>OU015760.1:63385268-63407401 GCA_907169655.1 Acomys percivali | reverse complement strand
TGGGACTCCTTGGGGTGGAGAATCATATGAGAGGCGTCCCATGACAGCTCACCTCTGATGGTTCTGCTGGCTTTCTAATGTCTGTGTCCCAGGTGGGTCAGGGAGATGGAGTCAACAAGGGAGAGGACTCTAATCTGAATATTGGTAAGGCTAGATACAAGCCTTCTTGGGATGGAGGACTATGGGGGTTGTGTCCTGCTAACTGCTTGCCTCTGCTGGCTCTGCTGGCTGTCTGGCTTTCTGTGTCCTGGGTGGACCAGACAGATTGATTCAGCAGCAGAGAGGCTTGCAAGCTGAATGTTGCTCAGCCCAAGCGACATTGAGAGTCATAATTTAATGATATAGTAATTTTTTTTCATTTTGTAAGTTTTCACTTATCTATTATTGAACTTCATTTTGCTTTTCTTAGCTGCCAATCTCTAAATTCTATATGATTAAATTTGTAAATCAATATTTAGGAAATTCTTTAACCTGATAATTTAGAGTTCTAATTTATTTTTTACACTTTGTACGCAAATATATTGAAGCATAAATATGTCATCAGATTTTATCTTATCTGTTTGAAATATCTCTTGTTTAACATATTCAAACTGTTGTTATATGCTCTTACTTCTTGCTTTGAATGTCTCTTTTTAAAATATTTTATAAGCTTATGACATTTTTAATTTTAGGATTTCTAAAATCATGCTTTTAAACAGAATATTTACACTCTTTTAAATTTATTTATCAAATTGAAATAAATTATTACTAATGATCTTTTAAAAAAATTAATTCACACTACTTCCTACTAGCTCTTTTCACCCCATCATAGTGCTGTCTAAATTCAATTAACAAGCTTTGAGTGCATTTTGAACTCATTAAGTTACTGTGCTCTCATTACATTAGATTTAATTTATATGTAAACATTATGCATTATTTTATAACCAGAATTTCTAAAACTAAAATTATTTAACAATATTTATTGATCTTTTTATGTCATAGCTTTCCTGTTTTGCATATGGTTACACCAGCATCTGGTATTCTTAGTTTTACATTTGCAGAATCATCTGTTACTGTATCTAGAATTTGGTCTAATTCTGGGAAACTGACTTTTGTCAGCCACATTCTCAAAGCCAAGATTCTCTTATAAACCCTGCTAAAAATTACCACTATAAAGTTTAAAATATATTCTGTCTTCAGGCTCATATGTAAATTATTAGGCATCAACTCATAGTAGGGTAAGAAATTTTTAAATTTTGATAGCCAAGAGTCTAAGGTACCCACACACATCAAATTTGCATGGTCTTTTGAGAAAGCTGTTTCTCCTTGAACCTCTACTTGAAAGATTAAAGGCTATGACAAGCTTTTCTTCTGATTTCTTTGACTTAGAAGAGTTTTCTATTTGACCTTTTTATGTCAAAGAATACTTATTTCAGTCTGGTTACATTTAGGTACCGATTTAGAGATTATTCAGTCTTTTTAAGATAACTACTAATCACTCCCATATATTCTATATGAGATTTTTAAAATTTAGTTTCTGAAAACAAACTCACTTGTATATTTCTATGCAATTTATAGATAGCTCATGTTTACTTTCTATAATGCTAGAGATACCATTTAAGAATATAATTCATTTAAGTGTAAACAATAATTTTCAGATGTCAATTGCATATAAGAAGAGGTGAATTGCTACTAGTCAACATAATTAAATATTTATACTTTCAAAAATAGATTAAATTTGACGTACCATTTTTCTCTTTAAGGACACAGCTAATTAATAGTTTCTGTTAGCTCAATCATAATTAATAGGTATTTATAGTAGTACTTAACAAAAAGAACAATCTGATTTTCAATAACATTAGTAAATGTGTAGTAGTCTGTTATACTGATCATTTGTAGGTAGAATTCTGAAAAATAGATATTCCCATTTAGAAGGCTATTCATGTATAATGCAAACCTAGTGTCTGTGACATTTTGACTTTAAAAATATTAACGTAAACATCAATATAAATTCATCACACTTTAGTCATACATATTGCTAAATAGACACAGAAAGAGAAAATATTTATTATTTAAAGTTGTAAGTTCCTCCTATAACCTTAAACGAACATTTATTTTCCCTAAAAATACACCCTGACGATACCTTTGCCAAGAGAAATTTTCCATTTTCTTTTATTTATGTTTCTATTATTTTACTATTCTGTATTTATAATGATATTTTTAGTACAATCTATTGTCCTCATACATATAATTATTGCACTTTTTTCTGAAAGCAAATAGCAGATAAACTCATGCCTTTTACTTCTTTTTAATATCATTTCTAGATATTGGATTGAGATATGATTACATAATTTCCCCCTCCATTTCTTTCCTTTAAAACCTCCCACATATTTCCACTCTTGTCTTTTCAAACACATACACACAAAAAAACACACACACACAAACACACACACACTCACACATACACACACATATATATATATGAAAACAAGGTGTTAAGTATTTAGACATTTTAGAAAACAGTTCAAAAGAATTTTTTCAAATTCTGAGTGATTTGAAACATTCATGTTAGTTATAACTCTGAAGTTGCTATGTATTGTTGTTTAGTTATAGTCTTAATATATGTCTGTGATATAGCTTTAAGAACTGATCTGTATGAAAATAATAAGAAGAAATATTAACTCTAATTATACATTTTCAACGGGAAACTAAGATTATTAAATTAACTTACTCATCATTTTTTTTAATTAGTGTATTCCTTTATGAGAACAATTACTTAGTGTTTACATTACTTTTAGAGAACTTAAAGATATTTATCTTAATTAAAAATATAGGGAAAGCTATATCCTTTGACAAAACATAACTTGGTATATTAAAAATCTTTTGGAGTATTATAAGTCCAAAGTCATTGTTTTCCAGAGAAAGAAATGACTGACTTTAACTAAAGAATGTATGACATTTTAAGTAATTTTAAAGGCTTAGTTATTTAATTATACATTTTCATATCCCAAAAGACAAGTGCTAGAAATAATATAAGTAGCCAAGTAGTAGTTTTCAGTATGTATGACTCTCACAAATAAATGCATTGAATACTTGAGGAAAATCAATTACAAATTACAAGGTTTGACTTGAATATGTAGTATATGTTTTCTTCCAAAAAATTGTTGCAAAGTTGAAGTAAGCACATTGTCTTACTTTAGTTCTCCATAAACATAACAAAGGTTAAAAGATTAGTTTCAATTTTCTGGTATCAATTGTAAAGGAAGCAAGTCAGATGAGGAGAGACTATTACCACAAGAATGTAACATTATGAAAGTTAAATGTCCACATTAATCAATTTGCAATATTTTCTTTTGAATGAGTGATTGAACTATTATATATTAGCATGATCCATCGATCTTTCAGTCTTTCAATTATTTGTGATTTGTTCTATGAATTATTTCTACTTGTGTATCTTTATGCCCACTCCAACTTCAATATCTATGCAGATTTGTTTTAACCAAGGATTGCTTGGGTGGGAACACTGACAAAATTGAGGAGTTAGAAGATGAAGAGAAAAATCAGCAATAAGTGATGTTGTTAATATGAATACAAGAGACAATGACACATTGTAAGCAAAAATTAAGTCTGAGATTATATTTTCAATAGTCATTAGTCTTAGTTCAAACAGGTACTAATAAAGTAACATAAAATAATGAAAGATTAAGCTTGAAATCTAAATGAGGCAATGGTATATTTAGAATTTATTCAATACTTCATGTGGGGCCAATGAAAGTACTTAAGAAAGTAAAATGATTGAAGTATGCTTCTACTATTGGAAGTAGCTAAGATAAGAAGGATTTAGGAACAAGAAAATAAGAATAAGGAAGGGAAATATATAACAGTTACATTGTAAATATCGTTAGTTATTTCATAAACATTAGCCTAATTTCATAAACTTTGATAAGTTTAGATAATCTTATTTTCCCCAATGTACTAACTCCTCCATTATTCTTCGATGACTATTTCATGTTTCTTGTCTCTTGATCACATTAGTATGTCTCATACATTCTTCACTTACAAAATTATATTTACTGAATAATAGGAATAATGTAAGGATACTTATATCAGTTGACATGCTCTATCTTATCTACTATTAATATATAAAAATTCTGTATATGTCAATTGAATTTGGTTTTATTTATCCAAGAAATTGGTATACACACAAATATAATCTTACATATATACAATTATATATGTACATATAAAGGGCAGACCTTTTATAAAAAATGCAATAAATTGTAAATAACTCCGTATCCTTTTACTACCTGTTCTACTGTCTAACTTCTGATTCTCTGGAAACTTTTGAAGGGTCTTTATTGTTTTTTACACATTCTCTTTTTATTTTATTTGAATGAAGGATTTTATGTTTTTTGATAATAGCTGACATAAAGAAATAGATCTTATCTTAAATACCAATTGTTTCTCTATTGAAAAATACAGTGATCAGGTACAAATGCTCACATTAATCAATTGTTGAGTTTGGGTACAGTGAATAATTCCTTAAAATATTTTGCTTTTTTAACATTCTACATGTATTCACCTATGTTTTCAGAAAACACTGCTTTGATTTTCTTTTTATTAATTTTTATTGTCTATGTTCACACAAAGGTAACAGAGGAGTAAAACTGAACAAAACCGCAAACATCACATTACATTGAACTCAAAATGTAAAAAGTACATGGTAATTATATAACCAACCATAAAAATCATCGCAATAAATGACATTAGTAACAAGCATACAACTAAGATACTGTATCATGGTTAAATGTCTAACAAATTCTGTTCCCCTGAACTCAGAATTATTATCAAACAAAATATTTTATGCCCCCATCAACTCAGCAATACATATGTAAATCAGCTTATGATTTCAATTTAAGATTGTTCTCCTTGTATACCTCTTGTTTTTTAGTTTCTAAGGATTAATATTCTTTGAATCATTTATTTCTCTGACATGTCATCCACAACAATCACACTTTTCTTGAATTCATTAAAACAGAACGTTCTCCATTTCTTTCTATTATTGCTAATGCTCTGACTCAAGGTTCAGCTTTCTTCTGAAAGCATGTAAATAAGATATGACATTGAATGGACTGTACATGAAGAGAAAATAAATATATAAATTAATTAATAAAATGTATTAATTGTTTTGAAGAAAGAATTTAAAGAAGCCACAAGAATGGGGCCAAAATGAACTTAGAGATGTCTATGTTCATGATAAGAAAAACACATCAACATCAATAGGAAAGTATAGAAATAATTTGCGGATTCAGAAAGAGGGTTGAAGACAGTCAATTAAAACATATTATTTATGAGCCGGGCATTGTAGCGCACGCCTTTAATCCCAGCACTCGGAGGCAGAAGCAGGTGGATCGACCTGAGTTCGAGGCCAGCCTGGCCTACAAAGGGAGTCCAGGACAGCCAAGGCTACACAGAGAAACCCTGTCTCAAAAACCCAAAATATATATATATTATTTTGTTGAAAGCTGTTCCTGAATTGTAGGTTGTAAAATGAGCCTTCTCAAATTATTTGTTTTTAATTACTACAACAAATTGATGGACAAATGTGAGATGGGATAATAAGCAAAAGTTAAATTATTGAGAAGACTGTTTAGTAAAATGTATAGAATATAGTCCTCTGTCAGATTGTTGGATCAAATTCAAATTTGTGTGCTATACACATACTTATACAGCGTCTAAGCTGACAGACTAAATGATAGTGTGACTTTTAATAGTGGCATATAATATACATCTCTGATACATATTTTTCTCTTACATATATATTTCCTGACTTTTGTAACAATATTTGAAATTGTAGTTTACATGATTTTGTTACAATTACTCTATGGGCTTGCTACAATCTTGAGAGATAATAATTTAAATCAATATTCTTAAATAAATAGTTGTAAAATATATCTCTGGGTACGTTACACATCTTCAGAATATTCCATTCCATATGTAAGCTACTGAATATAAGATTTAAAGGTCATTGTACTTTGAATGCAGGATAGGAAAGCAAAAGTGTTATTATAACCCCCAAAAGCATTTCTTATTCCACATCTCATATCTGGGTAGAAGTAATTCATAACAAGTCTATATAGAACACCAGTAATTGTGTTATTGTAAAAAGCAGATGAAATGTTGACTTCTTATACTATGGATTTATCTCCAGAATTCATACTTATCGCTATGAGTCCTATGTGGTTTTTCATTAGAATGTAAATATTTCTTTAAAAAAAGATGTATGACTTTCTTTTTGTTCCATTTCCTTAAAACTAGGCATTTAAAGTAGTTTTATTTTGTAGATTTGTAATTTCTATCATTTTTTTCAAATACATCTCTCCTTCACTAACTGTAATCATGGTAATGTTTTACTCTTTGCTCAGGCAGTTCTCATTATTCAAGTACTATACTTTAAAACAATTTAGCTTCTCAAAACCTATGGAAATTTAAACAAATTGTCCCAAGGTTTCAGCTCAATAATTGAGAATTGAAAATGTCAAGTGAGTTGTCAAATGTTGAAGCACTGTTTTGCAAATTCATAGCAGCATGGTGGATAGATTTAAATTACTTGAACAAAATAAGTTTTCCTTATATTTATGTTTTTATTTTTTAGCATTTCATCTTAAAATGTATAGGTTGATGCTAACATAAAAAGAGATATTGTTTCTTTGGTTCTACCTCTTAAAGAATCATTAATATTTAGAAATTTATATTATAGTTATTATGCAAGATAATTGTTTCTCTATAAAGATGCACAAATAACAGTATTTTAATTGTCTCATTTCTTTTTAACTCTTTAAAAGACATCAACTCACTGTATAGAGCATTGCCAGCTGCTGCATCCATACAACCTTTACAGAATGTTTCTATGCAGGAATCAGAACATCACTATTCTGCATTCACCTCTGGGAGAAAAACAGCAGCCAATTGGCTCCTAACACAGCAGTGGGAAGAGATGAAAATTTGGCCAGCAAATATGTAGCAGCTTTAAACTTCTATTACTCATGTTCAGCATGAAGTTGTTTTACTAAGTTTTTATATCTTTTAAAACTCATTTTTTTCCTTAGTGGAGGCAATAGCCAACCAATGGTTCCATTGTCCTTCTAGACAGCAACAAACATAGAAAAATTAAATTTTTTCTCCTAGGTCAAACTCCATTCTTTTTCCTAAATGTCTTCACCAGAATTCATGTGTAATCTTTCAGAAAGTGATTTAGTCAATGTGTCCCTTTGAATAATGACCAATAAATTCAGAGGTCACTGATATCAACCAATCAATTAACCCTTATAACGGTTTAAATTTGTTTCCAAAATTCTCATTGAAAACAAATTCTACAAGGCAGAAAAAATTTGGTAGTTATTATTTTTGGAGTGGTGTGTTTCATTTCTTCATGAAAATATGACAAACATACACACACACACACAACACACACACATACACACACACATAATATACTGAAATTTAGCCATATTTTTAGAATGGTGTGAGTGTAAACATTTTGTGTAGCAATTTCCCCTGCTATAAAACATTTGGAGAGAAACTCCTTAAGACATAGAATATTCTAAGGGGTAAGAAAACAGTCCATCTTCCAGTAAAGTTCAATATGTTCTGGAAAGAAAGAAGTCAGCAGTTGTAAGAAGTACCTGCAACTGGCCAGATTAACTAGGACCCTCCCAAGATGCCTGCAAGAGGAAAAGACCATCTGGCCTGCCTGGATGAAATTCAGTACAGCTGAACTATCTGGAAAGGCATTCTCCAAACTGTCAACCTGCCTGTAGCTTATATAGTGAGCTCCAGGGCTCTAGTTTTCATTAGATGTTTCCTATACTAGAAAGAGGGGATGACAGTTTGTGATGCAGCTATTTTTAGTAGCTTTTGCTACTGTAAGTTACTCATCACTCATTCTTATAATTAACTTTGGCAAAATCAGTAGTTAATCTATTGGACTTTACTGGTATTGTTACTTTGATCTATTCCTGGTTCTCTCTATCTGGGCAATCTGAACACAAAGCTTTTCAACTTTAATTTGATTAGAATAATTTTTGGAACATTAATTAAAAACTGGCTAACACATGATTGTTCCAAAAGAAATAACAAATTCTAATATGAAAAATGACTAATTCGAGATCATGCTTATCATATTTTTACAAAATATTGCTTCCTCTCCTTAAAGAATACTTCCTCCAGCATCTGCAAATTTGAATCTGTTTGTCTTAGCGTTTCTATTGCTCTGATAAAATGTCATGGATAAAAGCAATTTGTGGAGGAAAGGTTAATTTTCTTATATTTCCAAATCACAGTCTATTGTTGAAGGAACTTAAGACATGAAGTCAAGCAGGGCAGGAACCTGAAGGCGTGAGCTGATGCAAAAGCGTAGGAGGTGTGCTACTTCCCTGCTTGCTTCCCCTTCTCAACTTTCTCAGAATGCTTTCTCATATCAATTCATGCCTACATGCCTGGAGTTGGCACTACTCATTATGGCCTAGGTCCTCACACATCAATCAACAATGAAGAAAATACTCCGTATATAAGTCTACAGAGAAATCTTATGGAGGCATTTTCAGAATTGGGGATGCCTCTTCTCATATAACTATAACTTGTCGCAAGTTGACATAAAACTAACTAGGGTACAACCAAGGCATTGCATTCCACTCTTGACAATTTTCTTTCAAATACATAATCAATCATGAATCATTGCATTTGGGGATCCTCAAGAACACACACTTTGAAATATTATTGTTTTATTTTCAATACTTTTTTCTTACAATACCTTTATTTTGCACTAACATCCTATGACTATCCTCAGTTTCCGTTTCCTCATGCTAAGCATTTCTCTCCATTGCAATGAGAATGTTTTTGTTAAAGTAAAAATTTTACTATGCCAACTCAGTCATATTGAAATAATTTCATTATTTTTCCATCACCTGTGGTAAAGAAAACAATCTTGAACTTGGTAAATAATGTCTCCTATGTCTTCCTTGCCAAAACTTAGTTACTTTCCTGTGAGATTTAAAAAATATATATCATAATATTTTATTTTAAACTTTTTCTGTCGTCCTTAATCTTCAAAGTGTCAATGACACAGATGGTGAAAACACTATGGAATATACATGTCGCATCTGGATATGTGTAGAATGGAGAGGAATTATTCTAGAAATACTTTTGGCATGGATATTTGTGACAGCAAAGTAATAACAATCAAGTCCTTCATCTTGTAAAACTAGTGAAGTAGATTTTTAAAGTTTTATGTTTTCATTTTAGACTAAAGAATCATATGTAATATACTTGAGGATCTTTCATTTTTCTTTTAAAATGCAACCAAGAAATACATTTATTGAAAGCATCTTTATCAAGACCCTAATGCTGAAGTTATTATACACTTATGTTACAAGATATTCAAAAATCCAGCTGGCTCATAGATACAAGTTTCTATCTCGCTAGGAAGCCTTTATAGTTCAAGAAGGTGCTAGGCAAACTTCTGAAAGAGAAAAATAAGACTGTTATAACAAGCTGTATATCCCGAGAACAGTAATAATGACCTGCGTGACAAGAAGTACCCATGAGTCTAATAATGACATAAGTTTATGGTAGCAACTGAACTACTTCTCTGTGGATTTAAGGCCTTTTCTACAGGCAAGATCTCACACCTACTAGAGTAAACTCAGTCAAGAACCGATGGCTGTGGAGGCTTTAATCCCTATGGAGCCCTTACAAATGTTATTTTGATAAATGGACATGGTGTCCAAAGGTCTTCTAAATATCAACATTTATATCCACACATATATACTGCCTTCAGGCTTCACCAGAGACTCTTCATTTTATAGTGTGCTGTAGTTAATTCAGAGACTCACAAGTTGTCAGTATAGAGAGAAAAAATTGACAAAACAGACATCTATGTCATCAATTTGCAGCAAAAGTCAGGGGATATCAGTGATAAGAAAAAGTCTATAAGAGCCAAAATGAAGAAGAATGCTATGAAATTTTCTTTTGTACATAGCATGCAATTA
The DNA here is from genome assembly GCA_907169655.1 of Acomys percivali. Lineage (NCBI taxonomy): Eukaryota > Metazoa > Chordata > Mammalia > Rodentia > Muridae > Acomys > Acomys percivali. Next base: position 63,397,373 of record OU015760.1, on the reverse strand, counting down.
CAGTCCTAAAGTCATTATAGCTGTATCACAAGGCTTGAACATAATTGGGATGAATACAAGGTCATTATTCAATGATTATGCTCATGAGGCCTTACCCTGCATTGAGGATTAAGGGTACTATGGGATGGCCTGATATTTCCTGAAGCAATATAAAAATTGAAAAGTTTCCCATGTAGCAAAAAATAACTCACACTAAAAGGAATGCAAGCAACATTAATTTAATTAGATGCATAAGGAAAGTTTATAGGCTTAGATTTATGTCAACTTGTGCCAGGCTAGAGATATCTGAAAGGAGGAAAACTCAATTGAGAAAATGCCTCCATAAGATACAGCTGGAGGGCATTGTCTTATTTAGTGATTAATGGTAGAAAGTCCAGCCCGTTCTGGGTGGTGCCACCCATGAGATTTTGGTGCTGGGTTCTATAATAAAATAGGCTGGAACATGTGAGTAAACAGCCCCCTTCTGCAGCCCCTTTTTAAGTTCCTGCCTCCAGGTACATGCCCTGTTTGAGTTCTTATCCTGCATTTCTTAGATTATGAATAGTGATCCAAAAGCATAAACCAAATAACACCCCACATTACTAGATCCTTTTTTATGGTGTACCAATTCATCTTAGTAACATTTATTATTGTGATAGGGGAAGTTTATAGAAGGACTTTGGCACTTTTTGCTAAGAAACCCATTGATTGTTGGGAGCTCAGTAAGCTGTTCTTTTTGTGTTTGGGACATAAGACTGCTGAGAACAGTGAAGACTATGGAGGCCTAGCTGTTTTTGTTTCTGAGGGAACCAAGGCCCCTTGTGGGACTTTAGGCTCATGAATCTGCTGTTTCTCATAGGCTGAAGATTTGTTTGTGATATACAAGAGGACAGAACCATTGAGGTAAACTTTTGTTATGAGGACAATTCATGGTGGTTAGCTGGAACTGAAAAATTAGTTGTGATTAAAAATAGATCAGCACTGGGCATGGTTGTGCACACTTGTAACCTTAACAGTCAAGGAAGCAGAGGCAGGCAGATCTCTGTGTGGTGGAGTCCAGCCTGATCTACAAAGAAGTCCAGGACACCCAAGGCTACAAAGGGAAATCCTGTCTCAAAAAATCCAGAGAGGAAGAGAGAGGGAGAGAGAGAGAGAAGCATTCATCTAGGTGAAACCTTCTAGGAAGTCTTTTCTATGAGTCAGCATACAGCAATTGTATTGCAGAGGCAGCCAATGTTGTATCTCTTGCTGTTAGCCAGACATGGTAGTTTTAAGAATAACCCAGATGGTAATGAATTTGAAAGCATGAAGGAGACATAGCAAAAATCCTGAGGTATGGCTCTGTGAGAGCCTAGACCAGTGCACTCATGAAGATGCAGCCTCAGTAATATTTGAAAGCCCTGGACTGAAATTGTCATGCAGAGAAATTAAGAATTGGAACTAGGAAGAGAACCTAGTAAAGGCTATAGGTGAAAGTGCAGCCCAGATGCTGCAGAAGATTGCAGCATTTTGGAGATGCCATACCATAGGATGTCCATCAAGAACAGCAGCAGTGGTAGAGTGGTGCCTGTTGAAACAGAAAACAAGCTGTTTGTGTGCAGAGAGTGAAGCAGGAGAAATGACCAATACATTGTAGAGTCACAGAAAACAGTGATTGAATCTCAGACATTGGATGTTTAGTTATTTATACAATTGGAATTTGATTTTTCATTGTTTGGATTGTAACTGTGGCTTGGTTTTTCCCTTTTGAAGTGAAAGGGATTTTAATTTATTTTTGATTTTATAGGAGCCACAGTTGAGAAAAATTTTGCTATGTAACTGTCTGTCTGTCTATTTATTTATCTATCTATTTTCTTTCTTTTTAAAATTGTTTTTCATTTCTCTCCTCCTGGTAACACCACCCCACCCTCTTCCACAATGCCCCCTCTCCTACCCCTCAGAAAAGGGGATCCACCACCTACCCCTCCTATTACACTGAGTCATATCAGGAAGGAGCGCATCCTCTTCCACAGTATATGAAATGGCAACCCCACCAGGGGAAGTGAGGGAAAAGCATACAACAGAATCTTTGTCAGAGTGAGCCCTATCTCCCCTTACTGAATGACACACATAATAATCAAGCTGCTCATTAGGTACATATGTGTAGGAGACTTAGATCCAATCCTTAGATCCCTTGGTTGGTGCTTCAGTCACCACAAGCTCTGCTGGATTCTGGTAAGTTGGTTCTGTTGGTCTCTTTGTAGAGCTTCTGTCCATTGCATGTCCTTTTGTCCTTTCCCCAGTCTTCCAGAAGGCTCCCTGGGCTCCACGCAATATTCTGCTGTGAGTCTCAGCATTAGTTTCAAACTGCTGCTGGGTAGATCCTCTCATAGAACAGCTATGTTAAGCTTCTGTCTGCAAACATAGCACAGTGTCATTACTAGTGTCAGTGGTTGGCTCTCTCTCCAGTTAAGAGACTTTGATTTAAAAGACTTTGGATGTTAAAAGAAATTGGGTATTCTAAAGAGACTGAAATTCTAAGTGTTTGAATTTTTTCAAGTTTTCAATTAATTCATTTATTTATTCACTTTACATCTTGGTTGTAGCCCCATCCTTCCTCCCCTCCTATTTCCACCCTCATTCCCTCTGCCCCATCCTCCTTCTACTATTCCTCAGAGAAGGGGATTCCCCCTTCCCATCTACCCCAGATCAAGTCACATCAGGACTTGTGTGTCCTCTTCCTCTGTGGCCTGGCAAGGCAGTCATGTCAAAAAGCAGTCAACAGTGTCTATATCAGAGACAGCTCCTGCTCCCCTTACTAGGGGATCCACATGGAGACCAAGTTGTCCATTGGCTACATCTGTTTATGGGCCTAGGTACAGTTTATGCATAGTCTTTGGTTGGTGCTAAAGTCTCAGCATACCCTTCTGGGACATGGCTAGATGGTTCTGTTTTTCTTTTGGAGCTCTAGTCATCTCCAGGTCCTTTTTCTCCTTCCTCCCTCTCTTCCAAAAGACTCGCAATAAATAGCCCATTGTTTGTACGTGAGTCTCAACATCTGTTTCAAACTGTTGCTTAGTGGACCCTCTCAGAAGAGGACTCTGATGGGCTCCTGTCTGAGAGCAGAGTACCCTTTGAATATTTAAAGACCGAAACTTTTAAAATTAAAATCAATGTGTGATCTTAGGAGAGAACAAGAATGGAAAGCTAATGGCTTACAAGTGAAGTGTTTGTCAAGTTGAAAAAGAATCAGTTGTGCTGGTTAGTTTTATATAAACCTGACACAAGCTAGAGCTATCTGAATGGAAAGAAGCACAAATAAGAAAATGCCTCCTCTGAGAAGATTCTGTAAGGCTGGAGACACTAACAACAGCACAAAGCAACAGCCTACAGACTGGGAAAAGATCTTCAACAGCCCTACATCTAACAAAGGTCACATATCCAAAATATAAAGAACTCAAGAAATTAAACACCACCAAACTAAATAACCCATTCAAGAAATGTGGCTCAGAACTAAACAGAGAATTCTTAATAGAGGAATATCAAATGGCTGAGAAACACTTAAAGAAATGCTCAATGTCTCTAGTCATCAGGGAAATGCAAATCAAAACAACTCTGAGATTCCTTCTTACACCCATCAGAATGGCTAAGATCAAAAACTCAAGCGACACCACATGCTGGAGAGGATGTGGAGAGAGAGGAACACTCCTTCATTGCTGGTGGGAATGCAAACTAGTACAGCCACTTTGGAAATCTATCTGGTGCTATCTCAGAAAACTGGGAATAGGGCTTCCTCAAGACCCAGCTATTCCACTCCTTGGAATATACCCAGAAGATGCTCCAGAACACAACAAGAAAATTTGTTCAACCATGTTCATAGCAGCCTTATTCATAATAGCCAGATAATGGAACCAGCCTAAATGTCCCTCAGTAGAAGAATGGATAAAGAAACTGTGGTACATATACACTATGGAAGACTACTCAGCTATTAAAAACAAGGAATTCCCGAAATTTGTGGGCAAATGAATGGAACTAGAAATGATCATACTGAGTGAGTTTACCCAGAAGCAGAAAGACTCACAAGGTATATATTCACTTATAATTGGGAACTAGCTCAAAAGGCATGTCCCATGAAAGTGTTCACTTACCAGGAGATTGGGATAGATGTGAGGACATCTTACTGGGTGGGATTCTATGTAAGAAAAATATAGGAGATGGGGAAATAGAGGGATACAGAGTGTCCTATAAACCTGAAAGTATTATGTCTAGACCCAGGGGGTCTGCTCAAGCTACTGTACGAACCAAGGACAATACATGCAGTAAACATTGAAACTCTACTCAGATCTAGCCAATGGACAAGACATTCTACACAGTTGTGTGGAGAGCGGGGAATAACTCTGACATGAACTCTGGTGCCCCATATTTGACCACTTTCCCTTGATGGGGAGATCTGGTAACACTCAGAGAAAGGATAAGCAGGCTACCATGATGAGACTTGATAGGCTATGATCATATGGTGGTGGAGGAGGTCCCCTTCTGTCAGAGACATAAGGGAGGGGAATAGGGTTAAAGAGGAAGGGAGGGAGGAATGGGAGGATACAAGAGAGGGCATAGCAATTAAGATGTAATCTGAAAAAATTAATAAATAAAACACTAGAAATTTTCAAATAAATAACATTAATGTATCACAGGGACATAGAAAAAGAAGGTAAACTCAAAATCGAGAGTGAGATAATAAATGAAGGCAATTATCAATGTACTAAAATGGAGGAAAAAAATCAAGGAAACAAAGTATTGCTTCTTAAAAAAAATAAAGAAGTTGATTTTCATATTATCTATGAAACTAGTCAACAGAAAAAGAGAGAAAATCCAAAGCAATAATTAGATATGGAAAGGGAGATATTATAATAAATATAAATGAAATTTAAAGATCATTAGTAATACTTTACAGTTTTGTTTCTAATAAATCAGAAATTCTCCAAAAAAGTGAATTTCCTAGAAGCATATGACCAAATAACATTAAATCTTTAATAAGATAGAGATACCATGATCACACACACACACACACACACACACACATATATATCCAAGATATTGAAACAATAATTTTAAAATTCCAAATTAAAAAGGAACAAATACAAGCACTCTTCAAGCTATTCTATAAAATAACAAGTAAGAAAATGCAGCAAAATTATTTTTAAAAATTCAATATCATCTCAATACGTAAACCAGAGTATGACACAACTAAAAGGCAAGGCCTTATTAGTTATTGAAAACAAAAATTAAAAGGGATGGGATAACAATAAAGATGTAACAAGAATAAATTAATAAAAAATTACAACATGGATTTAAAAAAAAAGAAAACAAAAATTAAATAGACACATTCATATCAAACTCCATAACACATCATATTCATATTGACCAATTTTGCTTAATTCCAGTGAACAAAAACTGATTTAACACACGCAAACAACACACTACATTATACCACATACATACTTGAAGACAAGTATCATATTACTTATATATATATATATATATATATATATATATATATATATATATATAAGACTTTAAAAAAAAAACCAAAATCCAACGTAAATTCATTAAAAAAAGCAAATGAGCAAAACATAACTAGAACAATTATACCACAAGTTTAACATTTCATCAAATGATAAGAATATAAAAAAATGAATAAATAAACAACCCTCAAACACATCATAATGAGAAAAGAATACCAATATTCTCCACTCTGACTCAATATAGCACTGACAACCATAGTTAGAGGAAAAAAAAAAACAAGGGGAAGGTATACAAAGATTAAATATAGGTAAGAAGAAGAGGTATTCTTATTTGTAGATATGATTATATAAGTAAGATACCTTAAAGACTCATTATAAAACTTTAAGAATAAAATTTTAACAATGTATCAAGGTATGCAAAATTAGCAAAAATCATTTTTTTTATAAACCAGCAACTGATAAATACCCAAAATAGCCTAAAAATCCATTTCAATGTGAACCAAGTATACAATAACCAATCAAATGTACTCCCCCAAATTTAGAAATTTTATTTCAACCAAATGAACAATACTAAGAAATACTAAGAAAGGGAAGTGATTCATTTTCAGTGGACTCTTCAGTGTGTCCATTTGTTTATTCCAGATTTCTTGCTTCTCAGAATATATTAGTAGTAACATTAAAAAATGCCTATTCATCTAAAAACTATGCATAGCCATGGTGCTAATTTTATATCAGCTTCACACAAACTAGTGTCATTTGGGAAGAGGGAACATCAGTTGAAAAAAATGCATGAACTAAATCATCCTGGGGAAAAGTTTATAGTAGATTCTGTTGTTGTTTTGATTTATGTGTATGGGTCTAACTCACCAGGGAAGTACCAAAGGTCAGGTTGTCATGGATTTTAGAAGAAAGCAGACTTAGGAAGATATGGGGAACAAACCAATGGCTAGCACGACTTCATGGCTCCTGCTTCATTTATGGCCTTCAGGTCCATACTATGAATTCATAGCCTGAGATTCCTGATTGACACTCTGTAAACTACAAAATTAAATAAAATCCTTTCTCCCAAACACCTTTTGGACATGGTCTTTTAGTACCTTTTTCAGAATTGAATTATGCTGTTTGTGAAAGTCTAGCATAGTTTAACATTCACAATCATAAAAATCAAGCACTCATGCGAGCACTTCACAAAATACAAAGGAATCATTCCTGAAGTTACAAATATGCCCTTTTTATTGAAAATGTATTGTTATATAAAATATATTTTAAAAGATTTTTGTACAGTTTTATAGTATTAAATGTATATGCATGAATGTTTTGACAGTGTATATATTTGCATACCATGTAGCTACCTGATTCAAGAAGAGGTCAGAAGAGGACATTCAAATTATTGGGACTGAATTTACAGAAGATTGTGAATTTCCATGTATGCCCAAAAGCAGCAAGTGCTCAGTCATTGAGTCAACTTTCCACCTCCAGAAATATCTTTTAAGAGTACATAATATTTTGGACAATACAAATTTCTTGGTAATAGTGTTTCTTCTAAGCAGTTTAATAAGCACGAAGAAAATATAATAAATGAGGCATTTGGAATAAAGTCTTCCTAAGATTTATATAAGATAGATTCATACTCTGTTAAGATTATTAGAGTAAACATTTTCAAAAGAATATAAAAATTAGCATACAAGTGAACAGATGCATTGAAAAATGATGAAAACAAAATAAACCAAAGAAAAGTAGATAGAAAAAGGAAAGAAAGAAAATGAAAGTCCATAACCCATGTTAGGAACTTTTGTACATTTGTTTCCATCATGCTTTAGGCATATTTATGATACTTAAAGGCTACTACAACCAAAAAAATTGAATCACTTTGTTCTTTGATCCTATAGAGTAACTTATTAAATTGCAAATTGTGCCTTTTGATATTTAGCTCTTTATGTTTTTCTTAGAATGTGAAAGAACTATGAGGCAGTAGGACCTAATTTATGTACAAATGAATATGCCACCCATTGGAGTCTGTTCATTTCTGAATTTTAAAGTTTTAATTTAATTATAACCAAGACTTTCTTATAAAATATACTTAGTGAAGTTCTACAGGGACTTCAAAGTGATTGAATTTTCATTTATAAATGAAATATGGATATACAAATAGAATAATAGAGAGTTTGTTATAATTTCTTTTGCTATATTTTGTTAAGCATAAAATACCTTCTAGTACAATGATACAGAAAATCTTTGGTAATTATACGAAAGTGTTTGAGCAAGTAAAATTTTACTAAGACATAATTACCATGTTCATCAGAAAAAATGATTTGATGATTCTGTGAAATTTTAGCTTAAGTCTCAAATTTCCTTCAACTATTTTTCAGTACGTATTTCTACAAATAAATATTCACTACATGTAAAACTGCATTTACACATACTATGTGTGCATATTTGCACAAGACTTAGTCCAGTATTCATTTTGACTACCCTATAATAATCACTTCCTTCACATAAGATGCAATGTGTATTTCACAGCACAATCACGAAAAGATTAAGAAAAAATCATATATTCTCAATTGCTTTGTGATGTCAGTGAACCTTAATACTTAGGAAAATATTAAAATACAAATAATGTGAAACATGGTATCATACATTTCTGTAATACAAATTATGTCTAATGTTCTGTTTTAAGTCTTATATTAGTGTTTGGTAAACAAGACATTCCTCATGCCATTCACACTAAAACTTACTTCCTCCAGGTATTATTTCATGATTCAGCCTGCTTACTCCAATTCTCATGTTAACTACAATGTAGCAATAAATTATAATGACTATCAATAGAAGCATGTAAATCAATTATCTTTCCTGAGTGTTTTCTTTCAGGTAGACAATAAAGACCATGTAAAATATCTTAAGGAACAATCTCCATGGATTTTAGTAAAACTTAATTGTCCCCTGCAACTTTTAACCCCTTACATGCTAGTTGGGATCCCTGATGATGTCATACTATTCCTCAACTCCTTAATATTTTACTAGATGAGATTGGGGACATTTAGGGATCCTATGGATTTTTTTGGGTGCCTTTTGCTTTACTTTGGCATTTTTCTTTGTTGATATTGTTGTTTTTCTGTCGGTTTTCAAGTTTGTGATATTTTTGTTTTTGAAAACTAATGAACATAAAAGAGCATATATATGTTCTTAGGGTATCAAGTCTCTTCTTGGAAACTTGCTATCCTTCCTTTGAGTGCCACCAGGCATCCCCATCCAGGGGACGTGGTCAGAAAAGGGGCACCAAAGTTCGTGTGAGAGTCAGATCTCACTCTTCACTCAACTGTGCAGAATATCCTGTTCATCGGCTAGGTCTGGGTAGGGGTTCGAAGTTCACTACCTGTATTCTCCTTGGCTGATGCCCTAGTTTGAGGAGGACCCCAGGATCTGCCTGTCATAAAGTTCTTCTTGTAGGTTTCCAGGACCCTCTGGATCCTTCTTTTTCCCCATTCTTCCATGCTACTCTCACCTAAAGTCTCAATAGGATGTCCTCCCCTCTGACCCACTTTCCTGGTAAGTGAAGACTTTCCTATGACATGCCCCTTGGGCTAGTATATAGATATAAGTGAGTATATACCATTTGACTCTTTCTGCTTCTGGGTGAACTCACTAATTATGATAATTTCTAGTTCAATCCATTTGTCCATAAATTTTGGGAATTCCTTGTTTTTAATAGCTGAGTAGTATTCCATAGTGAAAATGTACCACAGTTTCTTAATCCATTCTTCTACTGAGGGACACTTAGGCTGTTTCCATGTTCTGGCTATTATGAATAAAGCAGCTATGAACATGGTTGAGCATATGTCCCTGTTGTGTGGTAGGGAATCTTGTGGGTATATTCCAAGGAGTGGGATAGATTGGTCTTGAGGAAGCCCTATCCCCATTTTTCTGAGAAAGTGCCATATAGCTTTCCAAAATGGTTGTACTAGTTTGCATTCCCACCAGCAATGAAGGAGTGTTCCTCTCTCTCCACATCCTCGCCAACATGTGGTGTCACTTGAGTTTTTGATCTTAGCCATTCTGATGGGTGTAAGATGAAATCTCAGTGTCGTTTTGATTTGCATTTCTCTGATGACTAACAAGGATGAGCATTTCTTTAAGTGTTTCCCAGCTATTTGATATTCCTCTGTTGAGAATTTTCTGTCTAGTTCTGAGCCCCATTTCTCTATTGGGTTTTTTGATAACCTATATTTTAAATCTAACATTGCTTCCAAATGCTACTAGAGCACTATACACTATTAGAATGGCTACCATTCAGAACATCAGCTATGCCAAATGATAGGAGAAATGCAATATAATGTCACCATTATGTAAGTAAATTCCAAAGTTCTCTGCAAAAGTAAATTTACTCTTACCATGCAGCTGAGATATTACTTGCCATTTACTGAAGTGAATTGGAAACTCATCTCTACACAAAATTTGTATAGCAGTTCTGTTCATATTGCCAAACATTTTAATCAATCAAGATACCCTTTACTACGGTGAGGAATAAATCATTGATTCCTGAGAAATAAATTAATTTTAATTACTAAAAATAAATGAACTGACAACCCATAAAAGACACTACAGAAACAAAATTTCATATTGCCAAATGTAAGAAGTCAGTATGAAAAGAATAAACTATTGATTCCAATGACAAGAATTATAAAAGACAAAAATACAGAAAGAGGAAAAAAGGATGATCTATCTGTTCCTGAGTTTAGGAGAAGTAAAATACAAACTGAATACAGAGAAAAATTAAAGTAAGAAAGCTACTATCTATGACAATAGAATAGTTCAATGGTTGATTCATATCACTAAATGTTTGTCAAAATCCACCATATCCAAAGCACGAATTTTGAGCCCTGATATAATGTATGGACATTGGATGTATATAAGTCCAGAATGTAACACCTAAATAAAATTTCATTTTCAAATAGATTTGTACTCATTATTTTGAGAAATATAAGAATTGTAAGAAATTCTTAAAGCAGGACAAGATAGCTTGTTGTAAATAACGTAAATCTCTAAAGGGAACTTACTCACTTGTATAGTCAAACCTTTGTGACTTTGTTTTAAATAAATTGTTATATGAGTTATAGTTACATGTTACTTCTTTGACAAGCAGCTTCAGCATATGTCTCATAAACATATATGGCATACATAACTGATACATTTCTACTTTTATTTCTTAAATTTATATACCTATTTTCCTATTTGTACTTTAGATGAGAACTTTGAAATGTCCCCTTCTTCAATTTTATTTATGGCATTTTTCTTCTTTTTAAGTTTTTACATATACATTTATATTATTATACATATATACAATTAACTACCTACAGTAAGAAGAACCATTAAACAATCAGGAATTATATAAGTGTTATTTTCATAGAGCTTTGTCTATTTGTATTTGGCAGCCTTGAAGAACACATTTTTCCCATTTTTTTGGCTAAAATTCTGAATATAAATCAATATCTGTCATATCTCCTCATTATTAACTTAAGACATTTATCTAGACCTAAAAACATCTTAACCCCTAAACAATTAAGCTTAATTGGAAAACTAAACTGTCTGATCTTCAACCCCATCAGAAACATGAGAAGAAATAAAATTAAGTACCTGAGTATACAGGGAGTGTATGTTGGCAGCTTCACAAATAAGAAGATGACAAAAAGAGTTTCCTGCCTGAATAATCTCCCAAAAGTCTCTATTACATTGAAGTAACATCTTCAGCATTCTGGCCCAATATATCTTACAGACATATTTGTGAGGCCGGAACTATCGAGGACTTGCTTACCCTGTCTTGGCATAATTTGGTGTCAATTCTGCCTGCCTATTTTTAGACAGAATTCTGTCTGTGGTAGAAATGAGGACATTTTATCCAGTGGCTTGTTTTCCACATTTGAAGCAATCTCTATGAGGAGGTTCTTTTTTGCTTATCATCTTCATTGAGGTAGGCCAGATGTTGCCAGGAGTTAACCTTTCTCATTGTCAATGAATCAAAATTTAATTATATTTATATATAAGTTTGACAATTTCAACATATCAAATTTGAGATGGAGATCAACAACAGAAAAAGATAATTTTTGTGAGTAAAATAAATGTGTATAATAGTTCTCTATGCAGTAGAGTGACTGATTTGAAACAAAAACTGCTCTAAAATTTAAAGCAGTTAATTTAATAGAGGCCATTTTGAAATTATGTTCTCTGGCATGCTAGAGGGCACCCACTAGCAAACAAATAGCACGTCATTTTATTTGTCATCTCAGCTCAACTGATGCAAAAGAATCAGAAAATCCAAGAAAAACAAGCATTATTTAAGAAGAAGTTAGATAGTTCTTGAGATCTCAATCAACATGCAGTTAGCATGATTCTGATTTTTAGAAGATGGAAATAGAAATATTAGAGAGAAAAGCTTCCCATCACTCACCAAAATGTTTGAGTTTGTCATTAAAATTGTGAGCATATTATATTATGCTTTCCAGGAAAACTATAAAATGTATTCTTAAAATTTGTCTTTCCATCCATATATACTTAGCTGAGTTTAACATGTTTGTCAAAATATCTCTCTCTCTCTCTCTCTCTCTCTCTCTCTCTCTCTCTCTCTCTCTCT
>OU015760.1:63321339-63385258 GCA_907169655.1 Acomys percivali | reverse complement strand
TCTCTCTCTCTCTCTCTCTCTCTCTCTCTCTCTCTCTCTCTCTCTCTGTCTCCTTCTCTCTCTCTCTTTGTGTGTATGTGTGTGTGTGTGTGTGTGTGTGTGTGTGTGCTTGTTCTCAAAATCAAATACAGAAGAAGAAATTAAAAATAACCTCAGGCAATACTTGTACTGATCTCTGTCTAACTTTAAACATAAATTTTCAGTTGTATGAAAATACCTCACACCAATGTATATTCTTCTTACAAAAAATATGAAGGCAATTCTGATTTTCCCAGAAAGGAAAACTTACTGATATACTAAGAATCAGTGGTAAAGATAATTTAAAACTTAGATATTCAGAGGAAAATATGGTGAAATTAGGAGAGCCAGTAGTAGTAGAGATTCGAACTGAAGTAATGACATAAGCAACAGTTTTTAATGGAGTCAGTTCCATCATCATTCCTACCATGAGGAGATAGACAGACTCCCTACTTGCTAACCATAACTCTTCTTCAAAGTGAATGAGGTTTTGCTCCTCAGAATTCAAAGTCTGAAACATAACTAACCAATTGCCTGAACACAGGCTGAGTACTTATTCACTTGTCTTCAATGCATCCAGAAAAAAATGGCTCTATAATAATCTGTAGCATACTGAGACATTGGATTTACAAAGATTTTAAGATGATTCTCACATTTAATGTTGAAATAAAGGGGAAAGTTACATTGTTATCTAAATATAAAACTATAAATGTTAAGTTCCATAGAATTATACACTTTTTAATGTACATAGTTGAAAAGAAGTGGGAAACAAAGAGCAAAGTTTTATGTTTTAATTATCTTACTGGTTTAAGGATCACCAGTTGAGAATATGGGGATATATTTAAAAAACTTGAAGTGACACCTTAATATTTAATTTAACTGAAGATTATAGCAAGAGTGAATAGCAGAGAGTACCCTTAAAGAGTTAGATAGATTTAAACATACACAGGATTATATATTTAAAGTAATATATAGACGAGAGTTAAAGAAATAGCAACATATGGAAGCAGAATGTATTTCCTTGTGTCTATTTCAATTTAGAAGCACTTTGAATTTCCTAAGGAATTTTGAATTCCATTATCTAGGTACTATAGTATTTGTGGGATTTTCTGGAGGGTGGGGGAAGAATATTTCTTTTTAAATTTTTATTAATTTATTTATTCACTTTATATCCGATTGCAGGTACCCTCCCCTCTTCCCATTTCCCTCCCCTTTAACACTCCATACCTACTTTCCCTTCTCCTCCTTAGAGAAGGGGAAATAGCCCATAGGTAACAACCTGCCCTGGATAGTTAACCACTGCAACACAAGGTGCATCCTCTCCCACTGAGGCCAAACATGGCAGCACAGTTAAGGAAATGGGATCAGAGTGGGCTCCTGTTCTAGCCTTTCAGGGTTCCACAGGAATATCAGCCTGCACATCTGCTACATATGAGCAGAGGTCCTAAGATCAGTCTAGACCTGGTCTGTGCTTGATGGTTCCGTCTTAGGTTAGATGAATTTGGAGGTCTTTCTGTGGAGACCTTGACACTTCTTGCTTCCTTAGTTATTCCCACAACTCTTCCATAGGACTTTCTCAACTTTGTCTAATGCTTGGCTGTGGATCTCTGCATGTGTTTCTCTCAACTGATGGCTGAAGCCTCTCAGAGGAGTTATGCTAGGATCCTGTCTAAAAGCATAGCAAAATAACATTAATAGTGCCAGGGATTCATTCTCTCCTATAGGATGATTCTCAAGTAGGTCTAGTCATTGGTTGGCCATTCCCTCAATATTTATTCCATCATTGTCCCTGTGCATCTTGTAGGCAGGACACATTTGGGGTCAAAGGTTTTGTGGGTGCGTTGGTTCCTTATTCCAGCACTGGAAGTCCTGCTTGGATATGAAAGGTGGCCACTTCAGGCAACATATACCTGTTGCCAAAAGTCTCAAAATGGCAGCCAACACAACAGAATGCAGAAATATCTTCAGCAACTCTTCATTTGGTAGAGTGTTAATATCCAACATAATAAAGAACACAAGATATTAGATACCAACAAACCAAATAACCCAATTTTTAAAATGTGTTAAAGAGCTAAACAGAATTCTCAACAGTGGAATCTTGAATGTCTGAGAAGCACTTAAAGAAATGTTCATAATCCTTAATCATTAGAGAAATGCAAATTAAAATGACTCTGAGATTCTATCTGCTACCTCTTAGGATGACTATGACCAAAATTTAAGTGACAGCATATCCTGGGGCTTGTGGAAAAAGAAATTTTCTCCATTGCTGGTGGGGATGCAAACTCATACAATTGCTTTAAGAATCAGTCTGGTGTTTTTTTTTTTCAAATAATTGAGGATAGTTCTACCTCACGACCCAGGTATACCACTCAAGGGCATATACGCAAAAGATGCTCCACCATACAGAAGGACCCATGGTCTATTATGTATGTTTTTGAAAGTTTGAATTGGGTTTTTTTAACTTCATGCTTAATTTTTCTCATGTATGTGTGGTACTTTTACAGCTACAAGAAACCAAAGGAACTTTTGCTCATGTGTAACTGCAACATATATTTTTCAATTTCTCTTAATCTGAAAGAACATAATATTGACATTCTTTCTTTAAAAAATTATGAGGGTTTAAAAATCTTTTGTCTAACCAGTACTGCAATATGACTAAAAAATTATATTGAAAAAAAATTAATTTATGCCTCAGTTTGCCTAATTATGATATATACTAATTTAATATTTAATATCTAACAATATCTTATGTCTTCAGAGACCACTGAAGTTATTTCTAGTTGCATTTTGGAAGGTAGATACTGTCACTATCATTTATGAAGCATTAGTCATTTAACTCCATGATGACTTTCTTTGTTAATCTCAGAGGGGAGTTAAATATAATGAAAGTCTCTATTATTGTTGGGGTTTTTTGTCATCAGAAATGACAGGCAACATAATTTCCAATAGGTTCGTTTTTATCTCTTTCCCCTTTGAATTTATATTTGTTTCACACTTTGATTACTCTGTTGTTCCTAGTATCAGTGAGTATATGAACTATATTTAAATATATGAGATATTTTAAAAAATAAACTAATGACATACTCATGATGATTATTCAAATTGACTTTAATGCTGTCTCTCAATCCTATAAAATATGATATTAAAGCACAAAATATTGACTGTAACCTGAAATCACATAGTAATATTATGATAGAATAACATTTGTCCCTTTCCATTCCTTCATGCAAACTCTCCTGTATACTCATCCTGACTCACTTTCAAATCTATTGAATTATTTTCACTAATTCTTATTGGATATATATATATATATATATATATATATATATATATATATCCCCATGAATTAAAATAAGGTTACTTCCATGTATTATGGTTATTGTAGGAGAATTTACAATCTACTAATAAACTAAATCAGTATACTCTCTAAGAAAAATCTATTGTCTTTAGGGGCACAGACACCATATATATAATGTGCTTGTTAGTTTAGTAGTAATAGTCTAATAATACTTATTAGTATAATTATTATGTAGGTATTATCTAACTTTTTATCACAATAAATAAAAGACAGACAACTTATTGATTTTAGAATATCCTTCTTTCACATGTGACATGGCAGATATTACTTCCTAAAATATCTTTTCTTTACATCTCAATCCCCTATCCCACAACATATGTTATAATACGTTCTATCAGGACTATTTCCCATACATGATTCTATAATTACTTGCTTGTTCTCTCATCTGGGGTGCTTTCCATCATCCACACTGATCCTACCATATGTACCTCTCCAAGCTAACCCATCACAAACACTCTGTTTCTTTCTTCTTTCCAAGTACCTCTCTGCTCCTCTTCTCATCATCCTTCTGTACCAAAAGGTCACAAACCTTCCCAACACCTATCTTCCTCTGTCTCTGTCTAGGTATCAGATGTTTGTTGGACAAATAAGATTTATTCTTAAGCAAGGTTTATACAACAAAGACAGTTATACATGAAAATGTGCTCCTCTGGGCAGCAACAGGATTTTGGGGCTCAGTAATTACCATTAGAATACAAAACAGCAGACTAATCCCCAAGAATTTCCCTTTTCTTTCTATACAAAAAAGGCCGTTTAGTTCTATAATATGCAGTAAGAATAATTATGAAACAATTCTAAAAATTAATAGGAAAGACATACACGTAATGTCTAGCCTAAATGTATTGGGCAACCTTGTAGAAAATACTATTTATCCTACCTATTAGAGTCTAAAATTTTGTACCTAAATTAATTTCTATCACATCTTGTATCTATCAACCTAAATATATCTATCTAGACCTTAAGACACTTTCTTAACTCCTAAACAACTAAGCTTAATTGTAAAACTATAACTATGTCATCTTCCACACCATCAGAGACTTGTGAAGGAATAATATTAGTTACCTGAATAAACAAGAAGTGGAGGCTAGCAGCTTCCAAAATTAAAAGGTGAGAGAGACAATTTGCTGCCTGGACTGCCATCCAAAACTCTCTATAACGTTGGAGCTTATTCTTTATCCTTCTTTTCCTACTATATTTGACATACATATTTGTGAAGCAGGAACTATTAAGGACTTGCTTACCTTGTCTTGGCAGAGCTTCGCAGTTGACTCAGCTCAATGGTGGCCCATTTTAGGCAGAATTCTTTCTGTGGTAGAAACAAAGGCATTTCCTTGCCCAGTAGCTTTGCCATACTTGAAGCCATCTCCATATGGAAGCTTTTTGATGCCCATCATCTTTTTTGAGATAGGTGGGTTGTTGTCTGGAGTTGACCTGTCTTGTCTCAAAGAATTTTTAAATAATACAACATTGTTAACACCAAGTTCTGTAGGTCTCTGAGGTTTTTTCAGACCATCTTTTTATTCATTTTTACAATCTGTCAATCTACAGAATCATATCTATCTGCTAAACATAGAATGTTCTAAATTAGACTAGTATTTGACATCACCATGAATCTGATTGACTATCCACTGTCTTGCAAATTTTGGATGTAAACCTTTTATTATAAATAAGATGTATGAATACAATATCTCATACCAGAGTGCATATATATGTATATATACACATATGTTGTTGTTTTGTGTGTCTGTCTGTGTGTTTGTGTGTAGCAAAATAACCTTAAATTTATAACCATATGCCAAAATTTATACCATTGTATCAAAATAACGTATTTCAATATAATAATACCTCTAAATTGAAGAGTAGGTACAATAATCTACATTTTATTATTCATATAAAATATTTCTATATATAGGAAATTGTCCCAGGTTAGAGAATAAGCAAATATTTATAGAATTATGTATGAAAGTTATCCCACATATTTCCATTTTGTTTACTTTGTTGCGAATAGAATTGTATAACTAATGTATTGGAAAAACTAACTTGTTATTTATATACTTAGCAGAGAATATATGAATATTGAATTCATTAGTCATCATATATATAGAATTACAAATAATTCTGAAGAGTTTAACATTGGCATTCATTCTTAAATTGTGATCATGGAGTCTCTGTGAGACTTTGTATTCTAGAAATTTATAGATATGTCTGTTGGTTAATCATCTCTCTTTCTTGGTAATATACAGTCTCTATATCAGACTGAATTCACATTTGTGAAGAAAATATTTAGATACACCTGTACTTCCTGAAGCAGAAACCCTTCAGTAGTCTTGAAAGGCATGAATACTGAATAGGGAAATGTGGGGAGTACTATGATTTACTTTAATCTTCCATGTTTATATTAAATTACTGTCTAGTGATTTTCTGTCTATATCTTCTTTTATGTATCTACCAACTTTTCACATTGTCGTGAACAAATAGTTGCATATGTAATCATTAAATATCCATGTTATACCCTTATAAGTTAATGTTTGTTATTTTAATACTTTAATTTTTATGAGGTCATTTACACATGTTTGAAATGTAAAACGATTACCAAATTTACATGTGTCAGCCTTTTCTTGAGTTGAAATTCCACAGTGATTATGAAAATCAAATAGAAGTAGTGCTTTTAATGATGTCTTAGAAAAATTATGTGCCAGAAGAAATGGGCCAACTTCAGGACCCCTTACATTGGTATATGGTAATAATCCAGTTAGATAAATTATCAAGAAAGACAGTAACTATGTCCGGGATGTTACTTCAATGTTACTTTTTATAAAGAAGGAGATGAGAATTTATCTGTTGACTATTTTTTCATATTTTTTAGTATAATATATGATAGTAATTGATGATAAGACTGTTAAAGAATTAAATATATTTTAATTCTCACAGAGAAACTTATTCATCCATAATTTATGAAATGACAGATTAATTTTTAAGTGTACAAGTATCCTATTTTAAGACCATAGCACACAGAGATAATGCACAGTGAAATCTGATGAAAGTAGGGGAGTTTAAAGATAGTAGCAAGTGTACTTGCACTGGACTTAGTTGTTTCAAACTTCTACTCACTAAAACACTACAAATTATTTTCCTTCTTAAATACTGTTTCTTGGATTAGAAATATTGAAAGGGGATATATATATATATCATGAATGTGAATGAAACTGACATGAGGTGTGTTGCCTTACAGCTGTAATTGAGGTTGCAAAGTGAAGATTAAGTTAAGAGCCTGAGGGCACTTGCCCTAGGAATAAGTCAAGTATAAGAGCAAGATTGAACAATTATTCTACTTCTGTTAAAAAGCACTTCAAAAAATTCTTTTGAATAGAAATGGTAGAAGAGAAGTATTTGAGTTGATAAGCATGAAAAGAAAGACATTTTAAGTTAAACATTAATGCGTACAATATTTCATTTTAGGTCTATTAATGTCATAAGGTCCTTACTTCTATTGCTGGAAGAGTTATCAGGAGCAATAGATAAAATTGAGAGTACTTACACATAGAAATATTTAGTGTCTTTTATGACATGGTGAGCAGTGAAAGTATAGCACACTTTATTCATCCCAAGATATAGTTTTCATACTTATTTAATTTATGAGTTTGAAATGTAATTATAATCAATAAGATAACAAGTTTAATTTACAGTGCTTTTCCTTAGGAATGTATAAAACAATGCTCCATATTATGTCATTAGTGTATCAAATATAATGATTTGAGATCATTTATACTATGTGCCATAAATTGTATATCTATAATATTGACAGCGTATGAGTTGAGAGGTACAAAACTGAAGTTGTTTTACATCAGCTTTTCATTTGTAGAACATCATTGTTTATACTTCATAAGTTCAAACAAACAAATTTAATTTGGATATTTTATATTTTTCTATGATTAATTGATCTATAAAACATGGCAAAAAATAGATAGCACTGATAATGAAAGACGGGAGAGTAAAAGTCTATCCAGTCACTATGCTTCCCTGTATCTAATGATCATATCTCCCCTAGATATCAGAACTATCTACAGACAATTTCCTCCTTGCTTTATTGAGAGATAAACTAATCTACAAACTGCCATTGCATTAAAAATTCTGAAGGGGACAGACCACACAGTCTCCATTTTCTTTAAGTTACAGGAAAGGAATAACAAATCACCTCCTTCCTTGTAAAATATGGGAACAAATGCTTCCTAGCACCCAGTGTGGACAGAGAGCTTCTACAGGCCTCTAGTCCAGGAAGAAACATTTTCTTCCTTGTGTTGCTGTCTTGTGTCTGGGTCAACTTCAGCCACAACAGACTTTTCCTCATATCCAAACACAACACGCTGGATTCTGGACCTCTTCAACCTTTTTTCTAACTTTCAGAGCACAATCATTTTGCTAAAGAAGGAACTCATGTATTGTCACCCCAAGTCTGAAATCAGGGATATGGATAGCCTGGAACTCAGGCTTTCTTAAATGTCTTAAATGTGTTGAAAGACAACAGGTATCACCTAGCAAGATCTCCTGGCTATGACAAAAGTAGGTAGCTCAGAGTAGAACTAATAGTCAAAACAAGGGATGATATGGATATCTGGGTGAAGGCTTTAGATTTTACAGCTTGTAGGAAGACTAGCTATAGGAGGGTGGTGTTGGTTTCAATGAAGCATGGCAGAAAGGCAAATCTCCATATGGTTCACAGTATGAATGCTGCTGACTATCGTCTCTACTATGAACACAACTGCCAGGTGCATTAGATGAGCCTACTCCAAACTATGAGGGTACAATACTTAAACCAAGTCTAAAACTCCAGTGATACTTAATAGAGCAGTAATTATATCCCCCAAGCTATAAAGAACAATCTTTTAAATTTTATTCTGAGTACTTTTGAATAAGATGGACAATCTATTGGGTTGCATCTTATTGGGAAGGGAGAAGTAGGGCTGGATTGAAATTGAGTTGCCTAGGTATAAAAGATGAATCTGTTCTTCCAATGTTAGGATAAGCTCTTTAAGCATGAGTATTGCATATCTAAAATAACCTTCTCCCCCCATATAAAAAGGAGAAGTAACTTGAGTGGACAAAATGGAAGTGGAAACATCTAGTACAGCCAGACTGGAAGCACCGTCACAGGAGAAGCCCAGAGAGCATCATTCCTTCCCATACTCTGACGCCAAATCTCAGTGTTGTTATAAAAGAATGAAAAAATCCCAGTCATACAATATTACTAATAGTCTAGAGCCAGATTCCAAGGTGAAAACCTGCTAGTTCAGAGAGGCAGAGAAAGCACCCAGCTGACCTTCCTACTCAGCTCACTTCCCATAGAAAGAAGCCCAAAAGGCTCACTAGCTCAGAGGACAACCAAGGTGAAAAATGACAAAAAAAAATCCAAGGCTTGTTATTTCAAAGCTCAAAAGCCCCTTCTTATGCATACTGTCTTAAATATATTCAACACATAGTCCCTCCTACTCTTTAATCCATGTCAGTTGGTTTCTTGCTCCCTATCTTGACCTATGGTTAACTTTCTTAAATCCTGTTTACAGAAAACTCTTGGATTAAAGATGTGTGACAGGAGTATCTGAATCACATAATAATTACCTGTTTACAATAAGCAACATTTTTGGAATAAATGTATATGTTAGGGCTGAACCACACCAAACAAGAAACATGTTTTTACATTTCATAATCTATGAATTCACAATGGAATTAAATATCCTGCAACAACTCAGATGACACTTTGTCAAAGCTAATTAAACAACTTTATATAGGTAGGAGAGAGAGAAGACCTTCCAGGAAATAGAAACCACAAGAGCAGCAATATCAAAACAGAGATGTGATATAAAAAATTAGAAAAGCTAGATCAGTAAAATAAGAAGCTCATTATTTAACAAGATTTGGATTAAAGTCTTTTGTCTTGATTATTTCAAAGTATAAAAATTAGCTAATGATTCCATATCTGTAAGCACAAAGTGAAACTAGAATTGACTATAGTAATGCAGAAAAAAAAACTTAGATATTCAGTATACTTCTTATATCAAATGGTAATATTTACAGTTTTCAAATTGTATTCTAGCTGCTATGCTACAAACATGTGATTCTTTATAACAATTCTTTATGAATAATATCATTCAATGTATTTTAATAACTAATATATCAAAAATAATTAAGATATCATTTAAGATTCCATAATACAGCCTGTAAGGATATATATTGAACTTGTTTTATGCATTTTTTTAGGATTAACTACTTTTCTTAGAAATTCCTTCTTTGTTCTTTGATGACTAGGGTGGGCAACATGTAAAGTATTTAAAGTTTTAGAGCAGTGATACTCAAGAAGTAGGTTGCAGTACCTTTGGCTGTTAAATGACACTTTCACAAGTGTTGCCTAAGACCATCAGAAAACACAGATATCTATGTGTGATATAGAACAATAGCAAAATTACAGTTATAACGTAGAAAAATATCATTTATGGTTGGTGTTTACCATAACTTCAGGTATTATATTAAAGGGCTGCCACATAAGGACGGTTGAAAACCACTGTTGTAGTATAAGAAACATAAGTCATACTTATTTTGTCAAGAACAATGAAAAGTAAATGATAGAATAAAATGATGAAAACAGGTAGATGAAATTAGAAATAGACTTACTAAAGAAACCGAAAAAAGGAAAAAGAACCTTAAACAAGAAATAGAACTCTATTATCACAGACCAAATCCTGTTTTACCTGTATTACCTTGATGATGTAAGAATCAAAGTACAAGCTGATTTTGTTGTCATAGAGCTAAATACTAACTGCATGCAATTTTGAGATTTAAAAAATGAACCAAAGAACTGTAAAACTCTTGACTGTCAACTTCTGCTTTAAACAATGACACTTAAATGCCTACAAATCAATGACAATGCCCATCCATGGTATATATTCATTTATGAGTGGATATTAGCCTTAACCACATAATGAGGAGGAAACTAGGAAAGATGTTTAATTATCATTCAGAAAGGCAAATAGAAAACACACCAGAAATAGTGGAAGAGAAGGAATAGGATAGGATTCTACCAGAGAGGTCTTTTGAAAGATTCCAACCAGTGGGTGAAAGAAGCAGATGCTGAGGCTCACAAACAAACTTTGGGATAGATCAAAGTGTGTCTTATGGAAGTTTTAGGGGATAAAAAGACCTGTAGGGGACAGGAGCTCCACAAGGAGACAAACAGAGCCAAAAATATGGGCCCTGGGGGCTTGTTAGTGAAGACCTAGACACCCCCAGCTCTGATGTAGTCAATATGCAACATAGTCTCCTTGTGGATCTCAAAATCTGGGGAGTAGGGGCTACCTCTGATATGGACTCAGGTGCCCAATAGTTAATAAATTCTCCCTGGGCTGTTGGCTTTGGCAGACTTTAGAGAAAGAGGATGCAGGAAGTCCTCATGAGACTTAATAGGCTTGGGACAGATGATAGGTGAGGAGGATTCCCCTTTCCTGAGGACTAGGGGAGGGAGAAAAAGGGATGAGTGAGGGAGGGTGGGACCAAAAGCAAACAAGGGAAGGGGCTACAATTGAGATGTAATTTTTAAAATGTGATTAAAGAAAGAATTAGCAAGGATCCAAGATGGTGGTACATACACACATCATGTTTGATAAACAGGACATCAATGTCTGCACAATGACCTAAGGCCCAAACTGAGAAATACAAAACACTAATTTTAATGATCCCCAGGTGACAGACTTCCATATGTTGTGGACCACAGTTGGGTCTGACTTTGTGTCAATCTGCCAATCAAAAAAAAAAAAAAAAACCTTAGGACCAACTGGCAATAGCAATGACTCCAAGGACTAGTCACTTGCATATCAGGCCCTATAGCTTCTGACTTTCTGGGCTCAAAGGGTACCTGTGGGCTACAAAAACACCAGCATCTTCATCTTGGGATTCTAGTCCAGAGGAGACCTCAAGCATGGAACACAAGTGGATCTGATCTCAGGCAACCCGGTCAAACCACAGAAAGTTCCAAGGTCCAAACAGGCACAGGCTCTGGCTCCAAAGACTAGACACATACTTACTGGGGCTCAAATACTTACATTCTGTGTCTCAAGAGGAACTGTGGTCTACAAAACATCAGGATATGAGTCTCCCTGCTGAAAGGAAACACCACAGTATGTAACACAGGTAGATCTTACTTATTGTCACCAAGCTGATCCATGGAAAGTTCTGAGGTCTGATCTCAGGTCACACACTTGATCCACCTGAAGAGTTTCCTGATCTCTGCCAGTAAGATGTCTCAGTATATAGCCATTGACCTACTAGCTGCTCTGAACTGCCAGTGAAGGACACCAGAAACTACCACCAAATGAAAGATAGATAAAGGCCAGCATAAAAATATAAACAAAACGACATAATATTATGGCATCTTCATAACCCAGTTATCCCAAAGAAATCAGTCCTCCAAACTCTAAAATGTCTGTAACACAAGAAAGTGACCTCATATCTTCCCTCATAAAGATGATAATTGAAGAAACAAAAAGAATCCATAAACAAATGCAGAAAGAGCCAAACAGATTGAACCCCTTAGAGAAGCCATGATAGAGGCCTATAGAGAGGAAATAAAGAAATCACTGGAAGAAATTCAGGAAAATGAAACATATCAGGTTAAGGAAATCAAAGAAATCAATAGCATAGTTCAAAATCTGAAAAAGAAAATGGAAACAAAAATAAAATCTCAACCTGAGGAAAGTCTGTCAATAGAGAACTTAGAAAAAAAACAGGAATTTCAGAGATAACCATCACCAACAGAATACAATATATGGAGCAAAGAATCTCAGGAGTAGAAGATAAAAAGGAAGAGTTTGATGCAACAATCAAAGAAAATGTTAAATCTAA
The DNA here is from genome assembly GCA_907169655.1 of Acomys percivali. Classification (NCBI taxonomy): domain Eukaryota; kingdom Metazoa; phylum Chordata; class Mammalia; order Rodentia; family Muridae; genus Acomys; species Acomys percivali. Next base: position 63,372,993 of record OU015760.1, on the reverse strand, counting down.
AAAATTCTTGATACAAAACTTCCAAGTAATCAAGGACACCATGAATATGAAACCTAAAAAAAATAGGAATTGAGGAACGAGAATATACCTGGCTTAAAGGCCTAGAAAATACTTTCAACAAAATCATTGAAGATAATTTCCCATTTTAAAGAAAGAGACTTCAATAGCATACAGAAGGCCTACAGAACATCAAATAGAGTGTAATAGAAAAGAAAAACTCCCATCACAAATATTCAAAACACTAAAGAGAAAATATTAACAGCAGCAAGGGAAAAAGGCTAAGTGATATACAATGGCATACTTATTAGAATCACACCCGGTATTTCAGCAGAAACATTAAAAGAAAGAAAAGGCTGGGCAGATGTCTTGCAAATCCTGAGAAACCACAAATGCCATTCCAGACTACTATAATGTCAGACTACTACCGGCAAAGCTTTCAATATACATAGATGGAGATGAAAAGGTGTTTCATCACAAACACAAATTTACAGAGTACCTCTCAACAAACCCAGCCCTACGGGATGTACTAGAAGGAAAACTCCAACCAAAGGAGGCTAACTACATCCAGGAAAAGACAGGAAATAGATAACTTTACTCTAGCAAAACAAAAGCCAGACAAACATACAAAACCACTACCACAACCAATATCAAAATACAATGAACTAATAGTAACACCAACACCAACACCACAACAACAACAAAACCATTACCAACAACAATTACATCAACATAACATTAATTAACAATCACTGGCCATTAATCTCTCTCAACATCAATTGTTTCAGCTAGCCAATAAAGAAACACAGATTAACAGAATGGATGCTTAAACAGGATCAACCATTAAGCTGCATACACAAAACACAACTCAGCCACAAAGATAGACATTACCTGGGAGTAAAGGGTTGGAAGAAGATCTTCCAAGAAAATGTACACAAGAAGAAAGATGGAGTACTCATTCTAATATCTAATAAAATAGTGTTTCAACCAGAATTAATCAAAAGAGATGAAGAACACTTCATACTCATAAAAGGAAAACTCGACCATGATGATAACAAAACTCTGAACATCTATGCCCTAAATACAAGGGAATCTACATTTGTAAAAGAAACATTAATAAGGCTTAAAGCGCACATGAATAGTGGGATACTTCAAAACCGCCACTCACCAAAGGATAAATCAATGAAAAAGAAGCTAAACCAACCTTTCCCAAAAATAATGACATTAACAGACATCATGAATTAAATCTATCTAACAGATATCTACAGAACTTTTCACCGATATACCAAAGATTATAACTTCTTCTCAGCACCTCAGGGAACCTTCTCCAAAATTGGCTATAAGGTAGGTCACAAAGCAAGCCTCTACAGATATAAGGAGGCTTAAATAATATGTTTTATCCTATCAGACTACCATAGACTAAAGCTGGACTTCAACAACAAAATAAATAACAAAAAGCCTACATACATGGAAACTGACCAAATATCTACTCAATGCAACTGGGTCACAGAACAAATAAAGAAAGAAATTAGGGACTTCCTAAAATGTATGCTTCGACCTTTTCCAAACCTACTTTATTTGGGGTTCTTTAATGCTTATATCCTCCCTTCCAACCCACCTACCCTAGATACGAGATGAAAGGAGGTTTATGGCAACAGGAGAAGTAGACCGTTTTCATACACAGTTCCTTGGAGTGAATCCTCTGGCATAGTGGACAGGATTTTAGCAGACCAGCAATTCCACCAAAGTTGCTGCTGAAATCTGAGATAGCATCCAGATCCCAGAGCCTCAAAGTGTTCTCTGGAGGAGGGGTCTATCTAAAAGCATCTCGAAGTGGACTGATGAACAGCCACACAATACCAAGACCCCTCCAAAAAACCCATCTCCTGTTTTGTATATATGTATACACACACACACACACACACACACACACACACACACACACACACATTCTCTCTCTCTCTCTCAAATCAAGCCCCCGCATGAGGTGCTTTGTCTTCTAGTGGAGAACATCTCCTGACCTCTCACAAGTCAGTTCCCAATCCCACACTTGGGATCAAAACAAAAACGTGTTAGTATTTACTACACAAAATTCAATGAGAATGAAGGTACAACATACCCAAATTTATTGGACACAATGAAAGCAGTGCTAAGAGGAAAGTCCCAATCACTAAGTGTCTTCATAAAAAGATTGTAAACATTTCACCGAAGCAGCTTATGGGCACAGCTGGAATACCTAGCAAAAAAGAATCAGACACACCAAAGAGGAATAGATGTCTGGAAATAATCAAACTCAAGGTTGAAATCAATAACTTAGAAGCATAAAACAATATAAATAATCAATGAAACCAAGACCTGGTTCCTTGAGAAAATCAACAAGATAGACAAACCCTTAGCTAAATAAGCTAAAAGGCAGAGATACACTATTCAAATAAACATTAGAACAAACTAGAAATGAAAAAGGAGACATAACAGATACCAAAGAAATCCAAAAAATCATTAGGTTTTACATCATAGCCTATATGCCACAAAATATGAAAATTTAAAAAAATGGTAAATTTGTGGATCGATTACTCTTTCAAAATTTGAAGCAAGATCAAGTACAGAAATAAAATCAGTCATCAAAAGTCTCGCCATGCACCATTAAAAAAAAAAAAGCAAGGCCTGATTGTTTCTGTGCAAAATTCTACAAGGCATTTCAAAGAAGAGCTAATATCCACAAAATAGAAACAGAAGAAATATTACCAAACTCATTCTATGAGGCCACAGTCACATTGATACCTAAACCACACAAAGACCTAACAAAGAAAGAGAAATTCAGACCAATTTCCCTTATTCACATTGATGCAAAAATCTTCAATAAAATACTCACAAACAGAATCCAAGAACACATGAAAGATATCACTCACAGTGACTAAGTAGACTTTATCCCAGGCATGCAGGGATTGTTCAACATACAGAAACACATCAATGCAATCCACCATATAAAAAAACTGAAAGAAAAAAATTGAAATGATCATTTCCTTTGATGCTGGAAAAGCATTAGACAAAAACTAACATCCATTCCTGTTTAAAGTTTTGAAGACTTCATGGATACAAGACACATACCTAAACATAATAAAGGCTATATAAAACAAGCCAATGGCCAACATCAAATTAAATGGAGAGAAACTCAAAGAAATTCCACTAAAATCAGGGATTAGGCAAGGCTTCCCACTCTCTCCATGTCTCTTCAACATAGTACCTGAAGTTTTTGCAATAGTTATAAGACAACAAAAGGAGATCAAGGGGATCCACATAGGAAATGAGGAGGCTAAAATATCTCTATTCTCATATGATATGATAGTGTACATAAATGACCCCAAAACTTCCACCAGAGAACTCCAACAGCTTATAAACACCTTCAGTAAAGTGCCCATATACAAGATAAATTTAATCCTGTATATAATTGACAAATGGCCTGAGAAAGAAATTAGGTAAACTACACCTTTGACAATAGCCACGAAAAAACAAAGCATCTTGGTATAACTCTAACTAAGCAAGTAAAAGACTTGTATAAAAAAACAAAACAAAACTACAAGTCTCTGAAGAAAGAAACTAAAGAAGATATGAGAAGATAGGAAGATCTCCCATGCTCTTGGATTGGGAGAATTAACATAGTGAAAACAGCTATCTAACCAAAAGCAATCTACAGATTCAATGCAATCCCTATTAAAATACCTACACACTTCTTTATGCACCTTAAAAGATCATTTCTCAATTCTATATAGGAAAAAAAACAGAATCACTAAAACAATCCTGTTCAATTGTGTAACAGTAGACTAATCAATGGAATCAAATTAAAGTCTCAGAATTCAACCCACAAACATATGAACACTTGATTTTTCATAAAGAAGTCAAATTCATACAATGGAAACCAGATAGCCTCTTCAACAAATGGTGTTGTTATAACTAGATGTTTATATACATAAAATTGCAAACAGATCCTAATTTATCACCCTGCACAAAGCTCAAGTCTAAGTGGATTAAAGACCCCAGTATAAAACCAGACACACTAACTCTGGTAGAATAAAAAGTGGGCAAGAGCCTTGAACTCACTGATACAGGAGAAAACTTCATGAGCAGAACACCAATAGCATAGTCTCTTAGATCAACAATTACAAAATGGGACCTCATGAAACTAAAAAGCTTCTGTAAGGCAAAGGATACTGTCAACAGAACAAAATTGCAGTCTACAGACTGGAAGAAGATCTTCACCAACCCTACACCAGAGAAGTGTCTAATATCCAAAATATATAAAGAATTTAAGAAATTAAACACTGCCAAACCAAATAATCCAAATAAATAGTGGGTTACAGAACTAAACAGAGAATTCTCAACAGAGGACTATTGAATGGCTAGAAAATACCTAAAGAAATGCTTAATGCCTTTAGCTATCAGATCAGGGAAAAGAAAAATAAAAAGGACTCTGAGATTCCCTTTTACACCTACCAGGTTGACAAAGATAAAAAACTCAAGTGACAGCACATGCTGGTAAGTATTTTGGGTAAGGCGAGCACTCCTCCATTGCTGGTGAGAGGGCAAACTTCTACAACCATTTTGGAAACCAATCTGACACTTTCTCAGACAATTGGTATTAGCGCTATTGCAAGATCCAGGATACCACTCTGGACACCTCAAAGCTACCCTTTGTACAGGTCCCTGGTGGAGTGTGCTCTCCTGTTTCTTTTTTGTCCTAGCCCCATGTCATTGTTTAGTTTATCTTTAAGCTTAATTTGAGCTCTTTTTGGGAGACATAATGTAAGGAAGATAATCAGCAAATAAAAACCTAGTTATTTGTCTCCTGGCTGCCTTACTTAGGCTAAGTGTACTAGGCTACACTGCACTTTCTAAAGCATGTAGTGCAGGAGTGGAAAACTCACTCTTACATGAGAACCACCCACCTGAGAACAAGGATATGAAGCCACATTCACATCTGTTCGATTCTCAGCCTCTCCCATAACCCTATGGCTGGTTCACAGAACAAGCCTTACCCAACTAGGATAAGCCTTCCCCAGCTGGCTTCCCTGGAGCTTGGGGGAGCAGAGGCTGAGGGAAAACTCTGAGATAAGATTCTCTATTCCTCTACATCTCTTCATTATTTACCAATGACATTTTATCCTGCAATCCTCTGCTCTTAAATTTTTCAAAATGTTAGTTATCTTTGGGGATTCATCTTGAAACATCTTCTCTGAGTATGCTCTTAAACATTCTTACGGTGCAGTCCACTAGTTCTCGAAGCTTTTACAGCAGTTCCTGTATAAATTTTATAGAGGTATCACTGACTTTCCCTGAAATCTAGCATGCTTTCAGCAACATGGTTTCTATCATTTGGATCAAAAAACCTTCTACAGAGTATTAAAGGGATGTGCACAACATTGTTTATAAGGCCTGTAATATCAGCTCTTCACTCATCTCTAAAGGTCAGAGTAGAGTGTACCAAGTGTGTACCTTGAAATAGCCCCCATCCTTCTTTTACACATAAGACTTACACCCTTATAAATACATCGATCTCAGAATCTACCAGATGAATCTCATAATTTCCTTATTACATATTGATATAACTCACCCCACAGAGCTCTTGTCTCTCCCATCCCCATTCTCCTCTCAAATATCATATCATTTATCTGATTCAATTAATTATTTCTTCATTGTATCAATCTCAGTCAATATCTGTTTTGTTCTATGGATAGCAAGATTCTTTATGAACAAAAATAGTATTTTCACACTCTGTTAATAATACTTTACTTTACATTACTTTGAGTTCCATATGGTTTTACTGTGTAAATTTCAAAGTTTTTCTGTGGATTTTCTGCTTTATTGTCCAATATCCTAGCAGTGATAGAAATGGTAGATATAGCAATTGTTCACCTGAAGGTAAGTTCATCAAGATGTTCACATCCAATGTTAATACTTTAAATTCCATGTACATTTAAGGTTCAGGAAAAGACTTAGTGGATAAAATTCTTGCTGTGCAAGCATAAAGATCTCAATATCACTAGCACCCACATAAAGCTGTGAAAGGTGTCTTGATGGCCAATCAACTTAGACAAAATGACCAGCTACAAGTTCATTGATAAACCATGACTAAATAAGTAAGGTTGGAAGCCGCAGAGATTGACAATGTTGAACCTTGGCCTCTAGTTGTTTACCTGTGTATCTGCACACGGGCACAGGCACACACACAAACACACACACACACACACACACACACACACACACACACACACAGAGAGAGAGAGAGAGAGAGAGAGAGAGAGAGAGAGAGAGAGAGAGAGAGAGAGAGAGAGAGAGAGATCTCCCAGGTATGAATTTCTTTTCTTTTCAATTAGTAACCATTTATTTATTTTTCTTTTTCACATGTAAATTTCTTGCTTTTTTCTTTTTTCTTTTTTATTAATCTTTTTATTTTTACATATATATTTATATTATTACACAAATATATACAATAAACTACCTACAGAATGAAGAACCACAAGATAATCAGGAATTATACAAATGATATATTCATACTGTTTTGGCTGTTTGTATTGGGCAGCCTTGAAGAAAACATCTTTCCTATCTTGGTGCATCTAAAATTCTGAATATAAATCAATATCTATTATATCTCATCATTATTAACTTAAAACATCCATCTATACCTAAAAAGTTTTTAACCCCTTAGCAACTAAGCTTAATTATAAAACTAAGCAAACTATCTGTTCTTCGACCCTATTAGAGATTGGAGAAGTGATATAATTAATTATCTGAGTAGACAAGAAGTGCAGGTAAGCAGCTTCCTCAATGTGAAAATGGCAGGGACAGTTTGCTGCCTGAACATTCACTCAAATCTCTCAAAAAGGTTGCCTCATCATCTTCTGCATTCTGCCCCAATATATATGACAGATATATTTGTGAGGCAGGAACTATTAAGGTCATGCTTCCACCACCCAGTGCTTCAGTTGTGGTTCCTCATCAGAACAGGACAGCTCCAGGGACCACTTAGAAGAAAGCTTCAGATCCCAATTGGTTCAGCATTTCAGACTGTCCCACATGGGATTTATTTAAGCCTGGAATTTCTCAACATTTAGAAACTGGACTACAAATGCTATTCCTAGCTTGTTTAACTATTTTTCCCCAGTTTTATTTGGCCCCTATTAAGGTATTATTCATCCCAAATCAGTAGGAAGAAACCAGAAGAGAATAACACCCTATTTCCCGTAAGGCAGTTGGATAGGTTTTTTGGTTGCTTTCTTGGCCTATAGAGGTTTATTTTCATTGGAAGTTGGTTATAAGTTATTAAAAATAATATTCAGAGAGAAAACATGGTTGACTCATGGATGTCTTTCTTTTCCATTATCTTTTATTCTTAGGTTTGGAGATAGGTGTTGAAAGGAAAGAAGGGGAAATATAGAAATCTATAGGGTTGACAGGACAAAAAGTAGATTATTGAATCTACTCCTCAAATTAATGCCTTAATTGTTACAATGTTATTTTTAATTCACTGGACAGAAATTTGTATATTGATGAAAATAAGTTTAATTTTGAGACATTGATATAGAATTCAAATTTAAGATTGTTATTCACACATTATGAATATTTCTACATTACTTTCTCTGACATGTACTAATATTTATTAGTATATATAATATCTGTCTATGCAGCTCATGCTGTGCACTATCCCCACTATCAATTCTTCTACTTCTTGATTTTTTCCATTTGTGCTACAATGTCTGGCTTTTCTTTATTCACTGTATCAGCAAAATCCATCTGAATTCAACTTTAAAATATATTTAGAATCTAAATATATAATATTTCCTTCAACTTTCCCTGACCCTAAATATTATATCTCCACAGAATTGTAATATTGTCTAATTATATGCTTTTCCTATTCTAACCTAGTTCATCTAGGACCTGGAATTCAGGGCTTTTTATAAGCATAACAATTAGTGCAGTATTTTCAAAATGGAATGAAAATACTGTGTTGCTATAAGTGAAGTACAAAGTCCTAACTCTGGTGTATTTGTCTCCACTCTCTCATTTTACATTTCACTGTAGCCTGTTCACACCACATATTGCAATATAATGCTTGGGACGCCTCCAACAGGACAAGTAATCTTGTAGCTTTTCCTCAGAGGCTCTGAATTACTGCTATCCTGCTTTCCTGGGGTAATTCTTTTTTTATTTGACAGTCATATGATTTAAGAACATAATTAAAACTAACATTTTCTGTTAAGATAAAAAGTGAAAGCTGTGAACATTTATTTCATTGTGATGTCATATATTGATCACAACAAAATATAGGAAATATTCAAAAATGGAAAAAACTGCATAGGTTAGTAAGTGAGATAATTAGCTGTTGCTATTCCAAATAAATTAAAAATAATTGAATTTAACAGTAATAAATTTATTCTTTTTTAGGAATCAGTATCTGAAATTGATAATTAAATGATACTTTCTACAATGCAGACTACATAAATGATCTTTTACTTGTGGAAACACTAATCTTATAATATTATAAATATTAATCTTAAAATCATATTACAATGGTATAGGTTATTGGCTGGTTAAATTTTTGAATTCCTAAGGTAGGTTTATTAATGTTATATTGTGTGCCATCTTTGATATTTGCTTGTGAATCTTTGACAATAATAAGCATGCTCTTTTAAAAGATCAAAATGTGTATTTCAAAGGTTAGTAACTATTGTTCTCACAACTTTCAGCTTCACTCTTTCATTGTAATTCACTAATCAGATTCTCTTAAATCCATCCCAACAATAATGAAACATGAAAGACAAATGAAAGCATTCCAAAGAAGCCCATTATATTATACCAGAGAGCAAAATTATTTTCTTTAGTGATGATCGAGTTTGTGATTTCCTGAAGACATATGTTATTTACTTACTGAATTTGATAAAGAAAATAGTATAGTTTGCTGCAACCTTACATGGCAAGCAGTACTAAAGGAAAACACAACAGTATTCTTTTCTGCTGTGGAAGAAAATATTTTCAGGGAAAAACTGATGAAAATGTAAGAAATATACAATGTCATTTAAACTATATATTTCACACATGAATCCTGAAAAAATTTACCTCTATAGATCATAAGAGGATATTTTCAGAGTTTTTATTAGCATGATTATTTTTATACCAGTGAAGTAAGATACAAACAAAATTCAAATGTTGAGAATAAATGAAGCAATATTACTGATAACCGAATAATAAGAGGGCAATTCTGAGCTTTTGTGTATCTTGGATACAAGTATTCTATATACCTATCTAACTTTGTATTCAGCAAAAATTATACCATGAAAATGAGTTCCCTGTATACTTAGAAATAGGTGAATTAGGGCAATTATGTTCATCATTTTGTCTGAATATAATAGCTGCATAGCTGCCCTCATGCTACTTGTAATCATAATTAAATGACACCTTTTATGGACAAAATTATTAATGACATTGTTAAGTCCTTTGTGTGAGTTCCATTTAAAAGCTATGTTTTGTAAAAGTATTCAAGTGGGGTGATTCAATCAGATTTTTCTAAGCCCATCACTTTAAATTTAATTATATCAAAATATTCAAGTACACATTCTTTTATATTTAAAGAATAATGCAATAAGTTTTAAGGTGATAAGATATAAGAGGGTACCAGGCAGCAGATATTATGTTGTAGAGTTTATTAAATGAGCACGAGGGAAGGGGAAAGGGTCAAGGGGTATCCCAGAGAGACAGAAACAGAGGAAGATTGAGAAAAGAAAGAAAGAGTAAGAGGGAAAAGAGAGAGCAAACCATGTGGAGGTTTTCCTTTTATATGGTCATGGGCAGGGCCACACCCCGATGGCAGGTAGGTAATGACATCACAGGTAGGCGGACTGAAGCAGAATATTAGCATTCCTATTTTTTCTATACTTAAATTTGAGGAATGTTGGGTTGTTTTCATATAAGGTAATTTAAAGTATATAAATGTAGTAGTCGAGAAAAGAGATAGAAAAAAAGCAATAGCAACAAAATGTCCAAAATATATCATGAAGAAGAAGGAAAATTCTGCCTGGAAAGTTTAACATAGAAAGGCAGGCAATATCAGGCATCTCCAGCAGCAGATAGGGAACAAAGAATACTCAGAGAACCTGAAGATTTTTGGCCTGGGCCTGGATCACACCATTTCAGCCTTTTGTAAATGGATAAGCGGTGAAGTAACCACCCTAACTACTACCTGCTGGCAGTAGGTTAGTGATAGTGGTTAAAAGGCTGAAATATTGGCCAGATTCCAGAAGAAGAGGCTGTTGTTGCATTTGCTGTCCAGTGTCTGAGTATATCTGAAGCTGAGAATGGCAATGCAGGTTCTGTTAGGAGGAACAATGCAGGTGCAGCTGGCACTTGTGGGTAAATGCTTTGACAATGTCCCAAATATAGGAAGTCTGTCAGGATACTGGAATACATATGTTAGAAGAAAACGAAGTTAATAGGTTAGGAAGAAAATTCTCTTTAGGTGTATATTTGAAACACTTGGGAGAGCAAAGACACAATACTGAGAGTATATGAAAATTTTGGGGAGAGCAAAGAAAAGTCTCAATATGGGAACTTCCTTCCATTTTTACCCGATTGCTGACAATAATTAAAACAATATAGTTTTGGATCTGTCCATGTTAGGTTACAGAGCCGTGTAAGCTTAGAACTTTTAATATAGGTATAGGGATTTTAGATTCTCAGAAGGCCTCCCAGAGGAGCCCGGAGAAATAGCAAATGGACTGTTTTTCATGGGCAGCAGCAGCGGCATCAGACGCAGAAGCGGAAGCAGAAACAGCAGTAGCAGAAGTAGCTGTTTCACCCAGTGAAAAAGTCCCAGCTGTAGCTTAGTTAGAAGAAATAGTCATGCAGACCAGGGTTATCAGTTGGTATTGGGTGCAGAAAGGTGGCAGTTGGGTAATTAGGGAGAGAGGAGTCCCAAAAAACAGTGAAAAGGTGAGGGATCACACCCTCAGAGATATGCAATAAGTGAGAAACTTAGGTTTTGAATTTCATTACTTAATTGGATTTCATTTGACCTAAGAGATGGATTTCCTGTAGCTTACAAGAATACTTTTGATTTTATAAATGGGGATAAATTTCAGTCACATAAATATCATCACCATTTAAAATCTGCAATGAAACATACATTGTTAGACATGTACATATTATAGGAAATGACACTAGACATGTAGCGTAGTGCAGGCTTGGGAAAAGAACTTTTTGTTAAGAGCAAACTCTGAGGTGAGTTTGGAAAGGCAGAAGCCTTTTTGGCCTCTGTGGAACAGTAACACTTTCTTCGAAACTTTAAGCAATAGGTGAAGTTTACAGTTAAAGTTTGGTATTCTGCATATGAAGAGTACTGGGAAAGTACCTGAAGTCTCCAATGATAGAAGCTGGTTATGAGACTATGTAATCTGAGTATGAATTTGAAGTAGACTTGTAGCATTAGTTTTATCCTGTTTTGGGAGGCTACCGAATTTAGGAGCCATCTGTATTCCACCAGGTCAAGGAGCTTGAAGGCTGGAAATGTCTACAGCAGTGGTGCTGGTTGAACCTCCAGTGACTAGGCATGGAGAACAAGCCTGCATGTGAGCAGTGACATCCATAGGCCAAATTTGCCAACAGGCTAGGCTGTGGGATCAGTGTTCCTTTCTGGTTGCAGCATCTATGAAACCATGTCTCCTTTTGGCTGCATCTAAAACAGGTCCACGGCAGAGCTGGGTCAGGGTGTACTCTGGTGGAGAGGGCATAGAGATCTCTGTTTTTCCTCAGGTAGTGGTTAAGGCCTGGAGCAATTTGTTGTAACTGAGCTGTCTGGAAGGATCCTTTCAGGTTTTTTTTTTTTGAATTTTTTATTAATTTATTCTTTTTACATCTCAATGGTTATCCCATCCCTTGTATTCTCCCATTCTTCCCTCCCTCCCGCTCAAACTAAGGCACCAACCAAGGACAATACAGGTGGTAAACTTTAAACCCCTACCCAGATCTAGCCAATGGTCAGAACAGTCTCCACACTTGAGTGGAGAGTGGGGTATGACTTTCACACGAACTCTGATGCCTCATATTTGACCATGTCCTTTCAGGTTTTAAATATTATACTAGTCCTTATATGCACTCCAGGACACATACTCAGCCTTTTAATTAAGATGGCAGAGACCATCTTGTCTACCTTAATATTTAAATTGGCAACTTTGTTCATAGTTTATTTTAATACTTAAAGACTAAGACTTTAAGTTTTATCTCTGTTAAGATAAAATGTTAATAACACAAGTACAATCCAAAAGGAGCAAAACAGTTTTGTATGACCAATATTATTGCATTTAAAATTTTAGGCTAAACATGGTTTAAGGCAATGAATGAAAATTTAATATTGTAAGCAAGTTAATGTTAATACAGTAGAATATTATAGAATAACTTTAAAAAATTGTATCAAACCCATTAGCCAGGAAGTCTGTAGTTGAATCCAGGTTAGCTGATGGTAGGAGAAAAAGCATTTATTTACTTGTCTAGGAATTAGGAAAAACACAAATTAAAACATAGTCAATGAACAATTGTATACCCATTAAACAATCACACAATTTGTTTTGAGAGTAGAAAATAAATGAGAGATAAATTTTATTTTTAAGTGTTGGGAAACAGATTTAGAGAAATAGGTGGCTTTTCTTTAACTCTTTAGCCTATAATTAATGGAGTTACCAAAGCTGAGAGTTTGCTGTCCCAGGCCTGGAGGCAGTCATGGTTGTGTTCAGAGGATTGACACTGCCCCTTGCCTTCCCTGGCCCACCTTGAGCCGGATGAGCTCAGAAGGTAGGGATCAAGCATTTACATACACACTGAATCTCACAGCATACCTGCATTGGGAAACAGAGAGTCCAGGCCACATGCAGGAAGCTAGCGGTCACAGGCCAGATGCAGAGAGGAAAAGCACCATCCTCAACATGGAGGCTACCATGGAGATTTAAAAAGTCAGGGTGCCTGAGCTGGATCGTTGCCAGCAGGGGCAGAGAGCCATGAGGGGTCCACTGGGATGAGTCCTTTTGGTCTCCCTTGGAATCGACATAGACCATCTGAGACAGTACGCATGCTTTCCGGGGGACTTGAAGTCCAGTCAGAGGAAAGATGTGTGCTTAAACCCAAAAGTCTTTGTCCAATGGGAGAGCTTAGCAAAAATAGGAGGGGTAGGGGTTTACAGGAAGCATACCAGGCAATGATTTGGAGTGGGGCATTCAGATAGCAAGCAGGCAGTGCAGTGTCATTGGGAGGAAGTGCAGCCATGAGGCAGCATTCTAAGCAGACCTCAACTTAGAATTGTGATCTCAGCGGTCTTGAAAAGGTCAGTGGGAAAGCTCTGTAGGTGGGCTGAGGTCCCAGGTGGTGACAGCAGGAAATTTAGAAAACAGAAGAAATGGTCCTCTGAGATTCGTACCCGAGTTCAGCACCAATTTTATACTTAAATAATAACGCAGTATGGTATAAGTGGTAAGATGTAAGAAGGTACCAGGCAGCAGATACTATGTTGTAGAGCAGTTTATTAAATGAGCATGAGGGAAGAGAGAAAGGGGGAGGGGTACCCAAAGAGAGACAGAGACAGAGGAAGAATGAGAAGAGAAACAATAAGAGGTGTAAGAGAGAGAGAGACATGTTGATATTTGTCCTTTTATATGGTCCTGGGCAGGGCCACACTCCCATGGCAGGTAGGCAATGACATCACAGGTATAGGCAGATAGAAGCAGAATACTAACATATTCATAAAAGTAAATGTAACATATATTCTTATGTCATAAGTAGCCAAATTTAAGGGATGCTTGAAGAGTATCCAGGAATATAAAAAACTGCCATTGTTACCACTAACAATGTTCCATCATTTACTATGAATGTCCTGATGAACTCATTCCTAAGTTGAAACATTATAATTCTAGAATACATTAGGGAAAACTATCATACCTAAAAGTATAGCTCAGAAAGAATGTATATTAGTGACTCCATCCTATCCTCTTCTGGTCCTGTGCTGACTCAAAAATTTGACTCATTAATGCTGTACAGCATATTGTGAGTTTATTATATCATATGTTATTCTCCTGCAAAATATGGATACTCAAAATTCAAAAATCATAAGATGGTTTCCACTGAATTAATATTGCTTAAAGAATGAAAACAAATCCTGACTTTGAATCTGGTTAACTTTGATGAATGATTTTTTTTTATTTACAAGCTTTGTATAATATCATTTATTTTTTAAAAAAGAAAATTAAAGAAAAGCTTCCATACTATTTGTCTTCATCAAAGCAGAGTACTGGCAACTGGCAACACCATGTTGCTCACATGAGTTCAAGGTCAACTGCCAGGGAAGTACTCTCACAAGCACAGTGAGAACTTTACAGACAGTCCAGGATTTAAGAAAAATCCACCAGAAAATTGATAAACTGCATAGAAACACAGGGTGGCTAGCACAAAACAGACCACAGAGACTGGAACAGAAATTAGGCACTGGGGCCTAAGAAGTATTTGACGGATGAAAAAGTACCACCACTTCCCTGCCAGTGCCTGGAAGAACTACATGAGATCATAGGATGTAAACTTTGTAAGTGATGTAGTATGCTGAATGGGTGACATCACTGAAATGTCATCCCAATGACAAAGGATCAAAGAAAGGACAGGCCATCAACACCCTCTCATAAAGCCCTCAGAACACAAAATATCATCACTGAAGTCACAGAAATTCCTGTTATTTGGAAAAGCACTCTAAGTTAATCCTTGAATTACTGAGATTTGTAACTATGCCCATTATATGTGAAGACTTCTATAAAACACAAGCCAAAGAGACATAGTAACCTTAACACAACAGAGCAGAATAAATAATAGCTAAGGCAACTGTATTTTTATTTCATTGTAATGCTTATTTTATTTTATTTATTGTATTTTTCATACTACAGTACTATGTTTATATGTTATGCTTTAACTTGCCTTTCATGAAAACGAGTTTTCAATTGTGCTTTCTTTTGTTAAACCTAACACATCTTCACTACTACTTACCGTGTCTCTTCATCTTTTCCCATTCCTTCAAATGTTATTATTGTAATATTAATACTCCACCAAAAAATAACCTCTAGTACTACTCTCTGTGAAACTTACAGAAGACATAATGGAACTGAAGACACACTTTTTGTTTGTTTTTTACTCTTTTTTGCCTGTTTATTTGTTTTAGAGCAATTTATTATAGGGGCTCTATGAAATTAGTATGTGAGTTGTTATATAGTTAAACTCCCAAATAAAGAGCATAAAGAATCTGGGTTAAGTCAGATACAATAGGATTAAAACAAAATAAAACACATTAACAAAAACATGGAAAATAGGGAAAACTTTTTAAAATTAGAATGTATATAGATAACAACAGATTCATAATGCACAGAAACATATATGAGGTAGCAAGACATTATGACACTCAAACATATCTGTATTTGGATATGTACATACATATTCCTAAGTACTTAAATGCAACTGCAAATTATGTGAAATCTAACATATACACAAACACACATGCACAGGGAAAGAATGAGAGAGAGAGAGAGAGAGAGAGAGAGAGAGAGAGAGAGAGAGAGAGAAAATATACATGCCAAAAGGAATCCATCATGTTTAACATAGTAATCCATCAAACTCCTACAGAAAACCTTGGAATGTTCCAATCAGAAAACAAAGCCAACAAAAGCATAGGTAATAGCAATATAATTTAAGTACAAATATTAAAGGATGAAAAAGGAGGCAAATGAATCTATGTCAGAGACAACTTCCACTCTCCTTGAACATGAAATCTGAGCTTCCCATCTGTTTAAGAGGCCTAGGTCATTTCTGTTAATTGTCCTTGGTTCGTGCTTCAATCTCTGCTACCCTGTCTGAAACCCGACATGGTTATTGACTGTATTGGTCTTCTTGTGGAGCTTCTCTCACTTGCAAGTCCTTATAGCCATCCACCCAATTTTCCACAAGACTCCTTACACTTTGCCCAATATTTTGCTGTCAATCTCCATATCTGTTTGGATCTGCTGCTGGGTGGAGCCTCTCAGAGGAAGCTATAAAAGGCTCCTCTCTCTGAGTATAGCAAATTATTATTAATATTGTCAGTGGTTGGCTCTCTCCCGTGGAGTGATCTAAAGTTGGGCCAAGGATTGGTTAAACATAGAGCATAGGCTCTATCTTTATCCCTGCACATCTTGTAGCAGAGTAAATTTTGGGTTGATGTTTTTGTGGGTGTGTGTTCCCGTCCCTCCTCTAGGAGTCTAGTCTCATTAGTAGGTGTACTCTTCAGTCTCCATGACCCCTGCTACTAGGAATATCAGCTATAGTTGCCTTTAAATCCTCCCAGAAGCCTATGATTTCCTATGAGTCTCCATCTTGTAACGGAATTGCTTCTGCCAGTAGTTTATCTTCTCTCTGTAGGCTATCTGTCCTCCAGCCCCTCACTCTCCCCAGGTCTGTTCTCCACTCTCATATCTGTTTGCTTTCCCTTTGCTATCCTGTTCCCTTTCTTCAACCACATCCTCTGTCTATTTTATTTCCTATTCAGAGTAAGATTTAATCATCCTACCTTGGGTCCTGCTTGTTACTTATACTCTTTGAGTGTGAGAAATGTAATATGTTTATCCTATACTATATGGCTAAAACGTGCTTATAAGTGAGTACATACCATGTGTGTCTTTTTGGGTCTATGTTCCCTCACTCAGGGTGATCTTTTATAGGTCCATCCATTGGCCTGGAATTTTCAGGATTTCCTTATCTTTAATAGCTGAGTACTATTCCATTGTGTAAACGAACCACATTTCCTTTATTTATTCTTCAGTTAAGGGAAAACAACTGAGGTTTTTTTCTGGCTATTATGAATAAAGCTGCTATGAACAAAGCTGAACTAATTTTTTTTTGGTATGGTGGAGAATCTTTTGGGTATGTACCCAAGAGGTGTAGCTGGTGCTTAATATAGAGCTATTCCAATTTTTCTGAGAAACTGTCAGGTTGATTAGAAAAGTGGTTATACAAGTTACCTCTCTATGTATACTCTCATAACATCTATGAATACCAATGCTTAGACCTCTTCCTTTCCAGCTTGTAATCCTTTGATTTCTGTATTTTTCTTATTGCTCTGGCCAGGACTTCAAGTACTGTTTTTGAAACAATAAGGTGAGAGTGGCAAGCCTTGTCCTTTCCCTGATTTCAGTGGTATTTGCTTTAGCTTTCTCTCCATTTTATTTTATGTAGGCAATAGGCTTGTTCTATATTACCTTTATTATGTTTAGATATGTACCTAGTATCACTGATCTCTCCAAGAGTTTTAACATAAATGGGTGTTTTTTTTTTTCAACTGCTTTTTTTTTTTTTTTTGGTATCTAATAAGATGATCAATATTTTTTGTTTTAGTTTGTTTTTATGGTGTTTTACATTAATTGTTTTATGTATATTGAACCACTCCTACATGTCTGGGATGGAGCCTACTTGGTCATGGTTAATGATATTTTGGATGTGTTCTTGGATTCAATTTACAAGTGTTTTATTGAGTATTCTTGCATCAATGTTTATAAGGGAAATTGGTCTGAAATTCTCTTTCTTTATTGGGTCTTTGTATTTTTCAGGTATTGATTGTTGTCACACAGAATGAGTTTGACAATGTTACTTCAGTTTCTATTTTGTGGAATAGTTTTAGTAATATTGGTGTTAGCTATTATTTGAAAGTGTGGTAGAAGTCTACTCCAAAAACATCTGGCCATAGGCTTTTTGTATGTCTGTTTGTTTATTGATAGAAGAATTTTAATGACTGCTTCTATTTCTTTAGGTGACATAGACAATTTATTATGTTTACTTAATGTTGATTTAACTTTGGTAAGTGGAATTTATCTAGAAAATTGTCCATATCATTTAGATTTTCAAATTTTATTGATTACAAGATTTTGAAGTAAGACTTAATGATTCATTGGATTTCCTCAGTCTCTGTTGTTATGTTTCCCTTTTAATTTCTACTTTGTTGATTTGGACACTGTCTTTTTGCTTTTTAGTTAGTTTGCCTAAAGGTTTGTCTATGTTGTAGATTTTCTCAAAGAACCATTTCTTGCTTTTGTTGATTGCTATTGTTCTTTCTGTTTCTAATAGATTGTTTTCATCCCTGAGTTTTATTATTACCTGTCATCTACTTCTCTTAGGTGTGTTTTTTTTCTTTTTTTTTCCTAAATATTTAAGGTGAGCTGTTAAGTTGCTAGTGTAGGATCTCTCTAATTTTTTATGAAGGCATTGAGTGCAATGAACTTTCCTCGTAACACTGTTTTCATGATGTCCTATAAGTTTGGGCATGTTATATCTTCAATTTCATTGGCTTTTCAGAAGTCTTTAATTTCATCCTTTATTTGTCCCTGACTCAGTGGTCAATGAGTAGGTAATCTGTCTGTTTCCATGACTGTGTAGGTTTTTGTTATTTATTTTATTGTTGAAGTCCAGCTTTAATGCATAGTGATCTGAAAAAGGGTAATGTGTTAATCCAATTTTCTTGTATCAGTTGAGGATTGCCTTATGATCAACTATATGGTCGATTATGGAGAAGGTTCCTGGAAGTGCTGAGAAGAAAGTATATTCTTCTTTGTTTGGGTGAAGAGTTCTGTATTCATCTATTAGGCCCATTTGATTCATGACATCTGTTAATTTCATTATTTCTTTACTTAGTTTCTGTATCAGTGATCTGTCTGTTGGTGAGAGTGTGGTGGTGAAGACTCCCACTATTAATGTGTGGAATTCAATGTGTGATTTAACCATGAGTAATGTTTCTTTTATGAATGTGGGTGGCCTTGAGTTTGGGACACAGATATTCAGAATTGAAATGTCCTCTTGGTAGATTTTTTTCCTTTGAGGAGAATGAAGTGTCCTTCGCCATTTCTTTTGATTAATTTTGGTTGAACATCTATCTTATTAGATATTAGGAAGGATACTCCAACTTGTTTCTTGGGTGTGTTTGTTTGAAAACTTGTTCCAGCCTCTTACTCTGAGATAATATCTATCTTTGTTGCTGAGGTATGTTTCTTGTGTGCAGCAGAATATTGGGTGTTGTTTATACATTCATTCTGTTAGCTTGTTTCTTTTTGTTAGAGAGTTGAATCCATTGATGTTGATAGATATTAATGACCAATGATTGTAGTTTCCTTTTATTATGATGCTGATGGTGGAGAGTATGTGCGTGGTTTTCTTCTTTTAGTTTTGCTTTTCTGAAGTTATTTATATCCTGTATTTTCATGGCTATAGTTGACCTTATTGAGTTTGCATTTTTTTCTAGTATCTTCTGTAGAGCTGAGTTTGTGCATAGATACTGGTGAAATTTGGTTTTGTAAGGGAATATCCTGTTTTTTTCCTTTATTAAGATTGAAAACTTTGAGTCAAATAGTATACTGGGCTGATATCTATTCTCTCTTAAGGTCTACATGACATCTGACCAGGATCTTCTGTGTTTCACAACCACTGTTAAAAGGTCAGGTGTGATTTGGTTAGGTTGTTCTTTATATGTTACTTGGCTTTTTATCCTTGTTGATTTTAATATTTTTTTTAGTTTTGTGGATTTATATTTTTGATTATTATGTGATGGGTGGATATTTCTCTCATCGAGTATATTTGGTGTGGTGTAAGCCTCTCTTATGTTTAAAGGAATTTCTTTCTTTAGGTTACAGAAATTTTCTTCTATAATTTTCTTGAAAATATTTTCTGTTCCTTTGAGCTAGTAATGTTTTCTTTCTTCAATTTCTAGTATTCATAGGTTTTATATTTTCATGGTGTCCTTGATTTCATAGATGTTTTGTGTCAGGTTTTTTTTACTTGATATTTTCTTTGATAGATGTATAGATTTCTTCAATTGTATCTCCTATGTCTGTGATTCTTTCATCCATTTCTTGTATTCTGTTTGTAATGGTTACCTTTGTGGTTCTTCTTCTCTTACCTAAGTTTCCCATTTCTAGGATTTCCTTGACTTGTGTTTTGCTTACTGGTTCTATTTCCATTTTCAGGTCTTGAAATATTTTATTCATTTCCTTCACCTGTGTGATTATATTTTCCTTTATTTCTTTATATGTGGTTTATTTAATTCCTTCTTAAAGGTCTCTTTCTATTTTCAAGTATTTCTTTGAAGGATATATTTGTTCCCTCTTTAAATGCCTTTATTATCTTCATAAGCCTACCTTTAAGGTCATTTTCCTCGTTTTTACCTGTGTTAGGACATATAGAGCTTGTTGCCATATTACCATGTTTTTTCCTGATTGTGTTTTTACCTTGGCCTTTAGCTGTATTGGAAAGTCCAACTTGTCTTTTATTTCAGAATAATAAATAATGTTCTAAGAAATTCACTACTAATTACTAATTGAAGCAGAAGTAGTACAAGGCTGTTTTCCAGATGGATCAACATGATCTGACAATGTTATTTTGAGTTAGTCATAATCTTAGAAGGATAACCTATTTAAAAACTGATTTCCAAGTGATATAACCAGACAAACATCACTTTTATGAGTTTACTATATAACTCTTCTAAAGGTTAGTGAGTTACTTTCTTTCTATGAAAAGAGGGGACTATTCAATAGGACTCAACCTAGTTGAAAGTGAATAGTATTTTTACTTTTCATTGTTTTACTAGCATCAGATAGTTTGAGTCAAAGGTGCAAATTCAGAAGCTCTTTCTGTTTCTCACCATTATCTGCTTTTATCTACTTTTTACTTTGGGTTCATAAAAGAGAAATGTATTTCTGATTATAAAGACCATTAGATAGCAAATCCCTTCTGACTCGCAACTTTAATCTCCTTTAACAATGAACACATTATGCAATCCCAGAAGAAAAATGACTACCTAGTGAAAGATACTTCAAAAGATTATGACATAGTCAAAAGAACATGTTAAATTATTCTCATTATCATATAATTATCAACCATGCAGAGAACATTTATGCATAGGACACTGTGATAAAGAAAGAAAAAAGTAGATGTTTTTATATGAATATAATTTCTTTATCCTCAAAACAGCTTATTCCAAAAGAAATTAAGGAATATATTGACTTTAGGTAGAAATTTAAGGTACCAGGTTGAAAAATAAAAAATAGAGAAAAATGCAGGCATAATGCCTCATAATTGTAATACCAATACTTGTGAGGAAGAGGAAGGAAGATTCCAAAGAGCGTAGAGCTAGCCTAGGTTAGGTAGTTAGTTGTAGTACAAACAGAGCTCCAGAAAGAGTGATATTCCAAAACTGGTCAAAAGTTATTTTTTCTTTGTCATGTGATAATAATTCCATTGTTCATAAATAGCAACTTCATTTTTTTGTTCCTCATCAAAGTTTAATAAAGAAATTTTAGAGATCCAAGATGGCGGCGAGCAGTGTGGACCATGTTTGGAAGGTCCAGTGAACATTTCAGGGAATTGCACAGATTTCTGAGCCAGGAACACCAAGGTCCCCACACCAAGACAGCAGCAGTGCTCCACGGTTCGGAGGGACCAGGGTACGGAGGACCTGCGTGCCCCTGCACACGGGAGGACCACGCATTTTCTCAGATAGGAGCAGCAGTAGCAGAGGCAGCAGCAGCAACAGCGGCAGCAGTGGCACCAGTGTCAGCAGCGGCGGTGGGTGAGGTTTGCAGCTCAGAGCCTTCCGGTGGAGGTGATTGGTGTGGTGGCTGGTAGGAGTTGCTGCGGGAGAGGGGACTCTGGACAGGATATGGGTCGCATGGTGTCTTGAGACCCAAAGTGGACTCGGCGGACAGTTCAGCCCCAGAGTCCCGGGTTCAGCTCAGTGTGCAGTGCCGTGGAGATGCTGGCTCAGCTCGGCAAGCAATTCTGCCTGAGGGACTAGCTGTGAGGCAGGCTGGGCAGAGTGCTCAGTTCCACCAGAGGCGCTAGCTCAGTGTAGCCGCAGTTCTCCTGCTGTGACACAGGCTAGGTGGAGCGCTCAGTTCCACCAGAGGCACTAGCTCAGTGCAGCCGCAGTTCTACTGTGATGCAGGCTGGGCAGAGCACTCAGTTCCACTGGAGGCGCTAGCTCAGCACAGCCGCAGTTCTCCTGCTGTGATATAGGCTGGTTAGAGCGCTCAGTTCCACCAGAGGTGTAAGCTCATCTCAGCATGCAGTTAGGGGACTCTGACACAGGCTGAGGTCAGCATGCAGATTCAGCCCAGAGGCCCTAGCTGGACTTGCAGGGCAGATTGGGCCCAGAGGCTCTAGCTGAGCTTTGTGCACAGGCTCAGTGGCCCTAAGACACTGGCTGGACTATCCACACAGTTTAGGCCTGGAGTCCAAGGCTGAACTCAGCGCACAGTGTTAGTACAGAGTCCCTTGCTGAGCTCGGTGCACAGTTCCACCTGGTGACTTAGGTGGAGCTCAGTGAGCAGTTTGGGGCCAGTGTCCCTAACTGTGTTTGGCAGACAGATTGAGGCCAGAGACTCTAGCTGAGCTTTTGACACAGTCCTGGCTCTAAGACTCTGGTTGGACACAGTGTGCAGTTTGAATCCAGAATTCCTGGCTGAGCTTGGTGGATGGTTCGGGTCCTTAGTCAATAACTGACAACAACACACACTTTGAGCCAAAAACCCCCAGCTGAGCTTTGTGCACAGTCCCAGCCCAAAAATTCTGGCTGTGGACTGTGTGCCTTTTGGGCCCAGAATACCTAGTGAGCTAGGCAGATGGTTAAGGCCCTGAGAATCTATCTGAGCTAGGCTCCTGGTTCAGGCCCAGTGTCCCTGGTTGGACTTGGCAGGGGATCCAGAAGGCTGTGGATACCTTGGTCTCACCCAATGCTCATTCAGAGACCCAGAACGATTGCAGGACCCACAGCACTGGGGAGCTGAGGATCACTGGCTGTGAGAGTCTAAAACGACAGGACTAACTTACTTCCATCCACACCAGTGACGCATCAGAGCTTCCAACCTATATCAGACTCCAAGGACCAGAAAATATTCTCAACAAAATCATAGAAGAAAATTTCCCCAATCTAAAGAAAGAGATGCCTATACACATACAAGAGGCCTACAGAACACCAAATAGAATTGACAAGAAAAGAAAAACTGCTCATAACATAATAATTAAAACACAAAACATACAGAACAAAGAAAAATATTAAAAGCTGCAAGTAACATTTAATGGCAAACCAATCAGAATTACAACCGACTTCTCAGCAGAGACCATAAAATACAGAAGGGCCTGGTCAGAGATCCTGCAAACACTAAGAGACACAGATGCCAGGCCAGACTTCTTTAGCCAGCAAAACTATCAATAACTATTGATGGAGAAAACAAAATATTCCATGACAAAAACAAATTCAAACAGTATCTATCCACAAATCCAGCTTTACAGAAGGTATTAGAAGGAAAACTCCATCCCAAAGGGTCAAGCTACAACCAAAACTACTCAGGAAATAGATAACTATACCATGGCAAAAACACAACTACAGATATGCTCGACTGGAACCAACATCAAAATTAAGTCTCTTAACAGTCACTGGTCATTAATATCTCTCAATGTCAACGGTCTCTATTCTCTAATAAAAAGACACAGACGAACTGAATGGCTGCATAAAGAAGATCCAACATTCTTCTGCATTCAAGAAACACTTCTCACCCATAACGATAGGCATTACCTCAGGGTAAAAGGTTGGAAAAAATATTCCAAGCATATGGCCACAAGAAACAAGCAGACAGAGCCATTTTAATATCGAATAAAATAGACTTTCAACCAAAATTTATCAAAAGGGATGAGGAAGGATACTTCATACTCATCAAAGGTAAAGTAAACCAAGATGACATCACAATTCTGAACATCTATGCTCCCAATACATGGGCACCCACATTTGTATAAGTTCTCCTAAAAAAACTTAAACAACACATCGATCCCCACACAATAATAGTGGGAGATTTCAACACCCCACTCTCACTGAAGGATGAGTCATTGAAACAGAAACTAAGCCGAGAAATAACATCATTAACCAATGTCATGGGTCAATGGATCTAACAGATATCTATAGAACCTTTCACCCAAACAAGAAAGAATATACCTTCATCTCTGCACCCCATGGAACCTTCTCCAAAATTGATCACATAGTAGGTCACAAAGCAAGCCTCAACAGATACAAGAGGATTGAAATAATACTTGTATCCTATCAGATCACCATGCTCTTAGGCTACAATTCAACAACAACAGAAATAACAAAAAGCCTACACTTAGGTGGAAATTAAACAAGTGTCTGCTAAATGACACCTGGGTCCAGGAAGAAATAAAGAAAGAAATCCAGGAGTCTCTGAAATTCAATGAAAATGAAGGAACAACATACCCAAATTTGTGGAATACTTTGAAAGCAGTGCTAAGAGGAAAATTTATAGCACTAAGTGCCTTTAAAAAGAAATTGGAAACCTCAAACATAAGCATCTTAACGACACAACTGGAAGCCCTAGAAAAAAAGAAGCAGAAACACCCAAAAGGAGTAGAAATCTGGAAATAATCAAATTCAGGGCTGAAATTAACAAATTAGAAACTAAGAAAACAGTCCAAAGAATCAACAAAACCAAGAGCTGGTTCTTCGAGAAAATCAACAAGATAGACAGACTATTAGCCAAACTAAGGAAAAGTCAGAGAGACAGTATTGAAATCAACAAAATCAGAAATGAAAAAGGGACAAACAACAGACAGTGAGGAAATACAAAGAATCATAAGATCCTACTTTGAAGGCATATATGCCACAAAATTTGAAAATCTAAGGGAAATGGACTATTTTCTTGATAAATTTCACTTACCAAAATTGAGTGAAAAACAGATAAACAAGCTAAATAGTCCCATTTTCTCTACAGAAATAGAAGCAATCATAGATAGTCTCCCAAGCAAAAAAAGCCCAGGGCCAGAGGGTTTCAGTGCAGAATTCTACCAGACCTTCAAGGGGAAGCTACTACCGATACTCTTCAAGCTAGTCTAAAACATAGCATTGGATGGATCATTAACAAATTCATTTTAGGAGGCCATAGTCACATTGATATCTAAACCTCACAAACACTCAACAAAGAAAATGTCAGACCAATTTCTCTTATGAACGCCGAAGCAAAAATACTAAATAAAATTCTTGCAAAACGAATACAAGAACACATCAAAGATATCATACATCATGACCAAGTAGGCTTCATTCCAGGCATGCAGGGATGGTTAATATACGGAAATCCATCAATGTATTCCACCATATAAACAAACTGAAAATTAAAAAAAAAAAAACACATCTTCATCTCTTTAGATGCAGAGAAAGCATTTGATAAAATACAACACCCATTCATGTTTAAAGTTTTAGAGAGATTAGGGATACAAGGCACTTTCCTCAACATATTAAAGGCTATATACAGCAAGCCTATAGCCAAAATCAAAGTAAATGGTGAGATACTCAAGGAAATTCCTCTAAAATCGGGAACAAGGCAAGGCTGCCCACTCTCTCCATATCTCTTCAATATAGTACTCAAAGTTCTAGCCAGAGCAATAAGACAAGAAAAGGAGATCAAGGGTATCCAAATGGAAAAGGAGGAAGTCAAATTACCCCTATTTGTAGGTGATCTGGTAGTATACATAAGTAACCCTCAAAAATACACCAGAGAACTCCTACAGATGAAAACAACTTCAGCAAATTTGCTGGATACAAAATTAACTCTGAAAAGTCTGTTCCCTTGATATACACAAATAACAAGCTTGCAGAGGAAGAAATTAGGAAAGCCACACCCTTCATATTAGCCACAAGCAATATAAAATATTTAGGAGTTACTCTAACTAATCAAGTGAAGGACTTGTTTGAAAAAAATCCAAAACTCTGAAGAAGAAGATTGAAGATGACATGAGAAGATAGAATGATCTTCCTTGTTCATGGATCAGGAGGATTAACATAGTGAAAATGGCCATCCTACCAAAATCAATCTACAGATTCTTTGCAATCCTTATCAAAATACCTGCACAATTTTTTAAAGACATTGAAAGTTCAATTCTGAACTTCATATGGAAAAACAAAAAACCCAGAATAGCTAAAACAATCTTGTACAATAAAAGATGCTCCGGAGGAATCTCCATACCTGATCTCAATCTCTTCAATGTAACCACCTATAAAATATTTTAAAAAATCATATACTTCTAGCATATAATGGCACACAATATACACTAACCATTCAAAGGAGAGAACATGCAACATAGTGAGAAAATATTGGATCAAAGCAAGACCAAAACAAGATGGGCAAATCCAAATTCTTCATCTCCATGCCTTATGTCAAAGTGCTGTTTAGATATCAAGCTCCTTTCAGTTTTGTTGATTGCAACATACTTCTGTCTGTCTCTTGGGCTTGTTCTAAAACTAATCTTCAATTTTTCTTGGGAGGTATCTAATGATTCTAGAATCTCCAACTCTTGGGTCTACATCACAATTCTGGCTTCACCACAGATTTACACAGAAGTTTCTATGGACTGCAACATAGGGACACTCCTGCATACACTTGGCTTTAGAGGCCATCGTTAACCACCAAAAGAGATTCCTCAACCCTTATTGTATATCCTTGACTCTAAAGGCAGACCCACATAGGTCAAAGCTATCACATTTAATATATATTATGTTTGCATCAGCTTTCAGTTGTTGACGGTTTCCTTCACTTGTTAATCTTTTCCCTAATTCCTCTTAATGTGTTGAAAGTTTAGTTGGGTGGGGTCTTGCCCTGAAGTCATAACTCCCTTTATTAATTTACAATCCAGTTTTACTCCAACTGTTTCAATCCTTGAGAATATATCTTGTTGGAGGATGTGTGTCACTGGGCATGGGATTTGATGCTTCAGAAGCCCATGCAAAGCCTATAGTCTGTTTCTTTGCTTATGGATCAGAATGTAGCTCTCAGCAACTGCTCCAGTACCATGCATGTCATCATGTTCTGTACCATAATGATAGTGAGTGGAATAGTCTAAGACAATGATAAAAATATAAGCATTATTATTTCTACATGATTACCAGTACAGCTGAAATATGTCCCACTAGTCCAAAAGAGGAAAAAAATGTATTAAGCTAGGAACTATTAAGTAAAATGATTGTGCATTTATTAAATTTCGTAATTATGAGTACTGATGAAACTTTAAAATAAATTAATCTAATAATTAACTAATCAGCCATTAAGATACATAGTAGCATATTTTAACATTTGTTACAGTAGAAAATTTATAATTAAAAGATTGTTTTAATTTGCTCTTCTATACGAATTTGTTCATTTACTTTTGGAGAATAAGTTAGTGAAACTTTACTCAAATCATTCCTCAGATACATATTCACAGCTTGCTTCTCTTTAATGAGATTTGTTCATGTTCTATCTCAGACGAATTTTCTCTGTATTCTATTACACCTAAATGAAAGTCTATGCTATGCAAACAGTCCTGATTGAGGTTTCACATTAATATTTGCCCTGCTTTTAGATCCACAAGATTAAAAAAAAAATGCAGTCATTCAGAACTCATGTTTTGCAAAACCTAAATGAAACTTGAAACTTAGATTAGAAATCTTATTCTTTCAAATTAGCATTTCCTTTGTTTTATTGTGTTTTGAAGCTTGAAAATGACACCATATGTTTCTGATTACTTTAGACAACTTTTCAAATGAATGTTGTATAAAATTAATTATGCTCAATTTACTGCCAGACTTTTTAAGTTTTTAAAAACATTTTATTAGAGGTTGCATTTAAAATAAATTCAACTCACAAGGAAAACATTTTACATTTAAAATGAAAGTCTGAACCCTTGAGGTTAAAATTGCTTCTAAATTGATAAAATAGCATTTCCCCATGCACCTATATGCAAAGTAAAGACAAATAAACATGAAATGGTGCCAGTAGTTCCTATTTAAAAGGTATATGCTGTTTTAGAAACTAACAATTTTATCTTTTATAAAAAGACCAACTTTCTATAGTCCACACAACATTGGCAAAACTATCAATATGTGTAAAAACCAATCTCCCACAAAAGAAATTATTTTAAATTATTAGCTACACATTTCAAACACATAGACAGTCTGCTTTGTTTGTATTAGTTAGAACCCATAAAGCAAAACTTGCCAGAAATATCAAGCACCAATGTCCTTCATATCAATAAATTCTAAATACCTCAATAGTACTATAGTTTTCTTAACCTGCTGTTGCAAAATATTTGATCCCATTTTGAACCCCGAGATTGTGAACTGTAAAAACGTGATTCTATTGTGGTATGGCTCAGTCTTCTTACGTCCTAGAATTTTTGTTTTTTGTTTTTGTTTTTAAATATAAACAAGTACTTGTGGCATGACTCAGCTCTGGCACTCTCCTTTAACCCAAGAACTTTCTGTAAACAGGATTGAATAAAGTTAACCCTAGGTCAAGAGACAGAGCAAGCCACCAGATTACCAGGAAGTTAACATGGGGAAAAACAGAGAGAGTGAGAGGAAGTCCAGGAGGACTGATGGAGAGATACACAGAAATTAGAAAGGAGGGACATTGAGTTGAACATATTTTAGAAAGCGTGGAGGAAACAGAGCTTTTTGCCTACTGGGATGTGAGCTGAGTAGGAAGGACACGTGGGTGCTTTCTCTGTCTTTCTGAGTTGGAAGGCATTCACCCCAGCATCTGGTCCCTGAGTCTTTACTGATAAAATCAAATGATTGGAATTTTCTTTCTTTACAACAATTTCCATATACTTTTAAACATCACAATATATGAGCCATCAAATGGAGAGCTTATAAGAAAAAATTTTCCTTTTTATGACATGTATGCATGTGTGTGTGAGAGAGAGAAAAAAAGAGGGAGAGAGAGAGAGAGACGAGAGAGAGACAGGGACAGAGACAGGCAGAGACAAAAACAGAGACAGAGAGACAGACAGAGACAGAAGAGGTGTTCATATGGAGGTTAGAGAACAGTATTGTGGAGTTGCTTCTGTCTTTCTACCTTTACATAGGCTATGGGGAATAAAATTCAAATCACCAGACTGTGTAGCAAGCAAGAATACTTGTTAAACTAGCTGACTAGTCACAAATTTCAATCTTTAAAATTTCTTTTTTTGAGGATGTTTTCCAACTATATTTATTCCTTGCTTTCAGTACAAGTGTTGTATCTAAGAGTTTTATATGATTATAAATTGCTGTAGATCTTGTTACTTATTCTGTCCTAGATATCTAATCTCAGCTACTAGGAAATATATATTTGGTTGCATACTTTTTCAAGTCTGCCACAAAACAAAAACCATAATACTTATTTTACATTAATTGTTAAGCATTCTAGATGACAATGGAGTTAAACCAGGGGTCAATTTCTTATAAGCAGAACACTTGCCAACTTAAGTGTATCTAAAATCACTTAGGTAACAAATTCCTGATCATACTGGTAATGAATAATATACAATATATTGAGATTGGAAGACTCAACCTAAATGTGCCTGGTGCCTTTCAATCAGGCTGAGATCCCAGACTGTATACCTGTACACACACACACACAGAGAGAGAGAGAGAGAGAGAGAGAGAGAGAGAGAGAGAGAGAGAGAGAGAGAGAGAACAAGCTGAGTACCATCATTGCATATATCCTGACTGTACATGTGATATGTCCATCATTTCATACTATGATGTAGTTTCCTTCCAAGTATAAGGCAAAATAAATATTTTCTCCCTAAATTTGACTTTGTCAGTTATTTTGCCATAGCATGAAGAATATGAAATGGTGCATTATTATTTTCCTTGTGTTTGCTATACTCTTCTATTCATATACTCTATTAATTTAATTTTTATTGCTTATTTTATGTGTTAAGAATTTCTATGGATTTTCAGAACATCTACCTCTTTAAAATATTTCTATGCTAGAATATGGATTATCCCATATCTCTATATTTAATGGCAACTCACCAAGTTTTGTTAAAAGAGCTATTTTGATTTCTTTATCAAAGACTGTGCCTGTGTTAATTATTTTATTATTAGTTTCTGATCCCAAGTCTTGGTCATAAATTGATACAGTGGTTCTTTTAAAGCCCTTGTTACTTGGCATGTGACACCATATTATTATTGGGAGATGAGATGTCTATTGCATTCCTTCTAGTTAAGGTTTATTTGATCCTGTCTCTTTCAAAAATTATAAACATATTTATAAATATCAGTCCAGGTTTGTCTAAAATACAGTACTGATTGTCATATAGAAAAATCAAGATAACGTTTAGAGTGCTTTCCTTTCATAAGTCTCTAGAAACAAATGAGGTTGAAGCACCTGATTAACTACCAGCCTGTGCACAGTCACTGTCAAGGTTTATTCAATAACTAGAGGCTCCTATGTAACACACATAGTTAAAAATTTAAAGCTTGTTATATATAGACTAATTGTACAAGCTTAACAAGATAAGGGCTGGGTAGTCCAACAATTGCCATCAGTATGCTAGAAAAGCAAAAGACTGATAGCTTCTCATTCTCTCAAACTGAAAGCTTCTGTTTCTACAATTGGTCACATAGTTAAAGGTAGTGTTTATAACTGTATTATTCTAATACCCATTTCATATTTGTTCCATGCTCAGACACCTGATTAGATCTTGGTTCTTTATCTGAAGCAGTGTCAAAAGCCTTCATTTTTAGGTTTTCTAAAGCTTATATAAACTATCTCATTATTGAATCCTTCTTGAACTGAGGTCACCTTTTGGTGATCATTACATGGGACACAAATATCTTCACAATCTTTTTTCATTTTATGAAACTAGTTCACCAACTTTCTAAACAAACCACTGACTCTTACCATTGTGTTAGTGTATAATTGTATATCTGAACAGTTTCCCTTACTAGAACAATGTATGGTCATGTGCATTGTCCAAAGTTTTGCCTACTATGAAGGTTTCCTTTTGTCAATCTTCTTCAATGATACCCCAGAAATGGACTCTTAATTCAACAGGCATCTGTTGCAGGATATTTGATTATTGTACAGAGAAAATCTAATTGTTAACAAAATATAGAAGCTTAAGTAGATGTCATATGCAGTTAGGTGTCATGAAGTGAAGAAGTTTGGGTGTGTTTCTGAGACTCCATAGATAAGAATGCGAAAGAATGGAAAGTTCCTGCCTATTTTAAGGCAAATTGCTTAGAAGAGGTCTTATGGTCTTTTCTTTCTAACCCAGGGCAAAGTCAGCTTGGTGACATTGATCTGCACCACTGTAAAAATGAAATTATTTAGCCCCTACACCCTTGGGTTGGAGAACCCTGCCTACCATGATCCTGACATGGTTCAGCCTATGAAACATTTATAGGATCTAGAGACTTTTTATACAGCAATTAGACCTTTAAGAGTTCTGTATCTTTGGTTTGGATGAGTCCTCATAGAAGGAACACTGGGTAAAATATAGGGATTTTCCCTTTGGAGTTTCTGGAGTTACAGAGACGCAGCTGGCATGACAAAAGTAAAACAATAATCCAGGAATGAGAGCAAAGGAGCCCTCTTGGATTTAATGGATCTCAAGCGAAAGGTAATCTAGTTAGGTAAAAGGATACAGATGGAAAGATATTTTTAAAAACCCTAGCAGCTTAGTTTTATAATCAAGCTTTTAAATGTTTATTTTATATGTAGTTCAGAAAATAAAGTTACCTCGGTGAAGTAACAGGGTGTTATTTTTTTATTTAAGTTTATGTTTCACATATCTTTATTGGTATAAATATTAGATTAATTAAAAAAGATAAACATTATAGTCATCCACATAAAGGTTGTACTCAAATGGTCTGTAGAACAATCTAGGTGTAGTCCCTAGGGAAAGAAGGCATCGAATCAGGATAAGAAACTTCAGGCATTTAAACCACTTTGCTCTGTACTTAATTACACATTAATATCCTGCTCCAGTTTGATCATGTATGTACCATTTTCATTTGTTAATGGATTGTTACTGTAAAATCCAACATTATGAGTTGATTAATCACATAGCACCCAGTTCATAGTGAGAAGCTCAGATAATCACATGGTAACTAGTGGCACATTGTCAGATGTTCATTCCACCAAAGCCCAAAAGAAGGCCAAGAGCTATCTCTCAGATATAAAGTAGTTATGAACAAAATTTGGTTGTACATTTGTTCTAATTCTAGAGGCTAACATTTTGATTCAGTTGTCCCAGAAAATCCTTTAAAGACTCCAAATAATATTCCTATTTACCAGTGACACTCAAGTATCAACAGATATGCTAGGTTATACAGTCCAAGATGTACAGAAGTCTTCAGAATAGTGAGAATATGTTACGGAACCCTTTCTGATTCTGGATTCCAGTTGAATAAAGCAGATTTTCAAGTATCTGAATATAGGGCCTAGAGTAATACATCCAGGTAAAGAATTCACTCCCTCTAAATCAACACAAGCACAATAAGTTTTGTGCTTCTTTCTTTGTCATAAGATGGGCCAAATGAATCAACTTATTTTTTTTTTTTTTTGCATTTCAAATGTGTCTTACTCTAACATGTGAATCCATGGCTGCATGTAGCCACTCCTAGCTGAAAAAAATTAAGAACACATCTCAACTTAAATAGAAAAGATTAGGAGGATTTCTTGCAAATCTGTGGCAAAGTTCTCAAGTTTGAACTTTGTATGTCAGTGTCATGTTCAGTGTTAGAAATTTGTAAAGTGGAAGGACAAGTGTTACATTTGCCTTCTCCTCCTACAAAGAGAACGTTATAAAGAATGCATTCTTATGCATCCCCAGTAGCATCAGACTTCTACAAATTTTATCCATGTAGAAGTCTTTTGAATTTTGGTTTTACTTTTTATTCTTTGATATACAATAATTTAACTGAAACCAAAGAGTGTTGTTAATTCCTTTGGCACATCGCAATAATTATAGTATCCTTAATGTAACAGAATATATGAAACTTCTGAAATATACAGACAACCAAAGTCCCTATAAGTAATCAACAAAAGGCAAAAAATAGACCCTTGAGGTATATTGTCAGCATACTTCTGGACTTACTAGGTAAAAGCAACTTGCTTCTTATGAGGCTTATTGGAAAGTTTGAAAAAGCAGAAATTGTGAGATGAATAGCTGCATAACCAGAACTGGGAGAATTGTTTATCTCTTCAGGCAAAGAAAGAATTCAGAAACAGAAATTTGAATCAGCATTTGATTAAGATTATGATAATCAGCAGCATTTTCTGTGATCATCAAATCTTCTTTAAAAACCAACTAGGAAAAATAAAGAGAGATGTTGTGGTAGCCATAATTCTTGCATCTTTCAAAGCCTTTTATGGTGTTACTATTCTTCACTTTCAAGACATGTAATTTTGATCTTGTTTCACTACTTTCATTAATAGAGAAATGCTAAAGGGCTTCATTTAGTCTCTTGTACAGTAATAGTCCTTATATAATAGGTCATGGGAAAAAGATGAATATATCTATCTCAATTGTGCATTTGAGGATTAGTAAAATAATCACAGCATGAATTTGAGAAGACACTGGACCTAGGATAGCTAGATTTTGACTAAATCTTCATTTAATCACCTATTCTCCATAAACTCTTATATTAGAGGACAACAATGCTGTTTTCAGCCTCCCAATGTAAATTTTAGTTCAGTCAGGACAAGCTCTACCGCAAAATATTTGAGCATTCATCTATGCAAAGTTGTGACAGCAAACGCTCCTTTGTCCCAGAAAAATAATGCTAAGTTGGGTTAAAGATATATATCAAGCTTCAGGAAATTTATTTTGTTCTTCGTTCACATTACAAAAAAGATTAAAAACAGGTCTCACCAGTGACTAAGACTCTAGCTGATACCAGATGGACCATGAAGGTTCTATTCAGATATGCGTATAGGAATTCTGGTTTCTATCCAGTTCTGTTACTTCACTGTACTTTGATTGACATTGAGCTCCAAGACAAAATTGTTATGGTACCATATTTCCAATGAGGACCTCTTGTTTTTTTTGTGTTTTTGTTCTGTTTTGTTTTGTTTTTTCTTGAAACTGAAGCTGGATGTTAGAGTAGCAATGACCTAGGTATTCTCACTGTCAGCTAATTAAAACTATATCTTCTGGAAAATATAGAGTAAACATGAGAAAAATTACAGGTCTCACATTGCTTAATAGCAAAATTTATAAGTAACTAAGAAAATTATATTCATCATAGCAGCTAGATTTTATTTCATTTATCAAGTGCTTGGACTAGTTGAGGGCCTACTTAAATAATTCAATCATAAGACCTATTTCAAAATTGGTAAAGTTGAGCATATAAAGTATGGGTGGTTTGATTTGTAGAAAAATTAAATTATTGTTATTAATAATGTTCAAAAAGTATCATTTATTTGAATGCTTGAGAATATTATATATAATACTGTGCTATTTTACTATAGGAAAAAATAAGAAACAGACCTTAATGCATATCCTTAATCTTTGATACAAAGACAATTTTGTGTTTTTCCCTTTGATTTTTTAAAAATATTTTAAACATTTGATGTATGTATTATTTTATTAGTATAATTGCATTTTAAATGCTTAGTGTCCTACTGAGTAAACAACTTTAGTTTGATTGCATAACAAGATTAGAAATTTGTAATAACAAATATATATTAACATAGATGATGGATAATTTCACTAAATCCAGTC
Source organism: Acomys percivali (assembly GCA_907169655.1). Lineage (NCBI taxonomy): Eukaryota > Metazoa > Chordata > Mammalia > Rodentia > Muridae > Acomys > Acomys percivali. The sequence continues at coordinate 63,338,376 of OU015760.1, read as the reverse complement.
CCTAAACAAAAACAAAAAGCAATTCTTTATTGCTGAAAGAGGGATAATTTACCTGTTCAAAAAATGAGCTTCATTATTGGAGGAGGGTGTACAAGATACAGAAGCATGAGATAAGAAGAAAGGACAACCAGGCAGAAATTTTTTTTTCCTTTTATTTCTTCCTTCCGCTTCCTGGTAGAAAGAGCTGCTAATTTTAACAGAAAAAATTTAAACTCATGTTAATTCTTTTTGGAAATAGTTTCACAGATGTACCTTTTGTTGTTTCTCATATTATATTTCAAATGCTGTCAGTCTTCTGATCAAGATTACAACCATCAGTATGCCTCTTTGTTGAATTGAAACAAAACTACCTATGCCACCACTAATTGCCAAATAAAGACACTAAGAGGATTATAATTCCTCCTAACCTGATATAAAGTCTCCATGTAAAACTTAGTGTTCAGTAATTTCAGCAAGAATACACAGCAAAGACTCTTGAGAAATGTTTATATTTAATATTGTATGACTTAAATATCAAATTTATTTAATAGTTAAGCACTGATATTAATCAGTTATTTTATATTTCCAAGGAATATAAATTATTTAGAATATCTACTTACAAAGTTAGTTTTTATTTCCTTAGATGTAGGGAGGAGATGAAAGCCATATGTAACCTTTACTAATACATGGGTTGGGATTATCCTAGAAGATTTCTAATTATCCCTAGGACTAGGACTTGAAGCTTCTAGCATCTGTGCAACTCAAACTTCTGTAAGCCTGGACTTTGAAGGCTTCATTTTTCAGCCATTAACCTAGTCCTATAATGTTTTCAGCCTCCAAGACTTACTGCTGAATAAGCTCACATTTATTATTCCTTCTGAACTCTGGATGGCTAGTTCAACTCAGATGATATGGAGAAAAACACCTATCTAGGCTGCCTTATACAAACTGGCTCCTCTCCTCTTCTCACTGAATTGATCTACTTGGAAAACTGCTTCTGAAATCCACAAACTCAACTGCACTCAATTGAACCACACTGAAACATTCTGAACTGTAGGGTACTCCAGAACTATACTGTTCTGTCTCCATAAATAGTTCTACTCTCTCTGTCTCTCTGTCTCTGTCTCTGTCTCTGTCTCTCTCTCTTTCTTCTTCTGCTGCTGCTCTTAAATATCTTTTCTTTCCTGTCTATTGTCATAAGAATTTGGCATAGCCTATATCTGACGCATATTGTCAAATCTTCCTCCAATTCATGACTTTCTGTACCCCTCAATTAAACTTCCTTGTTTGGAATTAAAGGTGCATACTAAATTCCTCCCAGAGAAATTAAAGTTGGATTGTGTCTATATTTTGGCCTGAGAGATTAACTATGTATCATAGCCAGAGGGATTAAAGTTGTGCACTAAGGGCATGTCTATATTCCAAACAGATCACACAGACCTAGATCTTTGGATGTAATCCCTTGCCAGAGTAGTCATGTTGCTGGATTAAAATGCTTCCATATCTATACTCTGAATTATTACGCAGATTTATCAACCCTGAAGCCAAATACATCTAAAAATACAAGTGGACTCAGTTTGTTGCAAACACACACAAGCATACACACATATACACAAAAACACATACACTTAAAAGCATCTTAACCCCTAAGCAACTAAGCTTCATTGTAAAACTAAGCTACCTGGTCTTCAGTAGATGTTTTAAGTTTATAATGACAAGATGTGATGGAGAGTGATTTACATTAAAAATTATAGGTGTACCAAGATAGGAAAGGTGTTTTCTTCAAGGCTGTCCAATACAAATAGCCAACACTAAGAATGTAACATTTATAGAATTTCTGATTGTATAATGGTTCTTGCTTCTGTAGGTAGTTTATTGTATATACATCTAAAAATATAAATGTATATGTAAAAATTTTAATTCAAAAGCACACAAGCACATATACATAAACACACATACACATACATGCACATCTGTATATGTATACATATATACATAAAAGTATATGCATATATGTGCAGATATGTGTAGAAATTTAATAAGAGAAAAATACATTATCAACTTAAGAGTAGAGGAGAAATATTAGGGATTCAAAGGAAGTTAGTTGGGAGGGGATGAGGTGAAAAAAAAGAACGAAGGGAGGAAATGACTTAGCTCTATCTCAATTAAAAACATATAAAAATAAGGTTTTTTAAAAATCCATTTTTAAAAGTCAGTACATGCACAAAAGAAATATATATGAAAGAGGAAAAAGTATTGTACTTTGTGATTACCTGGCATGAAGTTTCTTCTTCATTTTCACATTTCCACTGAAGAAAAAAAAAAAAAAAAAAACTTACTAAATAGGAGAAAAAGGAATACTTCAACGTGAATGGATGCAGTATTCAATCTAAACAACAGAAATGCAGAGTATCTATAAGATTTCATAATATCTCGTTTATATTTATGCAATTTTATTTTCAAATGTTTTATATTTTTATTTACTTTTATATCTAAATTTTTAAGTTTTTTTTTTAATATGTTCAGTTTACATCCCGATTGTAGCTCTCTTCCTCATCCCTTCCCAATCCAACCCACCATCCCTCACCTTCTCTTCCTCCCTCCTTTAGTCTTCAGAATGGGGAGCCCTCATTCCCTAACAACTGACCTCAGCCTATCAAGTCACATGTATACTAATTGTATTGTCTTCTTCTGTGGCCTGGTAAGATCACCCCACCATCGGGAAGTGAACAACATGCGGCGGGGGAGGGGGGAAGCAGAGTCCATGTCAGAAGTAGACCTTACTCCCCATATTGTGGGGTCCACAAGGACCTATTTACCTATTTACCACATCTGAGCAGAAGGTGTAGGTCCATATCATACATCGTACTTGACTGGTGCATCAGTCTCTGTGTAGTAGAGTGGCTATCCTGAACTATGTCACTAATATCTGCTTATGAGCACATACCACACTTGTTTTTCTGAGTTTAGTGTACCTCACTCAGGATAATCTTTCCTAGGTCCATCCATATGCCTTAAAATTTCAAGATTGCCTTGTTTTTAATAGCTGAGTAGTATTCAATTGTATAAATGTACTACAGTTTCTTTATCCATGCTTCAGTTGCTGAACATGTGATTCATGGTGTCTATAGTTTCATTATTTCTACATTTAGTTTCTGTCTCAATGATCTATCTATTGGTGAGAATAGGATGTTGAAGTCTCCCAATACTAATGTGTGGGGTTTGATGTGTAATTTAAGCTTTGATGAGTATGACATGTCATTTTTCATCTCTTTTGATTAGTTTTGGTTGAAAGTCTATTTTATTAAATACTAGAATGGCTACTCCAGCTTTCTTTTTGGGTCTGTTTTCTTTTTCCAGCCCATTACTCTAAGGTAATGTCTATCTTTATTGCTGAGTTGTGTTTCTTGTACACAAAACAATGATGGGTCTTGTTTTCACATCCAGTCTGTTAGCCTGTGGCTTTTTATTGGGGAGTTAAGGCCACTGATGTTGAAAGATATTAATAAAGAGTAGTTATTAGTTTCTGCTTTTTATGTTGCTATTGGTGTAGTGTGTGTGTATGTGTGTGTGTGTGTGTGTGTGTGTGTGTGTGTGTGTGTGTCTTCCCTTTATTTAAGTTTTGTGGATGTGTGGTTATTTACTTCCCATGTTTTCCTTGATGTAGTTAGCCACCATGAATTGGATATTTTCTTCTAGTATCTTCTGTAAGGCTCGATTTATGAATAAGCACTGATTAATCTTGGTTTTGTCATGGAAAATCATTTTTCTCCAACTATGTTGATTGAAAGTTTTGCTGGTTATAGTAGTCTGGGATAGCTTTTATGGTCTTAGTGTCTACATGACATCTGACAAGGCCTTTTTGTCTTTCTTAGTCTCTGTTGAGAAAGCAAGATGTCAGCACACAGTGTGTATAGTGTTTAGGGAGCAGAGGATTGGAGGTTGCGAATGCAAGTGTAAGGAAAGATTTGGAGATGATGAAAATTATCCCCCCTCCCATCATGTCTGTATGACCTTGGGATTTAGAGTCACAAGCTTAAAGTACCCTGCACACCGCAGAATCCTCTAGCCGACACAGCAGGCCCCTGGGGAACAGATGGTGCAGCAAAACCAAATGTAGACAGCTGAGTCCAGCTCAGGCCACAGCTGACATTAGCTACTATCTGGATAAGGCCCATGGGCCAACTGAGAAGCTTTGGGCTTTGATATATCTTGACCTCCCCACAGCTTACTAGCCTGGCCCTTCTGCGACACTGAGAAGAAGCAAAGGTGAGTAGGGTGCAGGCCATAAGCCACATCAAGTGATATCCCTAAGAGACCTGTGGCATACCATAGAGAGAGGTTTTTGGTTTGTATCTCTCTCCACTATCCCACTGCTTATGAGTCTGGCCCATCTGGAACACAGAGCACACAGTAAGAGCTTAGTGGGCTCTGGCAACAACCCACATTAGCTCCTATCTGTCTAAGGTCCATGGAACAACTGAACAGGATTGTGGTTGGATCTCTCTCGGCCCACCTACAGCTTACAGGCCATGCTCATCTGGGACACAGGGAACTAAAAAGCAAAGTTGACCCCCATCAACTGATATCCCTAAGAGACCTGTGGGATACCTGGATGAGAGGCTTTGGGCTTGGATCTCTCTCCACCATCCCACTGCTTACTGGCCTCACCCATCTGGGACAGAGAGAAACCTGGAAGAACTGAGTTGGGAATCGGGTAAAACCCACATTAACTACTACCTAGATAGGGCTCATAGGACAGACACTGGATCAGCTTTGGGCTTGGATATCTCTCCAACCACACACTGCTTGCAAGATTGGCCCATCTGGGTTACAGAAAGTGAATCAACAGATCTGAGTCGGGCTTTGGACAAAATAGACATTATTCAACATACCAAGGAGAAAGGACTGGCACCTGAGCAGCTCTCCACTTGAAGCTCTTTCAGCCTAAAGAAAGAAATGCCCATAAACATGCATGAAGCCTACAGAACATCAAGTAGATTGGACAAAAAAGAAAATCCTCTTGCCACATAATAATCAATGTACAGAACAAAGAAAGACTATTAAAAAGTGTAAGAGAAAAAGGCCAAGTCACATTAAAGGCAAACCTATCAGAATTACACCTGACATCTTAACAAAGACTATGTAAGCCAGTAGATCCTACCCAATTTTTTAATGGTTCCAAATTTTATAAATGCTAATCTTTCAAACTAAAACCTTCATTGTTCACAGAAAAATAAATAGCTTTTAAAAAATATCTCTAAATCAAAGGTTTTATTACTACCACAGTATATTTCTACAAATTCTGTAACCACTAAGAATTTAAGATTCTTGGTACTTTGTTGGTGTTCTTGTGGAGCTATTGTCACCTCTAGGTAATTTTCTTCATGCCACATCCCACTATTCTGCAAGACATTCTATGTTTTACCCAAACCTTGACTATAAGACTCAGCATCTGTTTCAAAGCACTGCTAGGTGGAGCCTCTCAAGGGACAACCACAAGGCTCCAGTTTGCAAGCATATTAAAGTATCATTGATAATGTCAGGGGTTGGCTCTCTTCCATGGAGTGGGTATTGGGTTAGGTCATACACTGGTTGGACATTGTCTCAATATCTGCTCTATCTTGGCTTTCTTTATCCTTGCAAATCTTGTAGGAAGGGTAAGTTTTGGATCAAAGTTTTCTCCTCCCTCCATTAGGAGTCATGTCTAGTTAAAGAGTGTCCTCTTTAGTCTCCATGGACCCTGCTACTAGGATTCTCAGCTAGAGTCCCTCTCATATCCTCCTTGAAGCCTACCCTTATTTATGTCTCCAGCTTGTCACATAGATGCCCTCACCTATAGTTTCTGTTTTCTCTTTAGGCCTTCTGTCCTCCCATACCTCCTCTCCTTAAGTCTGATCTCTAGCTTCATATCTCTCTGTGCTCCCTCTCCTATTTTGTTCCCTCTCTTCAACTACTTCCTCTGCTATTCTATTTCCCTCTGTCTATTCTATTTCCCTGTTAGAGTAAGATTTAAGTATCCTCACTTGGAACATCCTTGATATTTATCTTTTTTTAGTCTGTGCATTGTAGTATGTTAATCAGGCACTCTATGGGTAAAATCTGCTTATAAGTGAGTACAAATGTGTCTTTCTGGGTGGTTTGCTACATTCAGTATGGTCTTTTCTAGTTCCATTCTTTGGCCTACAAATTGCATGATTTAAAAAGAAAATTAACAGCTGAGTGATATTACGGTGTGTAGATGTACCATAGCCTCTTTATCCATTCTTTGTTTGAAGAACTTGTAGTAAGGATCATGCATGGAATGGACATAGGCCCTCTACACAGAGGTAGCCAATGGGCAGCTCAGGCTTCATCTCGTGCTTCCAATAATGGAACAGGAGGCCACAGATGAAAAGGATATATTCAGTCCTGATGAAACTTGATAAGCAGGCATGGGTGGGAAGGAGGCTGCCCTCTTCTGAGGAGTAGGGCAAGGGGGTCTGGGAGAAGGACAAGGGTACAACTCCAAGGAGAGGAGGTATGAGTCTACAACTTGGATATAAAGTTCATAAACTAATGAAAAGGGGAAAAAGAATTCAAGATTCACATCAAATCTAAGGGATTTTTTTTTAAGACAAGGTCTCTCTGTGTAGTCTTGGCCGTTCTGGACTCCCTTTGTAGACCAGGCTGGCCTCGAACTCACATCGTCGATCCGCCTGCCTCTGCCTCCCTAGTGCTGGAATTAAAGGCGTGAGCTACCATGCCTGGCTCTAAGGGATTTTTTTAAATGGACACCAGACTTTGTGTTTAATCTATTCAGTGCATGGTGTAGAGAAAAAATAAGACAGGAAGAAATATAGTAAATAAGAAAAATATGAATTAAAAAAAACAGATTATAAATTAAGTCATTAAAGTAAATGGATATAACATTCACATCATTATGCTATGTGAAATATATATTATTAATGCTTGTCATGTCATAAAAATCTTACACTTATGGTCTTGCCATATTTGAAGAAAGGTACACTTTGATTATGAACAATGCAATCAAAACAATCTAGTAAAACTAATAGTGTGTCTGGTTATCCTCAAATATCAAGATAGAGAGATCTAAGATACATACATTGTTGTTGAGCTTAGCTAGAAGGTGATGGACATTTTTGTTAATATTCAAGTCTGTCAAAATATGAAATATAATCAATTGGATTTCATGTGTTCTTAATCCCACTCTACTGTGGAGAATACTGTTATCATTTTAAGATATTCTTCTTTCCATACCTTTTTTTTTCTACAAGAATAATTTTTAAATGTGTACCTACATCCACTTCCATGCAGAGACTTTTGGAGAAGAATTATTATAGTGAGAAAAAATTAACTAGTTTGTGAGAGGTAGCAATATTTTTTATCCAAATATACCAGTTTACAGTCTTCGTTTATCTTCATACTTTTAACAATTTGTTATGTTTCTTTTTATCTGTGGAATTTGATTTTAAACTACTCATTTTATTATGAGCCAACTAATGTGTATTAATGGATCTATTATATGAAATTAATTCTTAGAAATGTTGCTATTAGGTCAAGCTTTAGGGATTCAATTGTGGATTGTCCTTATTACATGACTTTCCCCAAATAAGATGAGATTTTAAATAAATTTACCAAATAAATACATAGAAAAATTTCTATGCACGTGCATAAACAGTAATGTTGATTTTTATCCATTTATATGTTGTCCTTTATGGAAGAATAAAACTTATAAATAGTTCTAAACAAGTTGTGTATTTCAGGATATTATTGGTTATTACGCATTTACACGTCATACAGTCTCAGATTTCTATTTTTACATCTGTTGCTAGAGATGTTTAGATTGTGTTTATTTATAATAATACATATATTGATTTTTTCAAATTATTCAACTATCTTTTTGCCTTTTGATTTTTTGTTTGAAATAATTTTAGACTCACAGACAAGTCACAGAATTACCAGAGAGAATTCTTATACAGTCTTCTATTTTCATAAAACTTTAGTAGGTATAAGTACTTAAGTTATAAACCTGTGGGTTCACACATTTCATGCAAATGCTCTACCAGTGAACTATTATTCCAGTACTACTCTTACTTTTAATTTTAAAATAGACTTTCAATGTCTGTTCTAGGATAATTTCACATTTGCATTTCTTCTGTCTCAATCTCTGGAGTATGTGTGATCATAGTACTGCATCATCAAATTAAGCTTAAAGTAATGATCTCTTTCTTTTTAATATAAATATTCTAGGGATGTGTGTGTGTGTGTGTGTGTGTGTGTGTGTGTGTGTTTGAGTGTGTGTGTGTGTGTGTGTGTGTGTGTGTGTGTGTGTGTGCACTTTTATTCAGGTTTTGCTGGAGTCCAGAAGAGGACAACCAATGTCACTGGAGCAAGAGTTATAGGTGGCTGGGAATGACTCTGAAGTGGATAGTGAAAATTGAATTTGGTCTTCTGAAAGAATACTGAATTCTTTTAAACTTAGAACCACCTCCCCAGATCCATGAAGTTATAATTTTGCATAAGGATAGTATAATTACAGAAACAAAGTGCTATACTGATTTTATGTCTAGGAACTTCTTTGAAATCCTATAACATATTAATATTTTTCTGATACATGTTGAAACTGCTAATTATTCATATTATAATTTCAATTGGTTGAGTTTTTCCTAAGGTAGACTTTTACAAACATTTCAGAAGCACAAGATTAGCTAAATTTCCATCTATTTTTATATGGTATTGTTATATTTTCTATAATCTTAGTAGTGTAATGGATTCTTATTCTTGACTCCTTTAAATTTATAATTGTTTTGAAGAAATCTAATTGAATTTATTGTTTTTGCAAACTATTCCATTTACTTTTAAATATCATTCTTTTAAATTTAAATAACTTTATTAGCATATATTTTGAGGTTAATTTTCCTGTGCTGATATTTTCAATTGCCTATTTACTCATAGCAAAGCACAGAACAGCAAGTTTCCATTTCTCAAATAAAGATCATATATTGCCATTTTTTCTTTTCTTGGCTATGAATTCTTTGGTGAACCTTTACACTGGATAAGTCATTTATATCATACTACTATATCTTTTCCTGTTTGCTGAGGTGTACTACATTTGTTTTGTTTTTATGAAAGTGATATAACTGAAATACCTTTGCATGGCTTTACCCCTTCCCTTCCTTGTCTCCCAATACTCAAGTTGATAGTTTGCTTTTATTATTATCACCTACAGAAATACACATACACACACACACAAAACTATATATATATATATAATATTGACAATTGAATTTTTACAAATCTAGTTTATTATTTACTTATTAAACTATTCTTTTTACCTTTAATACTCATTATATACATTAATATGTAAGTATATATGCATATATAATATGTTTATATTATATATGATAATCATATGTACAAATTATCCTACACTGGGTCATCAGTTATGATGTTTTCAGAAGTGAAATACATAAGAAGCCTACTAAGTTCATTCTTGACCTGTATAATCAATTAAAAAATAATCAAAAGAGTTAAAGGAAAGGCAGAAATCATTATGGAAGAATCCTGCTATTCTCTTAAAATTTTTACTATATGTTTATAATATATATAGATATAGATATAGATATAGATATAGATATAGATATAGATATAGATATATAATATAGATATAGATATATAATATAGATATAGATATAGGCAGGTATAGACGTATAAACCTGCTAAGTCCTGTTTAGATGTTTGTGTGTATTTGATTTGAGGAAGTAGAAAACCAATAATCGGGCTAATTTTGAGGAGAAGCTAATTCTCAGAAGTCATTAGCTTCCTGCAGTTGTGTTTTAGTCATGTGACCCAAAAAATTATACCCCACCAATGTTAATGTATTCATTGATACCTTTACTGTTCTACTCTTGCTTATGTAGCCATTTCTAAAAGATTGTTTTTCAAAAGATTTGATGGGATAGTGGCTCTTACAAGCTTTCTGCTTCATATTTTCCCTTATAATTTATTCTTTATTTTCAGATAATACTGTATTTAATCTAGCCTTTCAATTTTTGGTACTATCCTTAAAAAAATTAAGACTTTTTGTATGCATAATGTGTATTCGTTTTTGTATCTACACACATGTGGCAGACAGAACATAACCTCATGTGTTAGTTTTTGATGTCCAAAGTGCTTTTGAAAATGTTCCTTGTTATTTGTCACTGAATATGCTAGTATATCTGGCCCATGTAATTATGAAAATTCTTTTTTATCAGCTATATCCATCTTTCTGTAGGGCGCCTGGAATTACAGAAGAATACCACAACACTGGTCTTATATAAATGTTGGGGATTCAAACACAGATTATCAAACTTTCACAACACATGTGTAGTCCATTGAACTATCTCTCTTATCTTTTCCAGTAATTTTGTTTTTAAATTAAGAATTTATTATAAAGCCAGGTGTGGTGGTTCACAGCTTTAATCTTAGCACTAGAGGAGGCAGAGACATGCAGATTTCTGTGAGTGTGAAGCCATCCTGGTTTACAAATAAAGTCCAGGACAACCAAAGCTGCACAGAAAGACCATGTCTCAAAGTCAACAATAGCAAAAAAGAGTTTATTAAAATTGTTATCCCATATGTTTGTTTAGTATATTTAGTTCTTACCATGTGATTTGATAATACTTTATATTTTCTTTCCTGGCAGTAATGTCTCTAGTTTATCCATGCTGGGTTATATTTTCAATGCTTTATTATCTCATGTTACATTTTTATAATATAACCCAAAGGACTGATTTGCAATTATCTTTCTTCTGTATGGTTCTTCTGTGAATTACAGTACAGGATTCACAGGTTGGTCATGCCTTCTTCTGCTACCCTATTCTCAAAATAGTCATGAAATTTTTCACATTTTCTGTTTAAATGGAGGTTTAGAACGTCCTTTTATCTTGAAGTACTAAATGGTCAGCTGTATTTATAGTCATTTTCGTTCCTTTTCTTCCTTAGCGAATATGTATCTATCAGACTTCATTTTTAAAATTTGTATATACCTAGGTCCATTGCCTGTTGTCTGTCTCTGAAATTCCTTGTACTACAACATTTTTAAGTAGCATGAGCTAATATTTTCACAAACTTTGCTTCTCTGCCTCTCATCAAAAACTTCCTTTGAATGTTGAGTCCTGTTGTAGGAAGAAGATAATGTAGGACAGTGAAAGATAATTCATTGAAAATTGCTAACTTTTACCTTTCTACTACAGTTATATTGAACTTTATTTTCGATCTTCAAGGAATGCTAAAACATGACTATTGTAGTTTTCTTTAAAGTTATTCACTAATATTTTTGAGGAAATACTGAGATATAAGTAGATAAACCGTGTTGCTTTCTCTAGGATTTTAGTGTATTGACTTCATATAAGGCATTTAATATAGATATTTCTGTAAGATAATACAAGTTAGGTATGTAAGTTACCACATCTGGCTCCTATCTCTTAGCTAGGAAGTTTGCACTACTTTAATATTTGATGGTAATAGTACTTTCTCTATGTTCTAAGTTTTTAATTTAATTTTAGTAAATTATGGACTAAAGCCATGTGTTTATACTATGGCAGCAAGCAAGGGTATAAATAATTTCTCAATGAATATAAACCTTATGAAGCAATACCCATGTGATTAACTTTTTTTAGGACAACAAGTAATAGAAAACTTTGAAAGAACCTGGATATAATGAAAAAGAAAAAAGAAAATGATCTCACCTTAGTTGTATATTTAGTCATATATATAGGTATCTTTATTAATATTTTAAGCCCGACTTTACAAAGCTTCTCAATTACTGTGCATGTAGTTACTGCTTAGTATACATTAATAGAGAATTGAAAAGGAGCTTGGAAAGATTAGGATACATTTTCTCTCTTGCTTTTTTTCAATCTCTTCTTTGTTCTGTCATTGGTCTTAAGAGAGAATAAAAAACAAAAAGACAGACAAACATAGTTAGATAGAATTTTTTGGAATAAATCTACTATCCTATTGCCTATAAGGAAGAGGATTAAATTCCCAAGTTATTCATAACCAGCATATTAATTTAAAAATATAGTTCAAGCAATATGGGTATTCATAGAGATTAAACCTGTTCCTGGTGTTCCTGATATTTCTGTAAGTTTAAAAAAATAAAATTTCAAGTAATATTAATATACTTACATTCTGTGTTGAAATACACTTTCTCCCCAAAATATATAGTAGTCTAGAGACCTAGTTCATAGAAGAATAATATTTGAGGTAACAACAATTAGAATCTCAGTTTAACAACGGGTGAAGGAGGAATGTGTTCTGGGGAATTTGTGACTAGATGTGCAGAGAAAGAGATCATTACTAGAGAGAGTATGACTGCATGTACTTCAATTTGTAAAATGATATTCTTAAACTTGCATAAGAATAAAATGTACTTTGAAAGTGAAGAGTTAAGTACTAAATTCAAAGTCATTATAGTACTTGTGTTCTACTATGACTTCCATTATACTAAAGAAAAGAAAATTAAAAAAAGGAAAGCATTTTATCAAAAGAAAGATGAAAATATAAAGAAGGCATGAAAACAAGAAGGAAAGAAGTAAAGGCAAAAGAAAAGCATAAAATAATAAAGAATATTTAGAGATAGAACTTGAACAATACAATTAAAATTGCAATTCAATTACTAGTTTTTTTATTTTTATTTTCTTCTTTCTTCTATTTATACCTTTCCTTACTCATTTTCTTTTAGACAGAGATTATGTGGGGAGTCTAGCCCAGCTTCTAACTCCTGATTCATTACTTTCCAGTTATAGGTTTATAATTGTGTGGTTAAGCTCAATGCCTGGCTAAATTGAAATTATTAAATTATAATACCTTTTGGTAATGAATATTCTAGTAATAAAGCCAATGCTGTGTACATTTAAGTTACTACATAAACAAAATTCTAAATAACATGAACCAATATATCTTCGTTCATTAATTAATTATACAAGAAAAATAATGGTAGACATATAAAATGTCTATGTCATGACTGAAAGTTTATAACTATAGAACAGTTTCTACTACTTAATATATGATGTGGAAAAAGCAGTGACTACTGTAAATAAAGTATAATATTATTTGGAATTGAGAATTTTCAGAGTTAAATTTATAATTCATCTTCTTTTACACATATTTCTAAGAGCCTGCCATAGTGGCTTACCCCTTTAATCCCAGCACTCAGGAAGGCAGAGGTAGGCAAATCACTCTGAGTCAACAAAGTGAGCCAAGGCTGTCTCAAAACAACACTCCCACTTAAAAAAAAAAAAACCAAAGAACCCAAAAAGGAAAGAAAGAAAAAAGAAAGAAGGAAAGAAAAGAGAGTCATTTATTTGTATTTTATGTGAACTACTGTTTTGTTTGTATGTATATTTGTACACTATATACACCAAAAGGTACTATTCAAGCTTCCAAGTTTCCAAGAGAGGACAGCAATCAGTAGGTCAATCTTGTTATCACACCTTTGAACCACAAGAACCAGCATGACACAATATCTCTAAGTTTGCACTAATGGAAATTATACCTTGGTAGTAACAAACAACTCTTTAGCTGCTCTTATGGGCACCCATCAACAGGAAAACTACATCAGATACAGAAACTACCCCATGTACAGGTGACAAATTGAAGTCATTGATTTTGAAGAAGAACCTACATCATCTTTATTAAATTAGCATAATCCTTAACAAAAGTCTAAACATTTGTACTTATAAAAACATAGACAAAAAACTACAGTCAACTAAGAAAAGCTGAGTGTAAAAGAAATGATCTTCTCCAAGAAAGGACCCCAGGTTTTTATCCGATACTGAGTAGATCTTATATCATACATACATTGCTAACATTATATAGGCAGAGAAGTTCATACTGTGCATTTGTATACTGTATAACTATGTAAAATGAGTTTAAAAAAAAAGAGACCTTGAATTTGAAGACCAAGAAGAGATGTGTGGAAAGTAATATAAGTAGGAAAGGTCAGAGTGAAATTATATAATGATATAATTTCAAAAATATTTTAAATTAATACTTCCCATTGAGTTACTTGCTGGTCAAAGACACCCCAAAAGGAACACAGGACAACATATGCTATTGACATTGATCGTTGTTGCTTTCTATAACTAAATGTTAATACCCTATTACTTAAGGCATTGCTTGCTTTAGATGCAGAACATATTCAAATCAACCTCTAAAAGATCATTAAGTTTTCTTCCTGTTGGTTGGCTTATATAGTGTCAGAAGTTACAATGCAATCTTCTTGGGAGAAAGGATATTCACAATCTTACTTGGCATTCAGACTTTCATGATGCCTTGTTGACATTCTAGGAAAGTGTGTCCCCTAGCGCATCAAGGATATGTAAGTTAAATTGTTAACTGATCTCTTTCCAAACATATATGAGACATGAGACATGAGAAATAATTCATGTCTGACATTGTAAACTTGACCAAAAGTACAGGACTCCGGAAATCATAGGCCCTATGAAGAAGTTATTGTTTTTAATTTGCTAAATGATTTATTGTCACACTACATTATAAATATTAATGTTAATACACATACATTAGCACTGCTTGCAACTTTGATCAGAGAAGATTCCTTCTGCTGTGTTTAGTAGTTAATAGAGACCCCTAACTGCTCATGCTGATATAGATACATAATTATGAGTACTCAGATCTTCAGGAATCATCAATAACCACCAATCCAAGTCCCAAGTAAATTTGTGAAATATTGGTCAGAAAGAATGTTATAGCAAGTAGGTGGAGAGGAGAGTTGTGAAATTCTGACTTCATGGTAGGGTATGGCTTTTGCACATGTCAATTATTACCATCTATGATTAGCTGTAAATATCCAAGTCAGTACAATTTCCAACAAGGATAGAATGTGGGAATCCTGGTTACAATCTTGATGAAAGATCTGTGGGCAACTGGCTGCTGCTGATATAGGGAGAGTCACTCTTCTTTGGAGATGTAGCAGGTAGAATGGTGCTCATGCCTTAGTTAGTGCCACTCAGTCATGTGAATATGGGAAGTATTAATTGTACTCAAACATATAAATAGAATAAAATGAGAACATGAGGCTGGGATATAAAAGGCAGAATCACTAGAGAAAGCTCAATGTTACTTACACAAGGAACCAAGGTTTGGCTCCCAGTACTCACATGACAACTCAAAACTGCCTGTAATTTTAATTTCCAGGGATTCATCTCACTCTTCTGACCTCTGTGGGCTCATAAACACACATGATGCACATATATACATTCAGGAGCACACACAAGCATACACAGAATGAATATATTTTTTAAAATGGATCATGCCTCCGACATGAACCCTTGTGCCCCCAATCTGAGCCCTTCTCTTGTTTGGAAGGCCTGGTGGCACTCAGAAGAAGGGGAAGCAGTCTGTCTGGATGAGACTTGATAAGCTGTGGTCATATGGTGTGGAAGGAGGTCCCCTTGTGTCAGAGGTCTATGGGAGGGGAATAGGGTAATTTAGGGAGAGAAGAGGGAATGAGAAGATTCAACTGAGGGGATGTAATCTTAATAAATTTTAAAAATAAAATTAAAGAGTTTCAGATAAAAAATAGATTATTCAAATGCCCATGGTCTGTGTCCCTGCTTGAAGCCATGTTGATGTCAGAGATCTATGCTTCTGTTGAAGACTATGTGGTCCTACTGGAGCTTGGGGCTGTGTTGATATCTATAGCCTGTTTTTCCACTCTAGGTCTTGCAGATGTCTATGGTCTATGCTCCCACTGCCATCTTGATGTCTGAGGGCCTTGCTGCCACAAGGGACTATTTGAAGTGATTGTGCAGCCACCTGAGGCCATGTACATGTCCTTGTACTATGCTGCTGCCAAGGTCTATGATGGTGTCTCTGTCCCCTGCTGCAGCAAATAGCCAATTTGATATAAGTAGTCTTCACTGCCACCAGAGACCATGCTGAGCTTTGTGCTGTCCTGATGTTGGAGAACATGTGGATGTCCAAATTCTTTGATTGCTCCAGAAACCATGTAGAAGTCCATTATCCTTGCTCCCACAGACTGTAAAGAGAAAGGATGATACTTTTGCAGTGGCATGGATGACTGCAAACTCACAGTTGTGAAAGAGGGTCATACAATTCTTCTGTGATGACAACTATACTCCCTCTACCATCACCCACACACTTCTTAGCACTTCAAAATTGATGACTTCACACAGGGGCAAGGATGAGGAAGGACTCGGTTTTGTTTAAGACACTGTCAAGTTGGAGTTTGATCATGCTCTAGTGAGTATATGGGTAAGAGCTATTGAACTTTTTTCTTTTCTTTTTAGGGGCCAGTGGAGTTCATAAAGGGAAGGGGGCAGATTTGAGAGGACACTGAAGTAGTATGGGGTATGGGATATTGAAGTGGAATCATAAAAGTTCATGATATGAAGTTCCAAAATAATAAACAAATATATTATACATAAAATAATAATGAAAGAGTCAAAGAAATAAAATTCTAAGTATGAAAAGAAAGCTATTGTCTTATAGTGCACAATATAATTTAAATCAAAGAAATACTCTCATTGTGGGAGTTTTGGTATGTATGTATACATGATTTTGTTTTATTCTCACTTATGGGATAGGAGGGCTGCTCCACTTTTTCCACAGCTGATAACTGCCTCGGGAGTGTGATCTTTGTCAGCTGGGAACTACCATAGGCAGTGGGGGATGGTCTTTTCCAGTAGGAATAAATTCCAGACCCAGAGAGAACCTGGAGACTCTGAGAAACAAGAAGGTATCTGATGCTTCCCCCCTCTGCTTCTTCTGGTTGATGTTGATGCAGTTTAATGTGAAGAAGTTGGAGATATACTGAAATGGAGATTAGACTTGCCCCTAAGAACCCTACCACCCTTAGCAACAGGAAGTAGCTAAGAAAAATTATGTTCCATTTCCCCAATAAACTTCTCTCCCTCCTAACTGGTGTTGGGGTGTTGGAAGGGATTAGGCTGGAAACAGGAGAAAGAGATATAAGGAACCAAAAAATAAATTTAAGTGACTCCAACGCCATCTGTCTTCTTTTGA
>OU015760.1:63269045-63320939 GCA_907169655.1 Acomys percivali | reverse complement strand
AGGACATCCTATTGAGACTTTAGGTTAGAGTATCATGGAAGAATGGGGAAATAGAAGGATCCACAAGGTCCTGGAAACCTACAAGAAGAACTTTATGACAAGCGGATCTGGGTCTTGGGGTCCTCCTCAAACTAAGGCACCAGCCAAGGAGAATATAGGCAGTAAACTTCAAACCCCTACTCAGACATAGCCCATGAACAGGATATTCTCCACCGTTGAGTGGAGAGTGAGATCTGACTCTCACACGAACTCTGGTGCCCCTTTTCTGACCACGTCCCCTGGATGGGGAGACCTGGTGGCACTCAGACTAAGGATAGCAAGTTACCAAGAAGATACTCAATACTCTAAGTGCATATATAGGGGAAGGAGGTCTCCCTCAATCACAGACATAGGGGAGGGGAGAAAGGGGGAAGTGGGAGGAGGGAGGAATAGGAGGATACAAGGGAAGGGCTAACAATTGAGATGTAATATGAATAAATAAATAAATAAATATTTCAATGAGAAATGAATAAATAAAAACTTCTCAGATGTCAAAATTAAAGGTAAAACTAAAAATAAATTAAGAAAAATAAAACTGAAAAACAGGTTTTGTTTCTATGCGGAAAAAAAAAGAAATAAGTTTCTAGAATTAGAAATTCCTGCTAAATAAATTTGAGAAATCTTAGCAAGGTAAAGTTAGAAGAACTTTAAATTATCTATGCTGCTATTTTTAAGTCCCTTGTAACTCAATAGATGCATCATTTAATTATATTTTCATAAAAGCATAATTTACATATACACAGAATGACAGAATACACTTGGTAACTTTCAAGCCCTTGGTGATTTCTACAAGAATTATAGATGTTTTCTTTGGAACATATCTCTGTGATTAATGCCACAGAGACTATGACTTGTATAGTTTGGGATTATTAATGAAATTTTATGGAAAGAAAATACTAATGTTATAGGAATTTCTTGTAAACTAATAAAGTAATACATTTATATTTGATTCCAATGGATGTCCAAATGTTCTTAAACTTACCAAAGAGCACATGTAGTGTTATTCAATTTTCATGTATGTCCATGTACATATATCTCGAAATTTAAAATAAATATTACCATTGACTCTTTCCTAAAAATTAAAGAAATTTGCAACTGAAACAATATACATATATTCAAGCAGTCTTCTGGATGTTAAGTAATAATGTTACAAAAGTCAGGTATTTTAAAACTAACTTTCATCAACTTAAATAGGAAGAGAAGTGGGATTTATAAGCTTTTAGATTCATCTAGAAATTTTAATGGTATACATAAATGCATTACATTATCATGAAAATTGTATTATTGATTTAATATACTGATATAACTCATCCTTAATCAAAATATTCATTTGTATATAAACATATTGTATATATGTATTCATAGTATGAACATATAACATTTCATTAACTAGCATCTATAAATCATATACGAATTAACATATAAACATGTATTGGTAAAATAATCTCTTAAAATATTTCAAAATGATAATATTAAAGGTGATTCATATATTAGATATACTTGTACAATAATTATGTAATCATTAACTCATAAAAATTATCATTTATATCTTTATGAATCTATAAAAATTATCAAAGGATTCAAACAATAGTTTTGGAACATTTCATATATATTCATGATAAAATATTTGGTAGCCTTGTTTTCAGTATTGAGTTTTTTATTGTGTTCTTTTTAATGCATGAAAATCCTGTGGAGTTAATTAAGAGAAACGCAGTTGGATTGCTACAGTTGCTGTGAACTACATCATGTTTTGTATACACATCAGAGTGCACCTGCAAAGAGAGGAAACAGAAAAGCAAAAATCATGAATAAATTTAGTTTTGTTAAATATGGAAGAATTGAAAAAAATATCTTGGAAAGCAAAATGCCCAATTAGAAGGTTATTTCTTTTCCCTTTTATCATATTGATTGCCTTCATAAGGGAAATTAGAAGTCAAGAGCTTTCACACTACTGAATATAGACGTTCTGAGTCTCTTTTAGATTTAGACTTGTTTAAATGCAGTAGATGGATTAATAACCTTTCAAGATCCCCTCAAGGCCTATCTTTCAATGAACATCTCCAAGAGTAAAAAGGGGGACTATGACAGTTTGACCTTAAATTATACATAAAGTGTGCTACTAAAAATATAGGCATGATGGTGTGTGATTTGAATAATTATATACAACGTCCTATTTTCTCAGTTGGAATTTCACATCTGTGTTTTCCCATAGGAACATTTGGCCATAATATATAATCAGTATTGAATTTAGAAATTCTAGCATGTTCTTCAAGTAACTGTGTAGTTGTACCTGTTTCTAGCTTGCATGATTCTTAATTAAGCTGTAGGATATAGTTAAAATGAAGGTAATTCATTAATTTATGACCTGTATAATATATGCTAAAATACACCTCTCAATAGATTTTGTCATTGAGTGCCCTAGTTTACTGTAGATATAAATGTGTCTTGAATGTGTTTGCCTTTTCAATGATCATGCTAATATAATTTCTGAAATATGTGTAAGATTTTATATATGGTTCTATTTTTAAGTATAAATTCAGTTTATGATATCTACTAATACAGATTCATCAAACTTTTAATGTGAAAGTCACCAATGGCTAAAAATAATTTTTTAGATTATTGCATCACTGACATTTAGACACAATCAAAACCTGACAGCTGACTTAATTTTTCAGAAATATTTCAAATTCAAAAAATGAACCCAATTATATTTCAACATTTATTGTAATTTAAAATGGGAATATTTGATAGGTGACACATTCTGACAAGATGAAAACTAGCAGTGACTCTTATCTTGTTACAGTTTTTATTAAATATTTTACATACATATTTATATTATTACATATATATGCAATAAACTACCTATAGCAAGAAGAAACATGAAACAATAAGGAATTATATAAGTGTTACTTTCATAGTGCTTTGGCTATTTGTATTTGGCAGCCTTGAAGAAAATATCTGTTCTATCCTGATGTGTCTAAAATTCTGAATGTAAAATAATGTATATCATACCTTGTGATTATCAACTTAGAACATCTATTTAGACCTAAAAAGCATCTTAACCCTTAAACAACTAAGCTTAATTGTGAAACTAAACTAGGTGGTCTTCAACCCCATCAGAGACTAGAGAAGGAAAAAGTTAATTACCATAGTACAGGGAATACAGTTTAGTAACTTCCCAAATGAGAAGATGACAGAAACAGTGTGCTGCCAAACTGTCACTCAAAGCTCTTTATAACATTTGAGCATCATCTTCAGCCTTCTAGCCCAATATATATGAGAAACATTATTAGGTGATCAAATCATGGTCAAGTCAATTACTAGTTTATTTTTATCAGAAGAATATACATCCTAGGTGTAACAGATACATGTGATTCTATAGATAGATAAGGTAAAATACCAAGATAAGGTCTTCAAAGAACTCAGAGACATACAGAATATTTAATTTTTTTTTACTGTTTTAAAGATTCACTGACAATGAGACAGGTTAACTCCTGGCAACACCCAGTCTACCTCAAAAAGGATGATGAGCGTTAAAGAACCTCCTTTTACATTTGGCTTCAAATGTTGCAAACAAGCTACTGAACAAAATGTCCTCATTTCTACCCACAGACAGAATTCAACCTAAAGTGGACAAGCTTGGATGCAGGTAGATTTGCTGGCCAAAGTCTGCTAAGACAGGGATTACACCTAATTTTAAACTACACTAAACAGAACAGGATTACTTTGAAAAAATTATGAATTTAGAAAACTATTACCTGACTACTCTGTTAGGTAATTGTACTTTGATTTTAAATATTTCCTTAAGGTTTATATCTAACCTGAATGTTTTATCTCAAATAAATATCACTAGTGAAAATGGGAAGTTACTATGTATTAATGGGACTTCTGTTGGTCTTAAAGACAAGTGAGTCTGTATTTACAGCTCCTTAATCTACTATAAGAATTTAAAGAATATCACCTATTTGATCTGAATCTTTTGAAGTTATTTCCTATGAACTTTTGAATCATAGCTGTATGTCCCAAGCAGTTTTTCACAGAGTGCTAGTCCTATAAGTTCCAACAACAACTAATGCTCTAATTATGACATATATCTTGGGAATTCTACATAATGTCTATGCCTCTGTATCCTGAGAAAACACAAGAACACTAAGATCACTTAATGGATGCCACAGGGGAAAATATTTTTCTAGCAAACAAATAGGTTAACATTTTGTGACCTATTTCCTAAATGTGACGAGAAATAATGTTTTCAATACAATAACAATCTTATTACAACAAATGTTTTATTCTAAAGATTAAATTTATCTAAAGATTAAACTGATGTCCATTTCTTAACATTTCTGACATAGGTGAACAAATACATAATTATAATTATGAAACAAGGAAAGGACACAAGAGCAGTATGTTTATGTGTATATACATATATACATACACGTGTATATATGTATATATTTGCATATATGTATATGTATACATGTATACACATAAATATACATGAAAATTATATGTTTATATAAATGTGTGTATATTAATCCATATAATAATATTATATATAATATACACATATACATGTATATCATATATATGTGTGTATATTATATATGTATATACATGTGTGTACATGTATTATAATAATATTAAGTATAATATACAAAAATACACATGTATATTTGTGTTAAATAGATATAACAGAATATATGTGTGTATTTAATGTATATATAAATATGTGTTTACCTGTGAATATATATGAATGAATAAAAATGATTATAAATGTGTTTATTTATAAAATTTATTAGTATTACTTACAGCTGGGGCCCACATCATCCACTGTCTGTCCATAAACAGAATCCAAAAATTCAATAACTGTTCAGTTGATAAATATTGTTCTCAGATGGTCTTTATTGTAAACCAGAATCTGCAAGAAATGGTCACTAATGCTGACTTGCCAGTGAAACTGACACCAAGCAAGCAAAGAAAACAAGTTTCCATCTTTTGTGTCCCTTATAAGTTGACAGTAATCAACAGGGATTAAACATGATTTTTCTCACCTCAAAAGCTCTGTATTAAAGGTGTATCATCCAATCTCAAATGACTTAGTTAAGAAAAAAATTCATCATGAATGTAGTCAGCCACTTGGTTTTTAGTTATTTCTAGATGTAGTCAAGTTGATGACTGAAAATAGCCATCACAAGTCTACTGTTTGTCAATTTGGCACACAATCATGTCTCCTTATGTCATTCTTAATTTTGAAATAAATATAAAAACCAGATATGATTTAACTACCCCATGTAAAATTGCAAATATATTAGATATTTAACCAGGGTGTATTTAATCCTAATATAATATAACTATTATTTATACAACCACAAATGCATTATAAAATTTTGGATAGGTGTTAATGTCCCTTAAGGGACATGATTTTAGTATCTCAAACTTAAATATGATAAGGACTGTTATTCTCTATGTTGATGTTACATTATGTTGCATGATTAAGGAATTGAAGAAGGAAAACACAAATATCCATACAATCACATTCTTATAAAATATAACAGAGAAATTGATCACAATTATATTCCTCATTTCTGTAACTATTCATGTGTCCTTAGCTTACCTTACTAGCATGTGTTAAAGCTTCCTTACTCTAATGTACTGTATTTCTCCAACATCCCCGTGCACTCTGAAGATCTTGGCTTTTTTCCTAAAGGAGTAACTCATACCTTCACTCCTGAAGTGTTTGTGCTCTTTGTCATCCTGCTTAGATTAGGTTGTAGTCTTCAATTGCATTTAATCACAGGCTATTAAAGGATCACCATGAGAAGCCCCAAATGATCTCTGACTCCAGACATAATCTTTCTTACCTCCATTATGGATAAACAATTCAATTTATCCTTGATGGAATAAAAAAATACCCCACCTATAAATTGTTATTCCTATTGGCTTAAGGTCATCAGAATCCCATAATTGACATAAGTTACTCTGAGCTTCTAGTTCAAAGGAATTTTGTGGTGTCTTCTGGCAGGATTACTCCCCTCTCAAGAATGAAAACATTGAGGCCATCAGAATTTTAGATCTATCAACCAGGAAGGGAAATTTTTTCTAGTGGGTCAATAGAGGTGATAGTCAGTGGAACAACTCTCTTTTTCACACACCTCCCCAATTCTTGGTCCTTGGGTATGGAAGAAACTATCACATATATTGGACAGTGATTCAAAAATCGATATTGCCTTCTAGACAATGGTTTGTCATTCTTCCAGAATCCTGACAATTGGTGCTGTAACTGTGTCTTCAAAAGATCAATCATTTTTTTAAAAAATCAGGATAGCTGCTTCAGGATGGTGGGTTACATTGTATGATTAATGAATTACATTATAATTGGACCCGAGTTGTCGTTCTCTAGTTGTGAAGTGCATTCCTTGGTCAAAATTAATACTGTGTGAAATACCATTACAGTGCATAAGGCACTCTGTAAATCCATAGATGGTTGTTTTAGCAAAAACCTTAGATGCAGAAGAGGCAAATCCATGTTTAGAATAAGTATTTACTCTAGTAAAGATAAACACAGAGGAAGTGGTCCAGTGTATTCATCCTGATACTGGGTTCCTGGCTGGTCACACTGGGGAATCGTATCATATTTGGGCCTCAGACTTGGTCTCTAGTGTTGGCATGACAGGACTGGCTGGGGAAAGTGTCTGAGTGTCTAAAGAATGGGTAATTTTATCTACTTATTAATCTCCTCTGCTGCAGTCGACTTTTGACACAATTATGGGACACAATTATTTTCACATCATCTACTCATTTAGAAAGACCTATCCATATATTTCTTTGAGAGACATCTTTCTCACAAAATTTATAATCATGTTCTTTCTAGGTCCCTCACTATCCACCTAATTAATTGGCTACAGGCTATGGGTCAATAAATAACCACAAATTTGGCCATTCCTCTATGCAAACAAAATGTACGACCATGTATACATTATGAAGTTCTGCCCATGGTGAAGACTGCCCTTTGCCAGTACTTTTCATGGATGTCCCAGAAATTGTTTGTGATGCTGAGGCTGTCAAATTCTGTGTCATGTCTGCATTAACATTCAGATGCATCAATAAACCAGGACCTAACTTATTGTTCCTCAGTTAACTGATCATAGCATACAACTCATGTGACTAAAGTGAAAATAATTAACATCCAATTTCTTTATATGGGCACTTAGTGCTAAGAACTTAATCTAAGCACTCCTTTCATTGTATCACATACGTTTGTGTATGCTGTGCCTTCATTTTCATTGAATTCTAAAAAGTTTTTAATTTTTTATTAATTATCTTTTACCCAGAGGTCATTGAGCAGGGAGTTGTTCAGTTTCCATGAGTTTGTATGCTTTCTGTTCTTGTTGACTTCCACCTTTAATCCATGGTTTCTGATGAGATACAAGGGGTTATTTCAATATTTTGTATCTGTGAGGTTTTCTTTGCTTGCTTTTGGAGAAGGTTTCATGCAGTGTTGAGAAGAAGCTCTATTCTTTTGCATTTGGTTTAAAAGATCTGTATATACCAGTTAGGTCCATGGTATATTAGTTTCTTTATTTTTCCATTTAGTTTCTGCCTCAATGATCTATCTATTGGTAAGAGTGGGGTATTGAGTTTCCCACTATTAGTGTATGGTATTCTATGTGTGATTTAAGCTTTAGTAATTTTTCTTTGATGAATATATGTGTTCTCCTGTGTTTGGGCCATTGGTGTTCAGGACTGAGATGTCCTCTTTGTGTATTTCTCCTTTGATGAGTATGAAGTGTCCTTCTTCATCTCTTTTGATTAGTTTTGGTTGAAAGTATATTTTATTAGATACTAGGATGGCTATTCCAGCTTGTTTCTTGGGAATGTTTGCTTGGAGTACCTTTTTCCATCCCTTTACTCTAAGTAACATTTATTTTTATTTCTGAGGTGTGTTTCTTGTATGCAACAGAATGATGGGTCCTGTTTTTACATTCATTTTGTTAGCCTGTGTCTTTTTATTAGGGAGTTGAGGCTATTGATCTTGAAGGGTATTAATGACCAGTTGTTCCTATTATTTGATGTCGGTAGTGGTAGAGAGTATGTGTGAACTTCCTGTCTTTTGGTTTTGCAGATAGGGGTTATTTATTTCCTTTGCTTTCCTAGGTAAAGTTACCCTCCTTGGGTTGGAATTTTCCTTCTATTGTCTTCTATAAGAATGGATCTTCTATAGGTACTTTTCAATGATGGTTTAATCATAGAATATCTTGTTTTCTCTATCTATGGTGACTGAAAATTCTGCTGAGTATAGTAGTGTGGGTTGGTATCTGTGGTCTCTTACTGTCTACATAGCATCTGTCCAGGCCCTTCTGGCTTTCATAGTCTCTGTTGAGAAGTCAGGGTTGATTCCTATAGGTTTTCATTTATATGTGACTTGGTCTTTTTATCTTGCAGCTTTTAATATTATTTCTTTTTCTCTATGTTCGTTGTTTTAATTATTATATGGTTCTCTGTGTTGGTTCTTTTGATTATTATGTGCCAGAAGAATTTTCTTTTCTGGTGCAATCTATCTGATGATCTGTAGGATTCTTGTATATTTATGGGCATATCTTTCTTTAGTTTAGGGAAATTTTCTTCTTTGATTTTTGTTGAAAATATTTTTTTGTGTCTTCTTGCAGCTGGGAGTCTTCTTTTTCTTCTACCCCTATTATTCCTATGTTTGAACTTTTCATATTTCCCCAGATTTCTTGGATGTTCTGTGTCAGGAACTTTTTAATATTTATCGTTTTCTTTGACTGTTCTATTGATTTCTTCTGTCATATATTCTACCTGTGAAATTCTGTCCACCATCTCCTGTATTCTGTTGGTGATGCTTATGTCTGTAGTTCCATTCCCTTCCCTACGTTTTCCATTTTCAAGGTTGTCTTTTCTTCATTGCTTCTCGTCTCTACTTTTAGGTCTCAAATCCTTCTATTAGTTTTCTTCTCCTGTTTGATTTTAGTTTCCCATGTTTCACTAATTTCTTTAAGTGATTTGTTCAATTCTTTCATCTCTTTCTTTGTGTACTCATGTTCTAGCTTGGGGGATTTAATTTCCTCCTTTAATGACTCTATCAATTTAATAACCTCAGGTTTCAAATCCTTCTCTTGTGCATCTGTATCTCCAGGAGTTTTTTGTGGTGGTAGCACTTCTGGTTTCTGGTGGCTGATTGAGGTTTTTAATAGACAACTGTCATTTTTCTTGATACATAGTTTTTTTCTTCACCAGCCAGACAGAAATGTTGAAGAGTAATGTTGTGGGAAACATCATCTCTGAATCTTTCAAATTTTTAATGATAATATTAATTTTCCAGTTCTTCTATGGATGCAATACAGTCCATAACTTATTATTTTTTCCTGGCTAATGCAACTCTAAGGGCTTACAATCAGAGTTTCCAATTCTTACCCATAGGTATGGAACCAATGTGAGAGTCTGTCAATTTCTAATTCTATCGATACCGATTACACTTAGTGGGACTGAAGAAATAAGTATGAGATAATTTTGGGGGACCCACTGGAATTACTATGAGTTGGACTTCAGGCAAACTCAATCACCTGACCTCCTTAAGCCTCCATTTTAGCAGGAATGACACAATGGTTTTTGGAGTTTCCCAAAATCATTGTAAATTCAGAAGTATGCAACAGACCTCAGAAGGTCTTGTTATTTACTTTCCCACAATGTAAAATTAACATTTTAAAAGGTTGTGGGTACTTTTGGAAATGACTAGAGAAAGGCTATCAGTGAAACTTTTGGGTCTTTTTCAAGGTCATTTCTCAGAGAAATCTGGATGTCCCTTAATTCAAGGGGGTTTGAATCGGAAAGCTGGCTTAAGTTTGGAAATTGGGTCAGTGGCCTAGATTCTCTTTTGCCATATAGTTGAGAAATTTTCTATACATCTCAAACAGCAGCAGCAACAGCAACAACAACAACAACAAAAAGGCTTCTTATATACTTCATGCCTGGAAACACCACAATTGATTATCCAATACCACACTTTTATATGAGATGTATTACAATCACATTCAGGATGTGTCTCAGCTAATACAACGATGGCTATCTACTAATGCTACCAAAAGAATGTTCCAGAATTCAGTAGTTAATCAGTGCACCAGGCTCAGTGTATCAAGTGGTGATCAGTATACACTAGATTCCAGACTAAGTAAGCTCTAATGCCCATACAAGAATGGACATGCCAAGAAAAGAAAAAGAAAGAAGACAGAACAAACTTTTCTTCCCTGTCCTCTATATAGACGTCAAAGACAAGAATTGGTAAAGTTAGCAAAGAATCAATTGTTTGTGATTTTTAAATTTTACTGCTACCACTTATTTTCAGAAAAATGATTTTCCTGGTCATTCAAATTTGTATTAAATATTAGCTTCAGACATTTCTACCATTTAATTGGAAGCACAGAAAACATATGTATGATTATGATGTACTATTTTGAACAGATTTGGCATAAAGCAAAATGGCCACAGTTCTCATGGACACTTCTCATGATGTCATATTCCCAGTAATATCTTTCATAGTGTCTTGTTACTATTATGAAAAACTCACAAATTCAATTCCTTCATTTACATCTTCTTCACTTCATAATAAGCATTGTTATATACTGTATACATTTCTCATTCTCTGATAATTAAATATTCTGGTTAAGAGTTTAAACTGTTACATGAGGGAAGTTTGTAGCCAAGCTACAAATTAAATTAATTAGTCTCTAAGTAAGTCAGTGCTTCTCATTTGTAACTAGTTTCTCAGTATATATTAATAACTTTAAAAGTTAATATTACTATTTGAGCAACAAATGTACCAATAATTAATTATCAGAGATAATGTTTTTATAAGAGTACTTTGTTTTTCTCAATAGAAAGAATAGATACTGGAGGCAAGGTTGGAGATTCTTTAAAGTTAACTTTTTTAATCTGTTTGTAATTTGGAGTTTTGTAAGAAGTAGGATACAGTGACATTCAAGAAGAAAAAAAATTAAAAGAAAACAAACTTCCTTAGCTCATTGACCTTTCTTTCATTTGATGAGCATTTGGAAATTTTAAATGGTGAAGGTGAAAAAACAAATCTTTATATTTATTCTTAGTCATACTATATGAACAAGGTCAATAAGCTGTAATAAATGTACTCAGGGAATTTTATTCTCCATCAATACATTGTATTTATCAATATTTATAATAAACCCATTTTTCTTTAATTCTGAAGACATATACAATGTTATACAAAATAAACATATTTTATTAGTACTTGCATCATTAAATTTAAAATCCAACAACTAATATACATATATTACATTTATTATATATCCTAAATAACATTATTTGTGACAAACAGCACTGCAGTCTTTGAATTCTTTGAATGAATTTTTATTGTTGTTGTAGGTATCTTACATTGACTTTGTTCATGTACCTATAGGTAATCTTCGTCTTCTGGCTATCACCTACATCTATCTCTTCGTAAACTTCCAGCTATCCTCTATTTACATATCCATTTATATACATGCGTTTAGCTTATGAAATTCATAGGCATACATATGCTAAGAATCTTGAAAATGTAAAGATTAAAACATTGGATTATATAAAGGAATTGTTATTATTTTAACCTATCAGTTCTTGATGGTCTTGTCCATAAACTATCAAAATCATAACACAACTTTTTATTTTATCATTTGTTTTTTGAGACAAGGTTCTTGGTGCACCTTGGTTATCCTACACTCTGTTTGTAGAACATGTTGGACTCAAACTCACATTTATTTGCCTGCTTCTGCCTCCCTGTGTTCTAGGATTAAGATGTTCACCATACCCATGTTATTTTTATCATTTCTGTATTAAAAATACAGATTATCCCAAGTTTATTTCAATGAAAAAGTTAATGTATTAGTAAAATATCCACATCCTCTAGTCCAGTGTACTTTTTATAAGTAATTTTCTGCTACTATTTATCTGATATATTTTATTCCCCATTCATTCTGTAACATTAGGTCACTCATCTATCTCCAAAATATATCCTAAATTACATTGATCGTCATTGTTACAATTATAGTTTTTGATTGTGATTTTAAGTCACAATTTGTATTTGAACATTTTTGTCAATACAGACCTTATTCACCCACAGATTTCAGTTCCCCATTCATCATATACAATTTTAACTATTGGTCCTGTTCTTTTAAAACTGTTCTTCTTCATTTATGATCATATAAATTTGTCATTTTCTTTAACTCACAAGAAGTGATTTATTTGTAGGTTTAACACTGTAAAAATGTTTCTCATGTATTAGGTTATTTTGTATATAATACAGTTTCAAAGACTGAATACATTTTCTGTATGACAAATATTCATTGGTTTTGCTTATGGATTAACATCCTTTACATCACTACATAAATTATATCCAGGTGAGGAGTTAAACTATACAATATTGAGTAGAAATTTCTAGAAGGTACTGACTCAGGGTTTTTGATATAAAGACAACTTATAAACTAGAATGATGATTCAGAAGGTAAAAGACCTTGCTACTATGCCCTTTAATCTGAGTTTGAGGTCTCAGATTCACATGGTTAAAAGAAAGAATAAATTCTCCCATATTGTTTTGTAATCTCCACATGTGTACCATGGCACATGCCTCTATCACTTGTATAGAAAGAGAGATAGATAGATTTATGATAGATAAATAGATAGATGATTGATGCACATATTATATATTTATAGATTACATATTATCTACTATATATATATATAGGATAATTAAACAGAATGAGAGGTAATAGACAACTATCACATATTCTTTATGAGAATGACAAAATATAAAAAGCTATATAAAATTAAAGTAACTGTTAAATTGAATTTGGTATAAGATATAGAAATTTTCAAATTAATTACATTTTCTAATGCTAAAGTATCTTAAAAATTAGGCCCATTATTTCAGTAGGTAATATTTTCAACAGTATGTTTGAGTAAATATAGTAAAACTATACAATAACTTATTTGTTCTTACTAATTTCTCAATATAGAACTGGTCTGAGGCCAAAGTAACCACCTTTTAATCTGTTATTTTGAACATTGATGTACATGGACATCAACATTTTCATTAAAGTTAAATTTCACAAAAGTAATGTGAGGACATTGTAATGTTCATAGCATAAATACCAATCTGCTATAGAGATTATTGTGTCCTTGCCTTTGGCCACCAACTTTTAAACTAATGGAGTGTCAAGTAAATAAGAATTTAACTAAGAATCATATACTAGAAAAAAAAAACATGAAGCTCGGGAGTAAATCATAGGAAGAAGTTTTCTCCCTGAGAAAATTTTGCAAATTATAAGATGAACTTTTAAGGGAAATTGAGACTAAGACAGTAATAATGTGTTGGGACCATATATTAACCTGACTGTTACATTGTGCATACTTCCTGCCTCCTATTTACACATAAGCTTCATGTCAGGAGCCTGTAGATTAAATTGGAAAGCAGGACATTTGAATGAGAATTTACTGCCATAAAATCATATGTTAGAATATTTGGTTCCTATTAGGAACAGTTTGGGAAACATTAGGAAGTATGACTTTTGGGGGAAGTGTGTCACTGGGGCAGACTTTGAGGTTTCAAAAGACTTTACCGTACCCAGTGTTTCTGTCTCTCTGCTTCTAACTTATAGATCAAGTAGTGAGGTCTTAATTCCTGCCAAAATGCCTTTGCTTTTTCATTATGGATTCTAACACTCTGAAGCCATGAGCCTCAAATTAAAGGTTTTCTTTTATAAATTCCCTTGGTCATGATGTTTTATTGCAGTGGAAGAAAAGTAACTTAGCTGGAGAGGTCATTGGATCTTTTGTCGCTGTTTCCAATATGGCCAAATTGCCTGTTTGTCCGTTTTACTCTATTGTTTGTTTAGTTGTCTTATTGAAGGCAGGTGACAAGCCTGGATTGGTATGTTTGCTAGAGCAAAACATTGACTCTTACAACTCTATAAACATTACTGAATCATAAAATTCATTCAATAATTTCAATCAAAAATTTTAAAGATAGCAATGAATTTCTCCCATCCCAGTGCTCACGCTTTTCCCCATGTGATACTGAAATTTTTATTGATGAACCGTAGAGTCTGCATTTTTCCTTAAGTATTATGTCATTGGTATCCTTTGTATCAAGAACAGGAATAAAATTATTCATTCTCTCAAAATAAGGTTAGCCTTATTAATTAATTTGCCAAAAATTTTATGAAATGACCCTCTGCCATTTTTTAACATATGTTTTAGAGGTCATCAAAATTTATACTTTTTCCACCCTGGGACATTGTAATAAGCAAAATATTTCACACATGTGAAGTGAGAATGTCAGTTTCCTTGGTCACATTGGTTGTCCCACAAAAGGTGGCAGACATGAAATTGAGATCATCTTCAACCACCTTATTTTAGATAGTGTATTTTCTAAGTGTACTGACATAGTGAAGATAGGTAGTTCCAAAAAGACAACTACTCATTTTTGCATGTCCAGTCTTTACACATGATATGTGACTGTTGTATCAAAACACTAAGCTTAATGATGACTTATTACAGAAAATAAGTAAGTGAAAATAGCATATAAAATTTTAGGTAAACCTTAGTCAGTAAAGCAACCTTTGTCTTTAACAAGCTCTGTGAGAACTGACAGAAATGATTAATTATGTGATTGCAAAATACAGATTTTTCTTTGAACTTTGAATGAGGACTGGTGCCAAAACAGGCAAAATATTTTCAAGTATAATCTTTGGACCTGAGGAAACTGGTCTCAATAAACACTTGCACTAACTACAGCGTACTTAAGCTGCATAGCTAAAGATAATGTTTCTAGGCCATCTTGAAGCTAAAGGTATAAAATTAGAAGCAGGCCATATGTGTTTTCTGTATATTTAGCAGTGGAAAAATTTTCCCTGGAAATTTTTTATGTTCATTCGGCCATTGCTGATGCCATTTAATTTTTGAAAGTGCTAATGTGTGTGCACACAGTTTAGCATATATATCCTTGTGGTGTGTGTGTGTGTGTGTGTGTGTGTGTGTGTGTGTGTGTGCGTGTTTCTGTAACCCATTTTATAGCCAATAGCTTTCAGCTTTTAAGAGGAGATAATAGTTGGTAAAAACAGCTATATAATTTCTAAATTAGTGTTAAATTAGCATTAGCATGAAACTAATGATTCAAACTACAGCTTCCTGACTTACCATTTTCATGATTGCATTTGAGTTAGTAGCTCTCTCTGAGAGACACTTTGTACTCAGTTTTTGGAATTATTTTTGTAAACTATATGCTTTAAGAACTGTGGAAGTTTTGAAAATTACAAGTTCCCAGTATTTAAAACTTTGTTTTTAAGAATAACTGGGGCCAAGATCCATGATGGTGGTGCCAATCACACACCATTTGTAATCATCAGGAAAACCAGAACTGCACAGTGACCTACTGAGATCTATAAAGCATCTGTGCTGCTGGTGCCCAGGTGATAGGGATCCTCATTGTATGGAACATGTGTGGGTCTTGTCCCTGGCCACCCAGATATCCCACAGTAAAACCCCAGGAGGCAAGCCATATCAGCTTCCATCTTAAGAAAGACTGTGAGACAGCCATGCAGTTTTGGGTTCTCACCACTTGTCTGCTACTTGTCAGATCCAGGCCAGGGAGCATTCAGACAGAGCTAAGTCCTGGCATCAGACACTATACACATTAACTGCCATCCCAAGAAAGAGTGTGGGACACCCAGGCACCTTTAGGCTCTAATCTCTCTCAGCCTCCTACTCCCAGCTGCTTAGTGGTCTAGGGCAGCTGAGTCACAGAGCAGATATGCAGAGCCCTGCCATCTCAAAAATGTCTGTGGAATATATGAGCAGCATTGGGTTCCAATCTCTCTTAGCCCCCTAGCTGCTTACCAACCTGGTCCATCTGTGATTCAGAGCATACAGGCAGAGCTGAATACAGGCGCCATCCACATCCATATTAGCTGCCATCCTGGTAGCAGCTTCTGTCTCTGATCTCTCCCTGTCAACCTGAGGCTTATTGGCCTGATCCATCTATGTCACAGAGCAGACAGGCAGAGCAGAGAACTGTGCCAGCCACACCCCACTTTATCTGCCATGGGCAGCTTTAGGCTCTAACCTCTCTCCGTTGGCCAAAAGGCTTACCTGTCTATCCCAACTCTTACACAGAGCAGATAAGCAGAGCCATGTCATCTTGAGAAGGACTGTGGAGCATCCCAGCAGCTTTGGGTTCTGCTCCCCCTCATGGCCTCCATGCTGCTTGCCAGCCTGTCCCATCTGGAATACAGAGCAGATAGACAGAACTGAGTCAGGAGTGGGACAAGACTCACATTTGTTGCCTTCTCAATAAGGTCTATGGGGCACCAGAGCAGACTCAAGTTTGAATTTCTTGAGCCACCGGCTTCTTACTGGTCTAACCATCTGGATTACAGAGCAGATACGTAGGGCCATGAAATCTTGTAAAGGACTGTAGTGCACTTGAGCAGCTTTGGGCCTGGAAATCTATCAGCCTATTACTCTCCGGACTGACTCAACTGGGATACAAACAGGGAACACATAACTGAACTGAGCTGCGTGCAGGCTCTAACACTCACTGTGCACCATCCTGAGGAGGTCTCTGGGAAGACCTAGCAAACACTCTTAAGAATAACTAAATTGTAGAACATTATGTTATGCAGATTTGGGCCCAGGTGTACTGCTCAAACTAAGGAACCAGCCAAGGACAATACAGGCGGTAAAATTTAAACCCCTACCCAGATCTAGCCAATGGACAGAACATTTTCCACACTTGAGTGGAGAGTGGGATATGACTTTCTCACGTACTCTGGTGCCTCACATTTGACCATGTCCCCTGGAGGGGGAGACCTGGTGGCACTCAGAGGAAGGACAGCAGGTTCCCAAGAAGAGCCTTGACACCCTATGAGCATATACAGGGGGAGGTAATCCCCCTCAGGAACAGTCATAGGGGAGGGGAATAAAGGGAAAATGGGAGGGAGGGAAGAATGGGAGGATACAAGGGATGGGATAACCATTGAGATGTAACAAAAATAAATATATTAAAAAAAAAGAATAACTGAATTGCTCCTTGCTTCTGGACCTGAAATTTGACCAACATAAAATAGCATCATTAATAAATAACAAATATAGATTTTATACTATCATGGATAAATATGTATTAATCATCTTGTTCTAAACATAAATGTATAAGGAAATGTTTATTAAAGCTTGAAGTTTCATTAGAATGCAAAAGTTAACAGGGAGTACATGCCCCAGATTAAATTATCATTTGAATTGCTATTAATCTAAAACAAGTTTACTTTAAGCCTCATTATATACTATGAGTCATAGAGAAACTATTTGATAGTTATAAAAAAATTATTTGCACTTTAATATGCTCCAACTTATCTTTATATATATAGTTTTGTTTAGAAATTTTCAAACTTGGTTCATTTTAAGATCAACTTTAAGTTATGAATTTGTGTGTTGACAAGACTTATAAAGTTAAGTGGAAATACTGGAGAACATTTACTAAATGTTGCATTTCTACAAGATAGACTCATATGATTAAACTTTGAGGTATGAATTCTTATTTGAAGAAACTGACATTTATGGAGTTAATTATCTAAAGTAATATAGTTAACAAACTACTGAATCTAGAATTAAAAAGTAGTATCATATGACCTGAATATATTCATCAACAGACTCCCTTTGTATTATATAGAAAATGTGTCAAAAATATAGAGAAAGTTGCTTTATAGTTGTATTGATATAGTCATTGGGGTAAATTATGATTGAATTCCAGATTTACCAGTTAACGAAGAGATCTTTAGCAAGCTGTCCTACTTTTTCAGATCCTCAACATCCTTATAGATTTCACAGGAGTAATGCTGTTGTTCAGAATTGTTTGAGGATCTATATATACATATATATAGAAGAACTTACAAAATTAGTTTTTATGTTGGTCCTTTTCTTCAGTTATTTAAAATTGTGATAAAATGCTAGAAACCTATATTTAAAAAAAAACTGGAACTAAATAACAAATGAGTGTCAATGCCATTGAAAGATATTGCCTTTCCTCTGATACTAGCTACTAATTTGTGAATTTTTCATATTGAGATTTCTGATGTAAATACAATTATATTGTGTATAACATTGAGTCTGTTTACTTTAGAATACTTCCTAAAATTTTATCATGGTTGTACTAAATTTCCTTTTTTCTAAAGTTCTATTTCACCCTGGCCTTTGGATCATCTACTTTGGGTTAATGTTTGTCTCTCCTTTAATTCATATTGAAACTAATTCTTTATGTAGTGCATTAGAAGGTGAGTACTTTGGAAGTTCATATCCATGAGGGTTTTATAATTTAAATGCAATATATAATAATTTAAAAGTAACTAAAGGCGCCTGTCCCATCCCATACACAATGCTGAAATGAACAGGAAGTGTTACCCATAAGAAATATACATCTTCAAATACAGCATCTACCAATTCCTTGGTCTTGTACTTTCTTTCATCCAAAAATATGAAGAATGAACTTTTATGTATAAATTCCTCAATCCAAATTATTTTGTTTTAGTAGCTTACTCAAAAATGAGAAAGAAATCTATAAAGAAAAAATGTGTGTTGAAGTAACAATTATCTAAATCTAGGTTAGCTGCTTTGGGATTGGGTGATGTGTAGAAGCTGTAACTTTTCAGAGGTTCATACTTAATAAAGCTCACATAGCTATTGTTCTCAAATAGTACAAGAGAAGTAAAGAACATTTGGGTTGAAAGAAGTGTACTTTTTATAAAATGTACAACACTTTTGCTCAATTGGGTTCAAATCTGAGATATTTTGTGGAAGTACTGCTTGTAATTTTTTAAACTTGTTTACATAACAAACTACTCAAGAGAAGAATTGAAAATACTGCAAAGACATTTCTTTTATCTTAACTAAAACTTTGTGGGCAAATTATGTTCATATGCACTACTCCAATAACATATATATTACACATATATACATACATACATGTATACATACATACATACGGTGTGTATGTAAAAAGAAGGTAGAGTGATTATTTCATGTTAATAATTTTTATTGTCATTTACTTTGTTGTTATTATGATGATTATTTGAAATCTGTACTCACAAACTAAAATATAGAGTGAATTATAAATTATAATTATTCTAGTATACCACTTAGTTTTTTTCCCACCACTATCCTTATTAACTGCATTGTACTCTTTTTCTATGACTTGATAATTTTAGATTACACAAGTAAGTGAAACCATTTACTTAATGTGTCTACTTATTTCTATTAGTGTGCTTTTCCAGGTCCATCAAATTTGTTGCATACAATGGAGTATATTATGTAGCAGAATAATATTCACGTTTTAATATGTCTGAGTACTGCATTTTCTTTATTCATTTATCTATTGCTTAATACATGAGTTGATTTCTCATCATGGAACTGTGACTCATACTTAATTTCAATTTATCCAAACATACTCCATGTAATGATGGAGTTTTCCATTAAAAAATTAATAAGTATTCAGTTTTGTTATTGTAGGAATATCAAGTACACTTAGACTAAGAAAGGTGTAATATCAATATCACTTGGTATTATAATTTGATTTAACCACTGTTTCATACAGTCTACTGTTGAAAAATTCATTAATATGCATGAATTTTTACATACCACATGACTTATAGATTTGATGGTAGTTCTTATTTGATCTTTTGTGGAACTTCTATACTCCATTACCTAATTAACAACCAATTTGTAATCACACAACTCTTTGTATTGCTTGCTGTCAACAATTTATTTTTAACATTTGTATACACTTCACATCCTGGTGGTAGCCCCATACCTCCTCATCTTCCAGTAATACCTTCTCTCCCTCTTCCCCTTCGACTTCCACTATTCTTCAGAAAAGGAAAGCCTCCTCCTCACCTACTCAAGCTCATCAAATATCATCCTGACTCAGTAAGCTCTTTACCTCTGTGGCCTAGCAAGGCAGTCCCACCAGAGAAAAATAATAAAAACCTGGTAAGCAAGTCCATGTCAGGAGAGTCCCGTCTCCCAACAATAGATGACCCACATGAAACTTGAGCTACCCATTGGCTACATCTTTGCAGGGTCCTAGGTCCAGTCCATTCGAAGTCCTTGTGTGGTGCCTCAGTCTTAGCAGGCCCTCCTTTGCCCAGTTCAGTTGGCTCTGTTGGTCTTGTGAAGCTTCTGTCATATCATTCCCTCTACTTTTCCACTATATTCCCTATGGTTCACCTCATGTTTCACTGTGAGTCTCAGCATCTGTTTCAAGACACTGCTGGGTGGAGTCTCTCAGAGGAATATTCTGCTAGGCTCCTTTCTGAAAGCACAGCACAGTATTGTTCATAGCCATTATGGAAATGCAAATCCGAATGAATCTGAGATTCCATCCTATACCCCACAGAATGGCTAATATATAAAACTCAAATCACAGCACATGCTGTCAAGGATGTGGAGAAAGGGGTACAATCTTTCATTTCTGGTGGGAGTGCAAATCTGAAAAATCACTTTGTGAATCAATCTGGTGCTTTTTCAGAAACTTTGGAATAGCTCTGCCTAGAGACCCAGCTATTCCACTCCTGAGAATATACCCAAAAGATGTTCTACCATATAACACAGACACTTGCTCAACTGTGTTCATAGCAGCTTTATTCATAATATGTAGAATCTGGAAACTAGTTGTC
The DNA here is from genome assembly GCA_907169655.1 of Acomys percivali. Taxonomy (NCBI): domain Eukaryota; kingdom Metazoa; phylum Chordata; class Mammalia; order Rodentia; family Muridae; genus Acomys; species Acomys percivali. The sequence continues at coordinate 63,300,156 of OU015760.1, read as the reverse complement.
TCACAACCAAATAATGGATAAAGAAACTGTGGTACATTTACAACATGGAATACTATTCAGCTATTAAAAACAAAGAAAAGAACTTTGCTGGCAGCCATTCTTATATTTAACTATTTTGATATGGTTTTTCACAATTGTACTAGGAATTTAAAGTAGCACATAATATGGGCTTTTTGAGTGCACAATGGTCAATGACCTTACCCTTTTTGGTAGAAAGAGAGACCACTATCATATGGTTTATATAGAGGGTGATTCTTAGAGTTCTGAGATAAGAATCATAAAATTGTTTGGTTCCTAGATTCTTACTCACAAGTGAGGAACTCACTATTCTGATTCTGACCTCCATTCTCTGAAGTATTCATGTAAATGCCGTAACTTGAATAGTTGCAATATCCCTGCACAGGATAAAGCTTCCAAAGTGATCATCATGAATTCTACCAGCTCATATTTTGCCATGCCTTCTGCTTCAAAATAGAAAGTCTTTAGAGTAAAGATGGTTACAAGGTCATAAGAACTACCTAATATTTCATGGAATGAATTAATGTCCTCAGGGGGGAAAACATATGAAGGAACTGTTTATGCTTAACACCATATAAAGCTACTTCAGAAATGTACCATGTATAAGGAAAGATCATGCCTTCATTAGAAGCAAATATCTTAATGCTTTGATTTTTGAATTTCTAGACTCCAGTGTAGAACAGTTTTCATTTAGCAACATAGTTACTCTGGGAAGGGATCACCTACACAGACCAAGGTCTGTTTTATCCAACTGGAATACAGACACACTTCTAGTACACATCTTTAATCCTTCCAGTTGAAATACACACCTTTTGTGGCTCTGGCTGGAATATAGACACAAAACACTTTTAATACCTATGGTTGAAATACAAACATGCCTTTATTACATGCTATTAATCCACCAAAGGCATCTAGTTGAAGAAAAGACAAAGTGACTAATCAGAGAAAGATTTTTCAGAATGAGGCAGAGATATGATATATCCAACTGTTGTGGAAGATTCTACTTAAGAGCAGTGCACACAGAGTAGGAGGAGTTCCTGGATACAGTAGAATATTATTAAATTAAGTGCTTTTCAGTTGAGTCCACACAACTCCATTCAGTTCCATTCAGTTTGTACAGTCAGTGCAGTTCATATCATGGACATCAGAGGTAGTTTTTCCAAGAAGAAAATTCACTGAGAGATCAAGAAAAGGCAGTTTACAGAAAGTTTTATTAAACATGTTTTTATTTTTTACATATACATTTATATTATAACACATATATACAATAAACTACCTATAGCAAGAAGAACCATGACACAATCAGGAATTATATAAATGTTACATTCTTAGTGTTTTAGATATTTGTATTTGACAGTCTTGAAAAAAACATCTTTCCTATCTTGGTGTGTCTAAAATTCTGAATGTAAATCAATCTCCATCACATCTTGTCATTATCAACGTTAAACATCTGTCTAGATCGAAAAACATCTTAACCCCTAACAACTAAGTTTAATTGTAAAAAAACAAACTATCTAGTCTTCAATGGTATCAGAGACTTGAAAAAGAATAAAATTGATTACCTGAATATACCGGAAGTGCTGGTTAGCAGCTTTTCAAATGAGAAGGTGAGAGAGACAGTTTGCTACTTAGGCAGTCACCCAAAACTATAATGTTGGAGCATTCATCTTCAGCCTTCTGACACAATATATCTGATAGACATATTTGTGAAGCAAGAACTATTCAGGGTTTGCTTACCCTGTCTTGGGAGAGTTTGGCTGTTGACTCTGCCTGCTTCCAAGCATGCATAGGCAGAATTCTCTCTGTTGTAGAAATGAGGGAAATTTTGCCCTGTGCCTTGTTTCCCACATTTGAAGCCATCTCCATAAGGCTGTTCTTTGATGCTTATCATCCTCTTTATGGTAGGTTGGATGATACCAGGAGTTAACCTGTCTCATTGTCAGTGATTCTTTAAAATAATAATAAAAAACATTTTAAATGCCTCATTTTGTATGTCTCTGAGGTTTTTGAAGACCTTTTCTAACTATTTTACCTCATCTTTCTATAGAATTATATCTATCTATTGTACCTAAAATGTATATTCTTGTGATAAAAGTAGACTAGTAATTGACATTACCATGATTTGGTCAACTAACAATTAACTTTTATAACTTATTTATCCTAAATATCCTGCAATAGCAGTTTCAAAGTATTGGAATTAAACTGTGTATTATAATTGAGTTATATGGGTATAATTCCTCATATTAGAGTAGAAATATATCTAGAGTATATGAAGAATAATCTTACATTTAAATTCTTTACTATTGTATCTAAAATTAAACTTATTCTGCATCTATATCCAAAATTCAATTCCAGTGAATTAAAAACAACCTTGTGAGTCACAATTGAGGCATTAAGTGAGGAGTATATTCACTAATCTACTTCTTGTTCTATCTTCCCTATATATTTCTATAATCCCCCTTCCTTCTTTTCAACCTTATGACACCTAAGAATGAGAGATAAAGGAAAAGAGAGACATCCCTGTGTCCAGCCTTGTTTTCCTTCTAAATAAGACAAATAATAACATATAACCAACTGCCACTGAAAATAACCCTCTGTAGCCCAAGGAAGCAACCAAAAAACTATCTGACCACCCTTAAAGTAAATTGGGCATAATTTTCCTGAGGTTTCTTCCAGCTGATTTGAGATGAGTAATAGCTTTATAGGTGCCCAAATAAAATTGGGGAAATTATTAAACAAGCTAGGAATAGCATCCTTCATGTTCCAGCACCAAGTGTTTCAGTTGTTGTTTCTCACCAAAACAAGACAGCTCCCAGAACACCTTCAAAGTAAGCTTCCAATCCCAATTGGACCAGCATTTCAGACTGTGCCACACAAGACTCTAATTAAGCCTGGAGTTTCTCAACATTTAGAAAATAAAAGCCAGTTTGAACAAGTCAGCTTGTAGAAGAGTTTGAGCCCAAAGATCTGAGTTAAACCAGGCAGCCAAAGTTCAGAAAACAACAAACAAACTGAAGAGCATGAACTGATTCAGCAGTAATTCTTGGAGACTGAAATAATTCTAGATCTAGGTTATTGGATGGAGTCTGGAAGCTGAAGACTTCAAGGTCTAGGCTTTCAGAAGATTAGATTGTATTGAGTTAGAAGCTTCCAGTCCTAGGCTTAGGTATAGCTAAAACAGAGAAAGAAACACTCTGGGCTCATCACAAGCAATCTATTGATGCAGCTTGCATATGGTGCTCATCTCATCCTCACATCTGTGGAAATAAAAACAACCCCAGAACTTTTGCACTCCAGAACTATCAGCAATAACTTTTTACAATCTATATATTTCCAGTCTAATATAATTCATAGCAGACTGTATAAGATGAAAGCACTATATTTTGATTACCTAATCATCTTCCAAGGACATGAATTATTTCTTCCATTTAATTATTTTGAATAGTGCTGTTATTAACTGGGTTTCACAAGTATGTCCTGTTGAGTCTGTTGTCAATTACTGTGAATATTTTCTCAGATATGAAATATCTGCATGATATGAAGTTCCATTCTTATGTTGCTGAGCCTGACTTATCTTGTATTCTAATTAGTGGCCATATGTTTATCATAAGAAAAACATCATGCAGATCAATGGAAATTAAAAATTGGGTCATTGAGTTGAAGAAATTCACTACATACATATATATTAATGACTCATAATTCATGTGAGTATTCAACTATTCCTTAAAATATATGAGTTGCATATTCACTTGTGGTTTCCTTATTCACTAATTTCCTTTTAATAGACCATTGTGTTTCCACATACAATTCCACAAATTATATATTCCAATTTTATTTTTTTCTTTTGGTTTTTAATTTGATCGCATTTTAACTAGAAGATGAGTTTGAATGACTTCAACATTTTAAATATGTAATAATTTATTTTGTGGCATAGTATGTAGCTTGCTGGTGGCAATTGTGCATACTTGTTACAATTTGTATTCTATAGACTTGTTATTGACCTGTCTATTCCTTGCTGCAGTTTTTCCTTTATATATTTTCAAGCACGAATTTTCTTAAAGACCAATAACTAATTTATTTCTTTCAGTGGAAACTGATTACAACTCTGTTATTTTAAAAGTAAAGGTGAAAATGAGATAGGCTTTATTATCCATGTAGTATAAGTGAAGTCTATCTATTTATTGCATAAATTCAAATACATATTTGATACATGAAACAACATATAAAAATTATTTGAGAATTATAATTACAAGAAGTCTGTTTTCATGTTTTCAAATAGCTCATTTTTCAAATGACAGTGAGCATTGAGAGAGAAGGATTCAATTTCAATAATAGTTTATCCTGTGAGATACAGTGCACATCTTTGTTTTATGGAAATATGAAGGAGAGGAGAGGAGTAAACGCTCCCACAAAACCCATTTAAATTAGATAGATACAATGTAATTATTTTTAACAGTATGATTATTAGATTTTTGTTTCAAATTTAAATTGAAAACTCCTGTCTTTATTCCCCTTCTTTTCTCAATGATAAGCTTCTAGTTCAGTGAAGGCAGTCATGAATTTACTTAGGAGTGAATAAATGGATTAGGCAAATATCTGTGCCAGTTTCAATAAGACAAATATCACATATTTGGCCTTTTTTTCTATACTTATGACTTGAAAGTTGAAGTAAAACTGTCTAAGGCAATAAAGAGAGCTCAAAGGAGCAAGAAAGATGAAAATGAATTAAACTGATTCAAAGTGTGATTGCATGGAAATGAGTTTGTGAAACACAATACTTTTAAAAGTTAAAAAAAATAGTATAAAGTACTTCACAAAAGTTAAAGTTCTTGTAACACTAAGATTATTGTATTCATTCTGATATTGCCAGATAATTCTCAAAAATAGACATCTTATATAAGCAGATATATAGCAATGGAAATACATATAATATGCAACATAAGGACTGAAAGAATAAAAACATAACATGTTGTGGATTAGTCTCAATAGTGTAGGTTATAGAATATGTTTCTTGTCTATATCAGTATCTTATAATATTAGATTTTAAATCTTAATATGCATAATAAATTTTGTCTTAAAATGTAGAGAATAAAATAAAATACAGACAGGTTTGAGATTATACTATCTGTTCTGGATCCAAATCCCATTTATGGAATTAAAGGGAGAACACTCTTACAAATATATGTTAATTCTATTAGATTTTATGTTCATTTATGTCCCTAACTATCTACAGTCCTCTTCTTATATTAGACGTGGAGTTCTGAAAATATGTGAATAATTTCTATGTTATTCTTTTTAAAAATGTGTAAAATTTCACTTAAAATTTGTAGAATAGCTTTGTTTTATATAATTCACAAAATCTAAGAATTACCAAACCATGTTTATGTGTGTGTGTATTAAAGAATTACTTCATAAAACTAGAATTTTCAGATATCATGAAGCCCTCCTTACTTCCATCTATCTTTCATTGTTCCAGAAAATGATCTGCCAGCTACCAAGGGATGGAAACAACCAATTATTCCACCTAGCTGTGATGTATATGTACCACAACAAAGACCAACATGGCAAGATATCCCTAAAAGTGTACTAAAGTTATTTATATCAGATATTGACCAGAAGCTTTATAATTGGATTTACAGACTCCTCAATGGAAACAAAAACTGGCTTGTTACTGAAAACCAAGACAGTAAATCTATTTATCTCTCTCTCTCTTTTTTTTTTTTTTTTGTTTGTTTTGTGATATACAGGGTCTCACTATGCAGCCTTGTGTGGCATGGCACTCACTATCTAGATTATTTTGGCCTCAGACTCAACTGTGTTCCCACTGCCTCTGCTTTCCAAGTACTGGAATTAAAGGTGTGTGCCACCACTCCTAGAGATTTTTCAGCTTTTTGAGGAACTAAAAGTTTCCATGGTTATACTGATCTCCATAATGGCTGTAACAGTTGTCACTCTTAGGAGAAATGAATGAGTGTTAACCCTCAGCTAGTGCTGTCATTTACTGTTTGTTTATGTTTGACATATTGACTTGATTAAGATAAAATATCAAAGTAGATTTAACTTGAATTTACCTACTGGATAATATTTTTTATATTTTTTAACATTTTTTGGCCCTTTGTCTTTTATCTCCTAAGAAGTATGCTTAGTTTTCGCACATTTTGTTCTTGTTTTTTTTATTAATTTTCTTGATTATCAGAGCCTTTGTAGCACTTTGTATACTCTAGATACAAATATAGTATCAGATGTATAATTAATAAATATTTTCCATTCTATTTGCTGCTACTTTCCTGGAATGATGGTATACTCTTCTATGAAGAAGCATTTTTGCTTAATGTGGTTTCATTTATTAATTGTTATTCTGCATAGTGTCTGTACTGTTAGTGTTCTTTTAAAAATTTCTTTCCTGTGTTAATGAGTTCATATTTTATGAGATTTGGGGTTTCTTGTCTTATTCATTAGCCCTTGATCCATTTGCAGTTGCATTTTGTGCTGCATGATTGATATGGATCAAATTTCATTCATCTATATACAGCTCTCCAGTTTGACAAGTTGTTCAATACATATTTTTTGCTTCTTTTAATAATTTGAGAATGTCAAACATCTATCTTGATGATATTATGCAAATTCTCAACTCTTTTTGGATCCTATTTCACCTCCCTATGCATTCAAATCCCTCCCTCCCTTGCCTCTCTCTCTCTCTCTCTCTCTCTCTCTCTCTCTCTCTCTCTCTCTCTCTCTCTCAACAAAAATATGGGGTGAAGTTTATGTTTACTAAATACTCCTTAGAGTATAGCATTCCTTATGTTACTTGGGTTGCCCTAATAGGGAACATAACATTTTAAAAACTTATTCTCCCTGTGTTAATCAAATACAAATGGCCAGCAGTGGAATTTTGTACCTACTTGCCTTCTTCCATACTTGTATTTTGTCTATCTTAGGCTTGAGACAGTATTGTGTTTGGTGTCCTAGTCTGTGTGAGTTTATGCATGCTTTCCATTTTATATATGGAAAATACTTTTTCCTTGAAGTTATCCACCACCTCTGGCTCTGACAACTTTTTCACTCTTGTGCATAGATCTCTGAAACATGATCAGAAGAATATGATATAGACATATTATGTAGGACTGAGCAATCCACAGTCTCTTATTCTAGTCATATTATCTAGTTGTGATTTTCTGTGTTGCTTGCCTTCTACTACAAGGAGAACAATCCCTGGTGAGGGTTGTGTACTGCACTATGGTTATAGCAGTATATCATTCGGGGTACTTTTATTAATACATGAACGCAGCAGATTAAGAGCAGTAGATTTTCCCGGAGGCCCCTGATCTACCTAACCAAAATACCTTTGTCTAATTACCAGTGTCCAACTCATTAAGTAGTCTTTAAATCCAATTTAAAAGTGTTTGGTTACTCCTATTACATATGTGCTATCATTGTATACATGTTGTTTAAAATAGCCAATGAAGACTGAAACCATACATATCTACCAAATTAAGCAAATGTTTTGGCATTAAATAGTAAATTGTAGTTTAACTTGGTATTGTTTTTCTGGTGAATTTAATTATCACATTTTAGAAGCTATTTTCCACTCTTTAAGACCAGCTCCAGGAACAGTCAAGAAGAAAGAGGAGAGGTAGATCCACGGTAGGGTGAATTGAGCAGGTGGTGAATGGCTGGTTTAGAGGTGTCAACCGTTGAATGAACAACTAGCTAGAGGAACCAGTTGTTGAGTAGAGGTTGAGGAATGGAGGAAAAAGAAATACCCAGAGACTCAGGCATATGCAGTACAAGCTGAACGTCTTAAAGCTCAGGAGAACTTTTCTTCTCTATCTGTTTCATCTCTGTCTTACTTGCTGACTGTTACTCCTTTCTCCCTGGTCACTTACTTCTATCTAACTATCTTCTTGCTTGCTGTTATCCATCTTTCTATCTCCTTGATTGCTGTTGCCAATATTTCTATTTTTATTCCTGCTTGTAGTTATTCATCTCTCTAGCGCTCATCGTACTTGCTGTTCCCACCTATCCCTCTCTCTTGCTCTTTCCCATCTCACTCTAGCTTACTCTCTGTCTGCTCCAAGTTTTATGCCTTCTCCTTGTGCCAACTCCAGTATTTCATTGAAATGAAGTTCAGTCTTTTCATTACAGATTACATCATGATTTTTTCCATCTTTACATTCACTAGGTAATCAAAAATCAACAGAGTAACAAGAAAATACAAAAATTTCTATATCCTACAATAAAACTCACACACCCAAAAAATCAGTCAGTTTAAAGCAATGGTCAACATGACCTGCTTGTTATCGTCTAAACACTACACAGGAAAGTTTAATCATAAATTTGCCTGGGCTAAAGTCAATGGGTTTACAAGATTGTCATAACAACATACCTTGAGCTAAATGTTCTCTAAAGAAAAAAACTTGACCTACCTCCAGTCCCAGACCAACAGGTGTGCTATCCGAGCCTAGGCTAACTGCCAAGTGGTCTTCCATTGTAAAATATCTGTAAAGCATAACATTGCAAACCCACCTTCTATTGCTCTCAAAGAAGATTCTAAGGAAACATTTCTACAGGTAACAGTATTTAGCCATATACTGTTATGTCAAAGTCTTAAATTTCTTTCATGCAGTTTCAGCTTGGGTGTTCACAGTCAGAGCCAAAAACAAACAAACAAACAAACAAACAAAAAAATAAAACCACCTCTACCATTATCTCAAGCCTTTGGTCATATATCCTCTTTTAGTATTTTCTGTGTGAAAATGTTTTGCCCTGTACCATTTTCCTCAGGGATGAGAAATAAAGAGAAAAGGCAGTTTTAGAAGAAATAGCAGATTTCTAAACAATAATACACCTGCACCATACAGAATATTTAAGGGCAGTGGAACATTTGAAACATTTGGAACATTGTCAAGCAAAACATCAACAGCTGTTCTAGATGTCTAGAGATCACTCTGGACAGTCAAAGGTCTCTGGAACTTTGTCAAACAAAGCCTCTACAACTTATTCTCATGTCTGTGACAGCTATTGTTCAGCCATTATATCTGAAGTGCTCCAGCATATTATTTGAAAGGAAAACTTAAATTTAAGTTTATGGATATGTACACTAATTCAATTTCCATGGCTTTTGAGTAATTATGATAATCACATATAAAAATTACACTTCAAAGTATTGGAGGAATTTTCAATAATATCAAAGTTAACTGTTAAATTTATTAATCCTTCAAAATTTGAAAATATGTACTAAAGTCATAAGGCTGTTAAAATTTAATTTATTCTTACTCTTATGATACATTATAAATTAATATTAATCATTTAAATACTCATATTTCTAAATCATACTTATGATTCCAAGTACAAAATTAATTACTACTTTTGGATGTAGCTCTTCTTCTAGGAATGGAATTATGTAGACTTTCTCCCAATTACATTGGCATGTAGCTTTTTATTTTCATTATGATGGTTTTATTCAGGCAATTGTATTCTTGAGATTTCATGGGCACAATACCCTTTTCCTGTCTAGGGGACACTATCTTGAAGCAGATGTCTTGGGCTTCTGAACATAGTAATCTTATGTTCCCTACTTCTGCAATATTCCACAAGCATTAAGTATAAAGGTTGCACTGTAAATGGCTCAATGATAGATGAGAATTCTATGTTCAGTGGTTCTCTGCATATTAGGAAGGTGTGAATTTCTGTGATAGGCTCTGTCTGCTGCAAAAAGACAAAGAAATAGATGTCATAATTATAAAGAAAGGTAGGTGTGGAGGTAGATGAGAGAGGTCATAGGGAGGAAGGTAAAGAAGAAAAATATGATGTAACTATCAAAAATTAAAATTAAACATTAAAACAAAGTTTATTTGATGTTGTGTGAAAGCTAATCTCTCTTTGGTTATTAATATAGGTATTTAGAATGCAGTTGAAAATTATACTGTTTTAGTCAAGTGTCAATAGTGAGTTCTCTTTCAGGGTCTGTCACCTCACTAGCCACAAGATGATGGTCAGATATTCTAAGTAAAACATTTAACAAAAATCATTTAAATCAGGGCCAAAATGATGATTTGATGATTATGAGAGTTTAATGCTCTAGTTTACAGTATTAACATTAGATGGCTAATTTGTGACTCTGCATGCAAGGTATCAGACATTCCCTTCTGGCCTCCCAGAATACCCAAGTGTATGTGTAATATGCAGATACACAGACATACAGAAAGACAGACAGTCACACACACACACACACACACACACACACACACACACACACACACACACACATATATATATATATATATATATATATATATATATATATATATATATATATATATACACACCACACATGCAAACAGAGAGAGGCAGAGAGACAGGATACAGAGACAGAAACAGAGAGAGAGAGAGAGAGGGGGGGGGACTGGGACAGAGACAGAGACAGAGATAAAATCTTTTGGAAAATTTTCCAATGCCATTAATTAAACTGTATCTTTGTTATATTATTTATTTTAATTGTTGTTTGAAATCATCTCTTATTCAGAAAGTGAACTTATTCTTTCTTAATACAATTCAGTGAGATACGGAAGTACAGTTTTATCTTAGAATTAATGTTACCCTCTTTTTTCATTCAAGGCAATTTATGTAGAATGCCACCAAAACTAAAGTACTGGCTAGTTTTAATAATTTCTTCATTTTACTACTTTCCTTGCTCCTTAAATGCATCTTAGGACCTAAAAGTAAAACACTATTGAAACTGGTAACATTCTATCAGAAATCTTACTTATTGCAGAGTTTTTTTAAGACCACAGATGTTGAAGCAGCACAAGACATTAACTGTCAAAGCAATGCTCCCTAACCACCTGCTATTTGCCTCCCTATTGAGAATATAAAGTAAACACATTTTTTAAGGTGAAGGAAAAGAAACCCATGTGTATAAGCAATGACAGAGGGTTTTTTAAAATTTAATCATCACAAATTGTTAAATTTGTCTGTAGGTGGCAAAAATGGCAAGAATTTCAAAATATGTGTTAGAACAATTAGTTGGAAAAAAGTTACACAAAATATAGTGCTAAACAGCATTAAGTTAATGTTTATCAGTTATAAGACATTTGAAACACCAAGAAAGTTGGAGGTGGTGCATGCAACTTTTCATAGAGTTTATAGAGTGAGTATTAAATATTTTTCTCTGGCTTAGTTCATTGACTAAAAATGGGTATATTACTTTTATTATTTACCTGCTCTCCACAAATTTTACATAGAGAACACATTTTCAGGGTATCTCAATTGGAACATAATTGCTATCCAGATGCATCTTTCCAAGTGACCAAATCATTCTTGTTAATTATTGTTTTTATTTCAAAAGTCAGTCACATAGCAATTAACTGAAATATAAAGTTTGTTTAGAAACATTGTCTTACTTATTTTGAATATTTAATTTCAAAAACAAAACTACTTGTTTAGTAATTTCTAATTCACCATTCTGTGATTCTTTTGAAATGGGATTGGGCAGCCCTTGTATATCAATTATTCTCAAATTAAAATAGTCAAATAGTCGTTGGAGTATGTGTACAAGAAAATAAAATAAATACAAGAATATTATTTTTAAAAACTAAATATATCATACACGTGCAATCCTGAATTGCATGAAAATTCAGAAACTTCATATATGTAGCTACATTGGATCATTATAATATATTTTAGCTCTTATTTAATCTTACCTACAAATAAAATCAATTAAGTAGATTTCTCTTTGAGACTTGACTGAAAATTTGTTATTATATAATTTTGACAGTATGTATTGTATAAGCTGTTATTAAATAGTCTCTGAATAATTTTTCCCATAAACTCTAATTAGTGTAAAATGGACTACAGTGTATTATGTTTTAAAAGGCAAAGTAGATTTACTTTTATTCACAATTCCAAAAGCAAGAACACAACCAACATCACTAAAATGTAGAGCAAAGTAGTTTTTAAATGTCACTTTTACATACTTTCTGTGTGACAAATACTACACAGGCCTTGAGACCAAGAACCCTGGAAAGGAGAGAGTCTCCTACACTGGGGCTGATGTTCCTGACAGTAGAAATTTGATTACAGTTTTTCCTTCTCTCATTCTACTGATATTCTCTGTCTTTATCCTATTTCTTAAACTTCATTCCCTCTATCCTATTTCTTAAACTTCACTCCCAGATCAGGACCTTTTTCAGGTACTCATGTTGTGGTGAAACTTTGCTAACACTGGACTGCAGCCAGGGACCATCCAAACTTAAAGTTCACAGTCAAGCTCCGCTGGTCTTCTCCACTAAAAAAAAAAAAAAAAAAAAACCTAAGAATTAGTCATTTGTTAATATATTGTGAAATCACCAAGAAACATAATGTTTCAAAATTGTCTTAATTCCCGTATCCTCAGCATCAGGTGCTGGACAAAAATTAATAAGAGAGCATTGGACCTGTACAAAGGGAACACATACATATTGATACCAAGCCAGTAACTTAAAAGCGATGATGTCTTTTACTGTACATATTGTAATCAGTATTATTACATTTAAAGTTATCATTCAAATTATGAAAACACTATCTGTACCTGTACCATATATGCTTCATTGCTCACTAAATCCTTGAACCTACTCTGGAAAAAGGTAACCACAAGCTCCTCTCCTTTTAAAACGTATGTTTAAAAACTTAGACTGCTTAGCTGCAAAATACACTCAGATGCAGACTTGATCTTAAATTTTGTCTCTGTTTGTTCACCAATACTCCAACAACTCCCGTTCACAAGGACCTATCCTGGACTGAGCTGGTCGGTGGCATTTCTGAGAAACCAAGTGAGCCAAATAGTAGCAACAACTAGTAGTTACAGTTAAAGCAGAGTATTCTATATAAGTATATGCATTTTGAAATATTAAAATAAATCTATCATTTATTTCATAATTTCTTTTTTTAGATTCTATTTCTTTTCCTTTTCTTTTTTAAATATATTTTATTAATTTATTCATATTACATTTTTAATTGTTATCCCATCCCTTGTATCCTCTCATTCCTCCCTCCCTCCCATTTTCCCCTTATTCCCCTCCCCTATGACTGTTCCTCAGAGGGATTACCTCCCTCTGTATATGCTCATAGGGTATCAAGTCTCTTCTTGGTAGCCTGCTATCCTTCCTCTGAGTGCCACCAGGCCTCCCTATCCAGGGGACGTATTTCAAACTTTCTTAGAAAACCAAAATACTTTCATCTTTCAGCATTTTTCAGATAAGATTTCAAAAGTGTATTAAACATAACATATAAACACAGTAAATTTTTTGTGTTCCTGGTAAGTGAAATCGAAAATAAAACAAACTATTTTCTCAAGAATATGAAATAAAGGTACATTCCTTTAGCTAGCAATAGAAGATAAAACAACAAATTTCTTTTCAGGATAAATAATTACAGCACTTTCTTTGGTGTCTAATATCAGAATCATTTCAAAGTAAATTCAGTAATTTTAATTTTTATAACAATGATGAATGACAATAGTATGGAGAATTTATTTCAATATGTTTAGCAAAATATATGTTTTCTCTTAAGAAATATAATATAGAAGTGGAAAATGTCCCTCGTTGTGCCTATACCTTTCTTGAGACTCCCTGAGAGCACAACATACATTTTAGAATGACAGTTCCATAAAGCAATTTAAAGCATTATTTTTGTAGTCTTTAACTCAAACAGAAAAGCATTAAATATTCAGTCATCAGATAGTTCAATATGCATGCTGTTTATCCACTATTCTATATGAAACCAAATGACCTATAACTGAACTGTAGTTTAAAGATAGTGATCTATTAATTTATCTCTTGATCATGTGACCCCACTTTACTGGATCTCCACATTTGTAAAGGAATTTTAATTCAGCAATATAGCTGCTCTGTCACAGGATCACATCCAAAGACCTTCTAGGTCTATGTGATTCAGAAGGAATACATACACATCAGACTACAGTATTATCAGGTTGGATTACAGACATATCTTCAGTACACACCATTAATCACAAACAGTGAAGTTTAGGTTAGTTTATAGAAAGAAGAAGCCATATTTGAAAATGACATCTAACTGAGGAACAAAGTGATGTGTGATGTATCAGAGAATAAGACAGAATGAGTCATAAATAGGATACAACCAACTCTCATGAAAACAGGACAGGAAAGGAAAGCTACTTAAGAATGGGCTTGGGATAGAGAGGATGAGTTTTTACATAAAGGAGGTTTTTAACTGAGAATTTTATAACAGGACAAATTTAAAAAGATGGGTAACAGACAGAATAAAGTATAATCAGGTGTATACAGAATAAGCCAACAAATGAGTAGGAGCTAGAATAAAACTGATAGCAAGAATTAGTTTCAGGCCCAGCAGAGGAATGCAATCAGAAGGCAAGATAAGCAATTTTGAGTCACTCACTTTCAGGAAGATTTTAGTTCATAACAGCTGAGTTGAACCAGCCAGTGAGAGTTCAGAAAGATATAGAAAGGCTTGGGAATAGTTCACCTCGCATGCTCTAATCTGAGGAAGTAAAATAATATATTTACACACATTTCTTATTCAGGAAATAAAATGTTAAATTAGATTGTCACAGTCGTAAGTCATATTGGTGCTTGGCAGTCATCTCATAAGTTTGAAAGTTGAGATAAAATTAGAGTTCATGATCAAGCTGAACTATACAGAAAAAGAGAAAAAAGTGAAAACCATATCATGTTATTCTTAGTCAACTTAGCAGCTTTGTGTAATTAGTGTAAATAGATATTTATTTTATAATCTATGTTTTATTTAACTTAATGGGTTATGAAATTGAACATATTTCCATACAGAAAACTGACCTAAGAGAGGGAAGGATAAGATAGAGATATCTCTGAAGTAGACTTTGTCTGGGGGAACTTTTTGTGTTCTTAATATTAATCAAGACATTAGAATATCTTCTGATAGTAGAGTCCACTGAAGATTCTCAATATATTCATATCAAATGTTCTTCTACTTTTGAAATTCAATTATGATGAAAGTGTGACTTTTCTACTAATAATCATTTCATTTGTTTTTCCTTCATTTATTTGTTAAAGAATAATTTTAGATATGCATTTGAAAATGTGTCCAGATGTTATCATCACTTACCAAAATTTTGCATGTTATTAAGATCTGTAAGGAAAGAAACTTATTTCTATAAATCTAGTGTCTTTGACTTCACTCAGGAAAAAAAAATAGACTGATGCTATACACATAGAGTTTGTTTGAATTCACACTCTTCTTGCTAAAAACAAGTGCATATGTAAACCAAAAGGCAACGATATTGAATAGCTGAGAAAAACTTAAATGCTCAACGTCCTTAGTCATCAGGGACAAGCAAATCAAAGAAACTCTGAGATTTGATTTTACACCCATAAGAATGACCAAGATAAAAAAATCTCAAGTGACAGCACATTCTTGTAAGGATGTGGAGAAAGGGTAACACTCCTCTATTGCTGTAGGGAGTGCAAACGTGTACAACCACTTTGGAAATCAAGCTGTCACATTCTCAGAAATGTGAGAATAGTGCTACCTCAAGACCCAGTTATACCACTCCTGGGCATATACTTTTTCGACTTTTCTTAATAGCTAGAATCTGGAAATAACCTAAATGTCCCACAACCAAAGAATGGACAAAGAAACTGTGTACATTTACACAATGGAATACTACTCAGCTATGAAAAACATGGAAAATTTAAAATTTGAATGCAAATGGATGGAACTAGAAATGAGGTAACCATGTCCCAAAAGAAAATAATGGTATATCTCACTTATAAGTGGATATTAGCCCAAAATAGATATCATCTGAGAGACTCCATCCAGTGAGGGACAGGGAAAGATTCTGGTTCTCTCTGATGGACTCTGGGTGGAGCGCTGAGAATGGTAGGAAAGAATGGAGATATTGAAGGCCTCAGAAGGTTCATGATCTTCATAAGGAGACTATCAAAATAGTTAGATCTGGACTCAAGGAGATTTCACAAACTGTTACACCATTGTAGGACAGTGCATACAGTAAATCTGGACCCCATGTTTAAATCTACCCAATTGACAGCTCATTTTCCACAATTGAGGAGTGAGTAGACACTGCCTCTGACATGAACTCTGGTGCCCCCAATTTGATCATTTCCCCTTTATGGGGAGGCCCTGTGGGCCCACAGAGGAAGGGGAAGCAGGCTATCCAGATGAGACCAGATAGGCTGTGGCTAGGTGCTTGGGTAGTAGGTCCCCTCCTATAAGAAGTCTCAGGGATAGGAAAATGGCAGATAAGGATGGGAGAATGGTAATGGGAAGATACAAGTGAAATAAGAAAATTTGAGTGGAATTTGCATAAATTATAATAAATTAAAATTTAAAAATTAAAAATGTATAAAAAATAAGGAAATGTATCAGTTAGTAAGGAAATTTAAGATATCCCTTTAAAAATGTTTATAAGACCAGCAAGAAGCAATTCAAAACAAGTGCTGAGACTCACAATCAAACATTGGTGGGAGTCTAGTGGAAAAATGGATAAGGATGAAAAATCCTAGAAGTAACAAGCCCTCTATAAGAAGACCAACCAGGGCCCTGAGAGCCCTGTGGAGTCTGAAGCACCAACCAAAGACCATGCATGAACTAGACACAGGTACTCTACATAGATATAACAGATGGACATTGCAAGCTTTATGTGCGTCCGCTAGTACAGGGAGCAGGTGTTTTCTCTGACATGGACTCTGTTGTCTGCTTTTCATTAACCTACCCTTGAAGTGACTGTCTTTCCAGACCACAGGGGTAAACAATGAACTCAGTCCTGATGAGAACTGATGAGCAGGGATGGGCTGGTAGTGTAGGGGGAGAGTGGGACTGAGAGGAAAAGAGAGGGGTACCACTGGGATGTAAAGTGAATAGATAAATAAATAAATAAAAATATTTGAAATTATTATAAATGAGTGGACAATGCCTTTCCCAATAGTTGTGAGTTATTAAATCAAAATTGCCATGCAAGACATGACTACTTCTTTGCAAGTTGTTAGTCATGGAAGTTGTAGGGATCTCCAAAATAACAAGGCTATACTGCTCTCATATCTATACAGCAGAAGTCTATTACTGAGACACCATACAGTTTGGGTGCACGACTTAGAAGAGTACATCTTAAAATAACATTGCTGCTGGCAACATAATACCTTAAGGCACTATGCAGGCTCCTGGGACAAAAAGGACATCACTGATATTCCCAGTGCTGAAACCTGCATGTCACAATACAAACTTGTTTTTCAAGATGTTCCCACTGACACAATAGTGCTATAGTTGTTTTGGAGTAATTAACTATTTTCTAATTGAATTTGAGGCTTGCTTCATAGTAGGGAATTTCATTTCTGATACTATAATTGTGAACCAAAGCCCTTGGCTTGGGAGAGTAGAGGCCGTAGTATATAGTCTATTTTTAGTACCCTAAATGTCCATGCTATCTACTTGCCTTCTAACTATTTATACTTATACCCTTAGACATGACCTTCCCTAACATTGCTCAGAGTATCTTCTTTTGGTATTGCAATGTACTAAATATATAAAGCATAGTCCAAATGCTAAATATATGAAGCAGAGTTTAGTTTTCAGGCATTCTTTAAAACGAGGCTAATAGTACCTACTTCATTATTGTGTAGATAATTCAACTTTATGGTAATATACTTTTGTTTCGCAGCATGGTAGTTTGAATAGATTTGTTCTTCATAGACTCATGTGTTTGACTACTTTATCCATAGGGAATGATACTATTAGGAGTTGTGGTCTTGTTGGAGTAGGTGAGGAAGTATATCCCTATAGGGACAGACTTTGAGGTCTCCTGTGCTCAAGCTCTACAATATGTGGAACACAGTGTCCTGCTGCTCTCTGTGGATCAAGAAGTAAGACTCTCAGTTTCTTCTCCTGAGTGTTGTTTGCCTGGATGTGTCCATATTTTCCATTATGATGATAATGGACTAAACCTCTAAAACCGTAAGCTATCTCCAAATAAATGTTTTCCTTTATAAGAGTTGCTTTGGTTACAGTGTCTCTTCACTGTAATGGAAATCCAAGAAAGAAGTAGGTACCAGGGACTAGGGTATTTCTGTGATAGGCCTGACCATATTTTTATTATTTTTACTTTTTAGAGGAATATTGGTTTGGGGACTTTATATTAGGAAAGAAATAGAATGCTTTAAATAGGGCTTAAAGAGCTATCCTAGCAGGGACATGGAAAACTAGTCCTGAGTGTCATTGGAACTGTGGGGTCCTGGAGCTAGAGGTTTCATGAGAGAATAATTTTGTTGCCTAGAAATCATTCTTGTGATAGTTTGATGCTGGTTTTGCCTTGTCTAAAGAGTATGCCTGAGACTGAGGTGAAAAGAAGTAGATTACTTGCACTGACAAAGAAAACAGAGAAAGCCAAGAAAAAAAATTATGGCTCAAGGGTTAAAAGAGCACCAGGAAGTGGAATGGAGCTAAATCATGTATTTGATATTTTGATTAAAGATGTTAAAGGAAATTAAGGGTGTGGTGACCTCCAGGTAAGATTCCACCCATCAAAGCTTCCGTCTTGTGAAAAGGATGTTCCCCATGGAACATTGGCACCTATCTTAAATTTATAATGCATTTGTATTCGTATGAGGGATAGCTGCCATGTTAGCCATTATTATGACTTAGTTAGTGTTTGTATATTTGTGCTTGTATGATGGTTATTTTTATCAGATTATGTATTATTATGACCTGGTTATTGTTTTGATTTTGACATAAGGAGATATGATTTTCTGTCAAGTTGACAAGTGGTGGATTGTGGTGGCTATTATTGGGTGTCAATTTGATTGTATGTAGAAAGAACTACATTCCAGAAGTGAAAGGTGCACATGATCCAGATCTTGAGACAGGAAGACAATGTTACTTTTATCCAGCTATTGCAGCTGGAAAACACAGACTGCTCATCCAGATTGACACATGCCTTTAATCCTTATAAAGATGTAGAATGAAAAGAGATTAGAGAAAATCTAAGGAAGAGGTATGGTGGTCTCCAACTTTAATCTCAGCACTCAGGTCACAGAGGCATTCAGAACACTGAGTTCAAGACCGGCCTGGCATACAAAGCAAACTCCATGACAGCCAAGATTAGGCAGTGAAATAACTCATTAAAAACATAAAAATGGTAGTGAGATAAATAAACAAGGGTCACATGCTCCAGCCCTAGTAAGGAGCAAAACTTGACAGCTTTAGCAACGTTGTTTTGGCTTTAGAATCAAGATGGAATTTCTATCTGCAACAAAGAAAAGCCACTAAAGCCAGAAATGTGTGGAAGGGTCTACCTATATGGAGACCCAGAGAACCCATTGTGTGAATAAAATCTCCCTCCACAACTAACGAAAGTCACTGAGGCCAGGTATGTAGCATTTATGTCCCTGAATGGAGGCCCAGAAAGGCCCTTGTTTGAATCTGTGATGCTGAAGATGCCTTGGAGTCCCCAAGATGTTGGAGATGCTAAAGTTATGGGATGATTGTCAAAGTAAGTACTAAATGGCAGTGGAACCATGGCAAGAGAAAGAAATGTCCTGAAGTCAACAAAGATGAAAGAAATTACAGATCTGAAGAGCATTTTGACATCAGACATAGAGATACAAAGTTTTGAGTTTACCTAGCTGGTTTTCAGTCTTGCTTTTGTTCTAGTATTTCCTCTCTCCGTTCCCTGAATTTTTCAATGAAAATGTGTATCCTGTGATTTTGGAAGTATGTGATCTGCTTCTTGTTTTTTTATAGCTTACAATTAATTTATTGCATGAATCTAAGAAGAGAATTTGATCTTTGCACTTTTAAACATTGTTGAGACTAAGGTAGACTATGATAACTTCTGAATTTTGATTAAGCACATGGTGTTTATGTGTACAAACCTATGGGTTTCAAGGAATGGAATCTGGTGTTTTTAATAAGTTTTTCTTCCATAAATGCATGTGTTTGAATGCTTGGCCCATAGGGAGTGGCACTATTAACAGATGTAGCCTTTTTGTAATAGGTGTGAGTTTGTTGGAGAAAGTGTGTCCCGGTGAAGGTAGGCATTTGATGTCTCCCTTACTCAAGCTTCACCCAGTGTAGAACACAGTCTATTTCTGTTGCATGTGAATTAAGATGCAGAACTCTTGTTTCTTCTCCTGCACTATGTCTACCTCAATGCTGCCAAGCTTCTTATGATTATTTTAATGGAAAAATAACTCTGAAACTGCAAGGGAGCCCCAATTAAATGTTTTCTTTATAAGAGTTGCCTTAGTCATGGTGCCTCTTCACAGTAATGGATATCCCATCAAAGACAGTAAGTAAAATAGCACCTATACAGAATAAGCATTCTAAAATTACTGAGCATAATTATTAATGTAGATCTTTTACATGCCATGCTTTGTATGAGGTAAATACTTTGATAGAGAATAAAAAATGTGTTTGCTGGGTTATTACATAAAGAAATATAAGCATGTTTCAAACCTCTGCATGACTACAATAAGTTTAACTGTTACAAGTGATAAACAATAGGCTTAAAAGGACACTTAATCTTAATTTGCTGAGTTCTTTATAACCAGAAACAAGACTAGAAATCAATACTGAGACAAATGGCTCCATGGAACTTGTAGCAGTAATGAATGTACTAGCAGGAGTTATAGACGGTGGTCTCATCTCATTGTTGTGTGAAAAACTGTCTAGTGAAATCAAATATAATAATCAGGATACAAACATAGATTTTTAGCCAAATCCTCACATATCAAGTACATTTACCATGAACCATATTAAAATTTTACAGTGAGACATATTCAAATATGAGTTTTAGTTATTCATTTCTTTTGCTTTTTTCTCCATAGTATATCATAAGCAATTTCATATGAACTGTTATATTACAGACATCACATTAAAAAATGAAAAGTCATAACCTTTCTTTGATATTAACCAAACTAATATTTCTATGTTTTACCATAATTCCTTCTCACTTTATATCTGTTATAAATGTGGCATATCAGGTTTTGGATTATACTGCTTTGTAGTGTTTAAATTTTTTTAAATTACCCTACTAAAATTATACCTCTATCATTTAAACTGCTGGTCATGTATAAAATATGACAAATTTAACTTAGGTCAATTTGCAGTCATTGAAAAAAGTAAAAATATGTTTTTTAAAAGCCCCATATGTGGAAATTCAGATCAAACACACAAAACATATAAATGATACAATATTCTGGGTTTTCTTAACAGTTCACTTATATAATATTTCTTTCTTTTAAATTATTATATAACATATATATTTAATGATATTTAACATTTGAAATCTTTTTGAAAAGAGATTCAAAGTTCAATGGGCCTCTGTGATATGTACTATGTGAAGCAGTAAAATATATTAGAAAGTAATTGGGCTTCAAAGTCCACTGTATCAGAATGAATAGCCTTTTATTCACTTTATCCTTTAATATGGAGTTTTATATATATATATGCATATATACATATATATATGTGTGTGTGTGTGTTTATATAACACATAATTTGTGTGAATATATTTTACATAATATGTGATATATATATATAAATCAAACTATCTCACATGTATGTAATGCTTATAATTTTAATTATTTTTTTCTGTTTGTTATGCTAATAAAATGTCATTAATCATAAAAGGAGACGATGCTTTTATCATGTGAATATTGATTTTGATAATTGTCATAATATCTAAACATCAGTGTTTCCTTTGGTCAATATGTTGCCCATATTAAATTAAACAGACATTCTTTTGATTCAAAGTTTTTCTCACTTCCTTAAAATATTGAAAATGTATAGGTGCATACACTAAACATCTGCGTTATGGCATATCTGAGTACCACACAAGAATAAATGTGAGAAGCAGAGAGAATAATGCTGAGACAAAAAAAATTCCTTTTAAAAATATTCAAAAGACACATTTTCATTAGGTAATTAGTGTGCTATTATGAACCACAAATTGAAAACTAGACAGGAATTCTTCTTTAAAGCAGGATTACATGTTCTAGAAAATAGAGCTAAGTAAAGGCTAATATCTTTATCACTTGCTTTTAAAACATTTATACTCTAGCAGCATGTTATTAACCTTTTTTGGCTTATGCAAAGCAGATTTCCAGTTGGAATTATTTTAATTATTATGTTAATACTCTAGCATCTCTAGGTGGTTGCATCATTATGTTTTATATGTTTCTAAATATGTCCAATATACATATTAAGTTTTCAGTGGTTCAAAACTGTTATAGGGAAAATGCAGGTAAAGAAATGTAATTATAATGCACATTAATTATAAAAAGAAATTAAATTTATTTTCTAGAATAAAATGTCTATTATTTGTGAGAGAAGAGAATAAAAATAATTAAGATCTGTAGGTAACCTATTACTTATTTAGTAGTTTAAACCATTTTTCTTGCCCACACACTTTTTGTATTTATCACCCCCAAAACAGTCAAATTATTTGTTGTTAATGATTAATCTCTTTCATATTAACATCAATTGTTTATGAATTGTAGGATTAGTCATTTGTTATAATTTGAATATCAAACTTTCCACAGTTTTATGTATTGAAAAATTGATTTCCAAAGGTAGCTATTTATTTTGTTTTCAGCCCTTTCCCATCAGTCTCTCTACATTTTTTCTGTCTCATCATGAGCATCTGGGCCCTACCATGCACCTTGTCACTCTTTTCTCCCTCACTGTGATCTTCAAATAGCTGATAATGGAGTAAAACTTGACATTGCTTGCCAAAATGACTTCTTACTTAATGTGTTTTTCTCATAATTTTATCACAGCCATTAAAAGTCTGACTACTATAGTCATTAAAACTTGAATATTCTATAGCTACATAATTTCACTGATTATAATAAAAAGAGAATAATCCAAGTTTTCTTCACACATGTTTTTCTGTTGTAGACCATGTGTAAAACATATTTAAGCTGTGCAAATTGAGTTACTTAAGTTACTCCTTCTAATAACAAGAGAGATGAATTCTCCTTTTAGCCTCACGTACTCAGATTATGAGCCTACCCTCATTCTGAAGAATTCTGTCATTGAGTCAGTCCTAATTGCTATGAAAAAGTAAATAACAATAGCTATTATAAAACATGACATGACAGAAACTAATGAAGTTTAGGTCTCTTGAAATACTATCAAATATTTAAGGAACTTTTCAATAATCCATATGCAATTCCAGAGCATAGATTTTGAGAAAATATTTCCAATGTATGGATAGTAGAAAAATCCTTACTGAATATATACCATCAACATGAACATGGCCAAGTTAAAGCTACCAGTGCAGTAGACCCAAGAAAAAACTACTTGTAGATAATAAAAAATGTGTCTTCTTCATACCAGAAGACAGAATTTTGACATTGACCATTACAGATACTGTCCTAATGAGAATAGCTATTTCTGCTATTTATAATACATTTGCTATGATTATAGGCTGCTGATGGTAGTTTTGTTCAAGAACACAGCTCATTTGAGCACGGCTTTATAATAATTGTGTTTTCATTCTACTGCCCTTGCCTGGTCAAGTTTAAAGCAGTGAAGATCAGGGCACCAATTACCTTTTTGACTATAGTATGAATTAAATATCAAATCATGAAAAAAATCAGGCCAACAGGAAATTATGAATATTGATGTAATAATTTTAAACAATATATTATTCATATGAGTCTAATAATAAAACAATAATTAAATGCAAACTATATTTATTAAAGGAGCATATAATGCATATATACTTATCAGCAAATTCATCAGGTTTGAAACTTTATATATGCATGCTTTCTCACACATCAACTAAATTTACCCATAAATCCCAAGCATAATGGAAAGCACCATAGTCATAAATGCTGAAATCCTAACAGACCCACATATCTAAAGTTGCAATTTAAAACATGAAAATCTAATCCTTAAGAATAATTTTAAACCTGGGTATGGTGGCACATGCCTTTAGGCCAAACAATGGAAAAACAGAGGCAGGCAGATATCTGTGAGTTCAAGGCCAGGCTGGTCTACAAAGCAAGTCCAGGACAGCAGAGGCTACACAGAGAAACCCTCTCTCCAAACCCCAAAATAAAAATAGAGTAATGAATAAACACATACACATATAATAAAATTAAAAAAAAACATTTATGCACATTTTATTGCAAAATTTGTTTACACATTGTGTAAAGCCATAACACGACAGTTAATGTGTCACTTTTCACTAAAAAATATATTTTAGAAGATGAAGCACTCAATATACCAATGCTAGTTACCTAATTAAAGAGCCATTATAAGGTGAATGAATTTTACAAATAAATGCATGCACCAAAAAAGAAAAATGTATGAAAACATTTCACTACGACTCAGAAAAGTGTATTCAAATTGATAGCTATCATGGACAGAAATGCTGGGATGAAAACCCTGGCATTTAATAAAACAGATTAAATCTCAGTGACCACAGGACATACAGTCACTCCAAGATCTAAGACCTCAAGAAATTTCAGC
Organism: Acomys percivali; assembly: GCA_907169655.1. Lineage (NCBI taxonomy): Eukaryota > Metazoa > Chordata > Mammalia > Rodentia > Muridae > Acomys > Acomys percivali. The sequence continues at coordinate 63,275,631 of OU015760.1, read as the reverse complement.
TTTCACAGATGTAGACAGATGAAACATACATCACTTCATTAATGAATGAAAATTTTGTATTTTTGTATTCATTTCCAATGTGAATACATAAAAATGAAACATTTTATTATGAAGATTGTATTGTTTGTTGCATGCCCAATTTCTACTTTATATTTTAACTTTTGCCAAAATTACGGGTTTCAAAGTTCAGAAAGGGAAGAATGTGTTATTTTGTCATCAGGACATAAGCATGCATTGTTTCAATGTTCTGATTATGGGCTAAAATTATCTGAATGTTAATTATCAACTTATCATAATCTAGAATTATTGCAAAAAAAAACCTCTGGGTTTGACTATAGGGGAGTGTCTTCATCAAGTTAACTGAGTTAGGAAAATACACACACTTGCCAGGTCTCTTGAGTACCTTTAATCAGTTTTTTTTTTTTGGTGAAAATAAAGTTTGTATTTGGCAGCCATTTTTGTGGGACAAAATAAAAGTTTATTATACTGGAAAAAAAGGAATACCTAGTGACTGAGAGAGACTCACTGAAGGTGTCAATGTGTCTTATCCACTATATCAACAATATCATGCAAGTTAAAGTGAAAGGAAAAATCTCACAAGGGACAAAGAAATACAGGCAATTAGTCATCCTCAGTAGTGTACCTCTCCAACTGAATAAGCAATAACAGCAGACCAGAACTAAAATTATATACATACAAGAAACACTAGACATATTGAGCAGGTTGTATTTTTATATTTAGGCATTTGTGTGTATTTGTGTTGCAGTAGCAATTAAAGAAAACAGGTCCAGTATTTTGAGAAGCTTAGGGTGTACATGACAGACACTTTAGTGAGGGACATAAATATTGTTATATTTAAGAATATTTAAATTCTATATAAAATTTGTTTGCTAGAGTTTCCATTGCTATGAAAAAAGGTATCACATGACCAGAATTATTGGAGTAGAGGGGGTTATTTCACTTATATTTTCAGGTAACAGTGTTTCATGGATAGAACTTAGGGCAGGAACTCCTACAGTGAAAGAGCCTGGAGTCAAAACCTGATGAAGAGGTCATGGAGGAATGCTACTTACTGACTTGCTTCCCATGGATTGCTTATCTTGCTTTCTTATAGTATGCAGTACCCACAGGCAAGATGTAGCATCCATTATAATAAGTAAGTCACTTCCATACAAATCATTAATGAAAAAGAAGCAGCACAGACTAGCACATGGGCCAATCTCATATGGGGATTTTCTCAACTTAATTTTTCTTTATCAATATGACTCTAGATTATGGTGAGATTAAATGAAACTAGCCAGTATTTGCATGCACACGCACACACACACACACACACACACACACACACACACACACACACACAAAATTAGGATTGATGATTTAGGAAAATGATTGTTTAAAAGGCAGATACAAAAAGCTTGTTTTCTTCCTAAGTAGTAGAGAACTTGAGGCAATCATAGAAGATAATTTTTCTTCAGACCTGTGAGCCCACACTTTCAATGCTATGTCAGGAGATTTTCATTTGAGTTTGTTGAATTTCAGAGCAAGATGAATGCCATCTCATTCCCTCAATTTGGACAACCTAATTTTATGGTACAATAATGAGGTAGGCAATCAACTATCCTACTAACCTATGATGCCTATAAACTACATCAATTACTAGCATGATATGATAACTCTAAGGGTACAGTAGTTACCTACATACCTTGAGGGTTATCAAGAGCTATATTATTAGACTTAAGAACAGCTCATCATGAGAGAAATCATAACTGGTACTAGAAATCTAGGTAACTATCCAGTTCTAGGAATCACAGTTATTGGAGAAGAACCTCCAACTAATACTTTATTTACAAGGATAGTCTCAACAATAAAAATATTTCTTCTTATACAATCAAATAAATGTAGTCTTCACTCTTCTTCAAGGAAACTTGTCTTTAAAATATATTGAGACCAGTATAGAAAAAACAACACCATCCAAAATGGAGACTCATGGAGTCCAGTCTCAACTGAAATATCTACAAAACACTCTGATACTTAAGGTTCAGGAAACATTGCACATAAGAAGGTGGAAAGTTTGTAAGAGACAGAAATCAGTGAGTTTACTGTGAGACTGTTTCTCCTAGTAATGTCATAAACTACACCCATTATACTGAAAAAACATGAGTACCCAAACATGAGCTGAAGGAGGACATCATTAATCAACATGCCAAAGTGAACAAGGAAAAGCCTAAAATGCCTCAGACTTACACAAAGAACTATAGGCAACTAAGGAAATCTGGAAATATGAGAGGTAGTCTTTCCCAGGGGAACATACCACATAGTTTTCCTGTGTACAATTGTGAACCTTAAAAACATACATAAAATTAACAACCAAATAGAGCAGGTTATATTTAGAAATTCATATGTGTATGCATATGAATATATGCATGCAATATCAACTGCGAATGAAGGGACTGGGGCAACAATCAAGCTACAAAACTGTTTACCTACAATTTATTCTGCTTTCAGTGTGTGTTAGGACTGTAGCCTAGCAAGGTCCTCATAAAAATAACTAGATAGAATTCATCGTGCAACTGATGGGAGCAGATGCAGAATATAACATCCAACCATTAGGTTACAGCTTAGGGAGTCCTGTGAAGGAGAGGGAGAAAGAATCAGAGAAACCAAAGGGTTCAAGTTATTGGGACACACCACAATGAGAATATGGCCCACAGAATCAGTGGGATTCATGAGGACTTGAAGAGTTCTGGAAGCCTGTAGTGGTCTGACCTAGATCTTCCGCATATATGTTATGGCTAAGTAGCTTGCTGTTCTTGTGTGAATCCTAACAGTGGGATTAGGAGCTATCACTGAATCTTTTGCCTATTTGCTGGTATTCTTTTCTCCCAAATATGTTGCTGGTTGTGTGTGCCTGGTTTTATTTTAGCTTATAATTGAAGTGTTTTGTTGATATCCCTGGGAGGCATACTGTTTTTGGAGGGGAGGTGAAGATTTGGATCTATAAGAGACAGGAGATGACAGGGGGAGGCTGGGAGGAGAGGAGGGAGAGAAAATTGTGGGTGGGATGTAATATATGGGAGAATAATATAAATTTAAATAAAGGTAAACATATTCATATAGACACATACATACACAACACTTCCACCACCACCACCATCACCTCCACCAACAAAATAATAGGAATCAACGAACATTCGTCAATGGTACTTCTCAATATCAATTCTCTCAATTATGCAACAAAAAGTACAGTTAAACAAAATGGATGTGAAAACTGGATCCATTCTTTTGCTATATCCAAGAAACATACCTTAATATCAAGCACAGGCATTATCTCAGGATAAAGGACTTGAACAAGATATTACAAGCAAATGGACCTAAGAAACAAGCTGGTGTAGCCACTTTAATATTAAAAAATAGACTTAATACCAAAACTAATTGGAAGAAAATGGGGAAAACACTGCATATTCATAAAAAGAAAATTACACTAACATTACCTTGCAATTCTTAACATCTATGCCTCAAATATTAGGGTAAATATGTTTGTAAAAGAAACACTACTACACCTTAATCACATATTGATATTCACACTCTGAGAGTAGAATATTTCAATACTCGAATCTCCCCAATAAATATTTCATTCAGATGAAAATTAAACAGAGAAATGTTGGAACTAATAGATATCTTAAACCAAACTTGGCTAATAAATATTTACAGAACATTTCACTCAAACACAAAAGAATATACTTTCTTCTCTGGACCTCATGGAGCATTCTACAAATCTGACCACAGAGTCTAACACAAAATTAGTCTCAACATATACATGAAATTTTAAATAAAACTCTGGATCATATCAAACAACAATTATAGAATTTTAACAACAAAAGCAACAAAAGGCTTATAACACAGAAACTATGAAAAATTCATCACAACAGACACAAAGAAAGAAATTAAATTTAATGAAAATGAACACAGAATGAACCCAATCTTCTAAAACCCAATGAATGTGATTCTAAGAGGCAAGTTGATAAAAGTAAGTGCGTACATTAATAAACTGCAGAGATCTCAAACCATCAGTTTTAACAGCATAACCAAAAGGTCTAGAAAATAAAGATCCAAAACCCAAGAATAGTAGACAGCAAGAAGTTATCAAACTCAGGCTGTAATCCATAAAGTAAAGACAAAAACAACAGTACAAAGTATCAATAGGAATAAAAATTAGGTATTTAAGTAAATAAGATATAAAACCATTATCAAAATGAAGTAAAATTAGATAGAATATCAAAATGCTGAATCCTGCTATGAAAAGGGGAATATAACAGACACTGAAGAATCCGAAGAATTGTAAGTACATATTTCAAAACCTTGTACTCCACGAAATTAGAAAATCTACATGATGTTGAGATTTATTCTTTGAAGGTCTGTCAAGAGTTGAGTTGAGATTATGATAGGAATTGTGTTGAATCTGTAGATTATTTTTGGCAAGATGGCCATTTTTATTGTTAATCCTACGAATTAATGAGCATAAGAGATGTCTCCATCTTATGACATCATCATAATTTTTTTCTTTAGAGACATGAAGCTCTTGACACACATGATCAAACAAAGTTAATCAAGTAAACTTCATCTTATAGATGCAAGTATGTCCCATGAAAGTTTTCACTTACCAAGAAAGTGGGACAGAGGGGAGGACATCTTATTGGGACTTTAGGTGAGAGAATCATTGGAGAATGGGGAAATAGAAGGATCCAGAGGGTCCTAGAAACCCACAAGAAGAACATTATGATGGGCATATCTGGGCCTAGAGGTCCTGTTCAAACTATGGCACCAGCCAAGGACAATATGTGCAGTAAACTTCGAACCCCTACTCAGACTTACCCAATGGACAGGACATTCTCCACAACTGAGTGGAGAGTGAAGTCTGACTTTCATATGGACACTGGTGCCCCATTTTTGACCACGTCCTCTGGATGGCGATACCTGGTGGCACTCAGAGGAAGGATAGCAGGCTCCCAAGAAGAGACTTGATATCCTATGAGCATATATAGGGGGAGGAGGTCCCCCTCAGTCACAGTCATACGGGAGGGGAGTAAGGGGAAAATGAGAGGGAGGGAGGAATGGGAGGATACAAGGAAGGGGATAACCATTGAGATGTAATATGAATAAATTAATTAAATATATTTTAAAAATAGAAAGAAAGAAAAGAAAAGAAACAACAACAAAACAACAGAAAAAAATTCAAACCTAATTCAAAGCACATCTAAAAGATCATCCACCATGATTGATCAAGTAAACTTCATCCCAGAGATGCAGGTATGGTTTGATATACAAAAATCAATACATGCAGTCTACCATACAAGTGAATTAAATAAAAAATACATATGATCATATCTTGAAATTCAGAAAAAGTCTTTGATGAAATCCAATACTCATTAATGATAGAAGTCACTGGGAGATTAAGGATACAGGGGATATAACTAAACAAATAAAGGCAGTTTACGTCAATACCATAGGCAACACCAATTAAATAAAGAGAAATCCAAAGTAATTTCCCTAAAATCAGAAACAGGTAAGGTTGTTCTTTCATTCAATACCTATTAAAGGTGGTATATGAAGATTTAGCTACAAGAATAAGACAGGTGTCAGAAATAAGTAGTTACAAATAAGAATGGAAAAAATCAAAGTGCCTTTATTTGCAGATGATATGATAGTATACACCAGTGACTAAAAAATACACCCCAGGGAACGTCTATAGCTTTTAAACACTTTTAGAAAAGTAGACGGATATAAATTTAACTCACAAAAAAATCAGTAGGCTTCTTATATATTAATGAATTTGATCTGAGGAAGAATTCAGGGAATCAATATCTTTCACAATTATATTAATAATATAATATATACTGGAGTAACTGGAGTACTGGACTTGTGTGATGAAAATTTTAAGGCATTAATAAAGAATTTGAAGATATCAATCTAGATATCTATCTAGATATATGCAGAAAATTAAAAGTTCTCTCATGCTCATGACTCAATGCTTTTAACATAATAAAAATGGCCATTTTATTTAAAAAAATCTACAATATCAATGTAATCCCCATAAAAATTCCAACATAGTTCTTGGCAGATCTTATAAAGGACAATATTCAATTCATATGGAAAAACAAAACAAAAACTCAAAATAAGTAAAGCAATCCAATCCTGATCAATAAAAGAACATCCAGATGTATCACCATTCCTATTTTCAATCTCTACTACAAAGTTATAATAATTTCAAACAACATGATATTGTTTTAAAAGTAAACAGTTTTATCAATAGAATAATTTTGAAGTCCAATACATAATTCAACACACCTTTGGACACCTGATTTTTGAATAATATAAAGATAAAAAGTCATGCTTGGTCATAATCACCATTAATCTCATCACACAGGGAGGAAGAGGCAGGAAGTTGCTGAGAATTTGAGGCACACCCGGTTTATAAAGGGAGTCCAGGACAGTCAAGGCTACACAGAGAGACTCTGCCTCAAAAATTACACACACACACACACACACACACACACACACACACACACACACACACACACACACA
>OU015760.1:63249310-63269035 GCA_907169655.1 Acomys percivali | reverse complement strand
ACACACACACACACACACACACACACACACACACACACACACACACAAAATAAAGGAAGCTGGAAAGATACAATGGGAAACCATGCATCTTCAAATATGGTGTCAGTCTATCTCCAAATGGATCAAGGATCTCAACAAAAAACCAGATACACTGAACCTTATAACAGAAAAACTGAAAATAGACTTGAACTCATTGCCAGATTTAAGGGCTATTTGAGCAACACACCAATAGCACAGACAGTAATATCAATTATTAATAAACAGGACCTAGTTAAACTGAAGAGCTTCTGTATGGCAAAGAACAAAGTAATTTACAATAAGTTGCAGCCTTCCAAATATGAAAAATGCCAAATTTTACATCTGATAGAACTAGTATCCAAAATACATAAAGAACTCAAGAAACAAACAAACAAAAAGACATTTTTTAAAGAACTCAAGAAAGTAGATATAAAAATGCCAAATACTGGGGAGGATCTAAGATGGCGACTAGCAGTGTGGACTGTGTTTAGAAGCTCCAGTAAACAATTCAGGGAATTGCACAGATTTCTGAACCAGGAACACCGAGGTCCCCACACCACTGCAGCAGGAGTGCTCCATGGTTTGAAGAGACCAGGGTGCAGAGGTCCTGCATGCCCCTGCAAACTGGAGGAGCGCTGATTATGTCAGATCTGAGCAGCAGCAGCAGCAGCAGCGGCAATAGTGGCAGCAGCAGCAGCAGCAGCAGCAGCAGCAGCAACAGTGACAGCATCAGCAGTGGTAGCAGCGGCTGATGTTTGCAGCTTGGAGCTTTCCAGCGGAGGCAATTGGTGTGGTGGCCAGTGGGAGTTGCTGCGGGAGAGGGGACTCTAGCCAGGATTTGGGTAGCGTGTTGCCCTGAGACCCAAACTAGACTTGGCAGACAGCTCAACCCCTGAGTCCCAAGTTCAGGTCAGTGCGCAGTGCCGTGGAGACGCTAGCTCAGCACAGCACGCAGTTCTGTCTAAGGCTCTAGCTCAGCTCTGCCTCAGTTCCCCTGCTGTGACGCAGGCTGGGCTCAGCACTTAGTTCTGCCCAAGGCGCTAGCTCAGCTTAATGAGCAGTTCTGCTACTCTGACACACGCTGAGGTCAGCATTCAGATTTGGGCCAGAGTCCCTACATGGACTTGCCGGGAAGGTTGGGCCCAGAGACTCTAACTGAGCTTTGTGCACAATTGTGGCCCTGAGAATCTGGCTGGACTCTCCATGCAGTTTAGGCCCAGAGTCACGGGCTGAATTCAGTGTGCAGTGTGGGTCCAGAGTCCCTGGCTGGGCCTGGTGCACAATTCCGCCCCGGAGACTCTGGTGGAGCTCAGCTTGCAGTTTAGGGTCAGAGTCCCTAACTGTGCTTGGTGGACAGGTAAGGCCCAGAGAATCTAGCTGAGCTTTTAGCACAGTCCCTGCTCTAAGACTCTGGTTGGACATGGTGTGCAGTTTGAATCCAGAATTCCTGGCTGAGCATGGCAGAAAGTTCTGTTCCTGAGTGTATAACTGACCACAGCATGTGCTTTGGGTCCAAAACACCTAGCTGAGCTTGCTGCGTTTTCCCAGACCAAAAACTCTGGCTGGACTCTATATGCATTTTAGAGCCAGATACCCTAGGGGAGATCAGTGAATGGATTGGGCCCTGAGCTTGGCAGACGGTTCAGGCCCAGAGAATCTAGCTGAGCTCGGGGTGTGGTTTGGGCGCAGTGTCCCTGGGTGGACTTGAAAGGGAACCCAGAAGGCTGTGGATACTTTGGACTGACCCAACGCTCATTCAAAGACCCAGAAAAATTGCAAAACACACAGTACAGGGGAGCTCAGGATCACTGGTTGTGAGAGTCCAAAACAACAGGGCTAGATTCCTGCCATCCACACTAGTGAAGCATCAGATTTCCGGCCTAGGAAAATGGTGAGAAAACAAGTGAATCTATCATCAGACTCCCTCCATCCAACTCTGGAAGCTACCCAACAAAAACAAAGATGGCAAGATGTCTAAAGGACAGTGTAAAAGAATATGCAAAAAACAAACAAACAAAAAAAAACCATGGCATCTCCAGTTTCCAGCTATCCCAAAGAAAACAACCCAGAGAATTCAAACACAAAGGAAATACAAGAAAATGACCTCAAATCCTTAGTAATGAGGATGATAATGGAGGAAACAAATGAAATTCTTAATCAAATGAAGGCAGACGCAGCCAAACAGGAGACAGACATAAAAGAAGCACATAAAGTGGAACTGGAAAAATTTCAGGAAAATACAAACAGCCAAATGAAAGAATTCAATAAAACGGTTCAAGCTCTGAAGACCTACAAAGAGGCAATGGAAGAAACTCAGGAATATACAAACAATCAGATGAAAGAAATAAAAAAAATCACTTCAAGATCTGAAGATGAAAATGGATTTAATGATAAACTCACAGAAGAAAAACGAGAACTTGAGACATCAGAGAAGAAGGCAAGCAACACAGAGGTGAGCTTTTCTAACAGAATACAAGAGATGGAGGAACGAATCTCAGGTCTGGAAGATACAATCACAGATCTTGAAGCAACCATTAAAGAAAATGCCAAACTGGAAAAGTCCTGACACAAAACATCCAAGAAATTAAGGACACCATGAAAAGAAGAAATCTGAGGATAATAGGCATTGAAGGAAGAGAATATATCAGACTCCAAGGCCCAGAAACTATTCTCAGCAAAATCATAGAAGAAAATTTCCCCAATCTAAAGAAAGAGATGCTTCTAAACATAAAAGAGGCCTACAGAACACCAAATAGAATTCACCAGAAAAGAAAAACTGCCCATCACATAATAATCAAAACACAGAACATAAAGAATGAAGAAAAAATATTAATAGCTACAAGGGAAAAGGGCCAAATAACATTTACTGGCAAACCAATCAGACTTACACCTGACTTCTCAGCAGAGACCATAAAAGCCAGAAGGGCCTGGTCAGAGATCCTGCAAACACTAAGAGACCACAGATTCCAGGCCAGACTACATTACCCAGCCAAGCTATCAATAACCATTGATGGAGAAAATAAAATATTCCATGACAAAAACTAATTCAAACAGTACCTATCCACAAATCCAGCTTTATAGAAGGTACTAGAAGGTAAACTCCATGCCAAAGGGTCAAGCTACAACCAAAACTCCTCAGGACATAGATAATTATACCATGGCAAAAAAACAAATACACAAATGCTCAACTGGAACCAACATCAAAATTAAGTCTCTTAACAGTCACTGGTCATTAATATCTCTCAATATCAATGGTCTCAATTCTCCAATAAAAAGACAGAGACTAACTGAATGGTTGCATAAACAAGATCCAACATTCTTATGTATTCAAGAAACACATCTTACCCATAATGATAGGCATTACCTCAGGGTAAAAGGTTGGAAAAAAATATTCCAAGCAAATGGTCAAAAGAAGCAGGAAGGCATAGCCATTTTAATATAGAATAAAATAGACTTTCAACGAAAATTATTCAAAAGGGATGTGGAAGGACACTTTATACATATTAAAGGTAAAGTCAACCAAGATGACATCACAATTCTGAACATCTATGCTCCCAATACAAGGGCACCCACATTTGTAAAAGATCTGCTAAAAAAGCTTAAAACACACATCGATCCCCACACAATAATAGTGGGAGTCTTCAACACACCACTCTCACTGAAGGATAGGACATTGAAACAGAAACTAAGCCGAGAAATAACATCATTAACCAATGCCACGAGTCAAATGGATCTAAACAGATATCTATAGAACCTTTCAACAAAACAAAACAGAATATACCTTCATCTCTGCACCCATGGAACCTTCTCTAAAATTGATCACAACATAGGTCACAAAGCAAGCCTCAACAGATACAAGAGGATTGAAATAATGCCTTGTATCCTATCAGATTACCATGCTCTTAGGCTGCAATTCAACAACAACAGAAATAACAAAAAGCCTACACGTAGGTGGAAACTAAACAACTCGCTCAAAAATGACACCTGGGTCAGGGAAGCAATAAAGAAAGAAATCAAGGAGTTTCTGAAATTCAATGAAAATGAAGGATCAACATACCCAAATTTGTGGTATACATTTAAAGCAATGCTAAGCGGAAAATTCATAGCACTAAGTGCCTTTAAAAAGAAATTGGAAACATCACACATAAGCGTCTTCATGACACAACTGGAAACCCTAGAAAAATAAGAAGCAGAAACAACTAAAAGTAGTAGACATCTGGAAATAATCAAACTCAGGGCTGAAATTAACAAATTAGAAATTAAGAACACAGTCCAAAGAATAAACCAAACCAAGAGCTAGTTATTTGAGAAAATCAACAAGATAGACAGACCGTTAGCCAAACTAACGAAAAGTCAGAGAGACAGTATTGAAATCAACAAAATCAGAAACGAAAAGGGAGACATAACAAGAGACACTGAAGAAATACAAAGAATAATAAGATCCTACTTTGAAGGCATATATGCCACAAAATTTCACTTGTCAAAATTGAGTGAAAAACAGATAAAGAAGCTAAATAGTCCCATTTCCCCTACAGAAATAGAAGCAGTCATTGATAGTCTCCCAACCAGAAAAGCCCAGGGCCAGATGGTTTCAGTGCAGAATTCTACCAGACCTTCAATGGCGAGCTAATACAGATACTCTTCAAGCTACTCCAAAAGATAGAAATGGATGGAAAATTACCAAACTTATTCTATGAGGCCATAGTCACTTTTATATCTAAACCTCACAAAGACTCAGCAAAGAAAGAGAATTTTAGATGAATTTCTCTTATGAACATCGATTCAAAAATACTAAATAAAATTCTCGCAAAACGAATACAAGAACACATAAAGGATATCATTCATCATGACCAAGTAGGCTTCATTCCAGGCATGCAGGGATGCTTTAATATACGGAAATCCATTAATGTAATCCACCATATAAACAAACTGAAAATAAAAAACCACATGATCATCTCTTTAGATGCAGAGAAAGCATTTGATAAAATCCAACACCCATTCATATTTAAAGTTTTAGAGAGATCAGGGATACAAGGCACTTTCCTCAACATATTAAAAGCTATATACAGCAAGCCTAAAGCCAAAATCAAAGTAAATGGTGAGATACTCAAGGAAATTCCTCTAAAATAGGGAACAAGGCAAGGCTGCCCACTCTCTCCATATCTCTTCAATATAGTACTCGAAGTTCTAGCCAGAGCAATAAGACAACAAAAGGAGATCAAGGGTATTCAAATGGGAAAGGAGGAAGTCGAACTATCTCTATTTGCAGATGATAAGATAGTGTACATAAGTGACCCTCAAAATTCCACCAGAGAACTCCTACAGCTGATAAACATTTTCAGCAATTTGGCTGGATACAAAATTAACTCAAAAAAGTCTGTAGCCTTCCTATATACAAATGACAATCAGACAGAGGAAGAAATCAATAAAATTTCTCCCTTCACGATAGCCACAAGCAATATAAAATATCTGGTAATAACCCTAACCAAGCAAGAGAAGAACTTATTTGAAAAAAACTTTAAATCTCTGAAGAAAGAGATTGAAAATGACATCAGAAGATGGTGGGATCTACCTTGTTCGTGGTTTGGGAGAGTCAACGTAGTAAAAATGGCCATCTTACCCAAAGCTATTTACAGATTCAATGCAATCCCTATCAGAATACCTACAAAACATTTTGAAGATATTGAAAGAACAATTCTCAACTTCATTTGGAGAAACAAAAAGCCCAGAATAGCAAAAACAATCCTATACAATAAACGATCCTCTGGAGGAATCTCCATACCTGATGTCAAGCTGTATTATAGAGCAACAGTAATTAAAACAGCATGGTACTGGCACAGCAATAGGCTAGTCGTTAAATGGAATCAAACTGAAGACCCAGAGATGAATCCGCACACATTTGGTCACTTGATTTTTGACAAAGAAGCCAAATCCATTCAATGGAAAAACAACAGCATCTTCAACAAATGGTGCTGGTCTAACCTGTAGAAAAATGCAATTAGACCCCTATTTGTCACCATGCACAAAAATCAAGTCCAAGTGGATTAAAGACCTCAACCTAAAACCGGAGACATTAACCCAATTAGAGGAAAATTGGGGAAGACTCTGGAACACATAGGTACAGCAGACAACTTCTTGAACAGAACACCAACAGCCCAGGCCTTAACGTCAACAATTAATAAATGGGACCTCATGAGGCTGAGAAGCTTCTGTAAGGCAGGTGACACTGTCAAGGGAACAAAGCAACAGCCTACAGACTGGGAATACATCTTCACCAACCCTGCATCTGACAAAGGTCTAATATCCAAAATATAAAAAGAATTCAAGATATTAAACACCACCAAACCAAATAACCCAATAGAGAAATGGGGCTCAAAACTAAACAGAGAATTCTCAACACAGGAATATCAAATGGCAGAGAAACACTTAAAGAAATGCTCGACCTCCTTAGTCATCAGAGAAATGCAAATCAAAACGACACTGAGATTCCATCTTGCACCCATCAGAATGGCTAAGATCAATAACTCAACTGACACCACACGCTGGTGAGGATGTGAAGAGAGAGGAACACTCCTTCATTGCTGGTGGGAATGCAAACTAGTACAGCCACTTTGGAAATCTATCTAGCTCTTTCTCATAAAAATTTGAATAGAGCTGCCTCAAGACCCAGCTATTCCACTCCTTAGAATATACCCAGAAGATGCACTACCACACAACAGGGACATATGCTCAACCATCTTCATAGCTGCCTTATTCATAATTGCCAGAACATAGAAACAGCCTACGTGTCCCTCAGTAGAAGAATGAATAAAGAAATTGTGGTATATTTACACTATGGAATACTACTCAGCTATTAAAAACAAGGAATTTCGGAAATTTGTGGACAAATGGATTGAACTAGAAATTATCATAATGAGTGAGTTCACTCAGAAGCAAAAAGAGTCATATGGTATATACTCACTTATATTGAGACACTAGGCCAAGAGGTACGCCCCCATGAAAAACTTTACCTACCAGGAAAGTGCGTCAGAGGGGAGAAAATCCTATTGAGACTTTAGGTGTGAGAAGCCTGGGAGAATGAGGAAATAGAAGGATCCAGAGGGTCCTGGAAAAATACAGTCGGGTCTGGACCCTGGGGTCCTCCTCAAACTATGGCACCAGCCAAGGAAAATATAGGCAGTAAACTTCAAACCCCTACCCAGTCTTGCCGATGGACAGGACATGCTCCACCGTTAAGTGGAGAAGGAGATCTGACTTTCACACAAACTCTGGTGCCCCATATTGGACCATGTCCCTTGAATGGGGTGGCCTGGTGACACTCAGAGGAAGGATAATAGGTCACCAAGAAGGGACTCCATACCCTATGAGCATATACAGGGGGAGGAGGTCCCCCTCAGTCACAGACATAGGGGAAGGGAGTAGGGGGGAAGCGGGAGGAAGGAAAGAATGGGAGAATACAAGGGATGGGCTAACAATTGAGATGTAATATGAATAAATTAATAAAAAATGTTTAAAAATCAAGTTCAAATATATTCTGAGAAATCTACAAAATAGTCAGAATTATAAGTTTTGGACTTTCTTATTGCAAAATACTATCAAATGAGAATATATATCTTTATGAAAATCTACTTTATTCTCTAGTTTTCACATACAGTGAAAAACATTACAACAATGTTAAATTATGCTAAGACTGGTATGAAGCCACAAAACTGTCTTCATAGATCTTTATTAAGAAATAAGTTAAAGCAGAAAGAACTAATAGAAATGCCTCAAGCTATATCAAAGGCAATTGTATAGTAGGTCACTCCTAGGCAAGCTCAAGTTTTCTTTCACATGTAATAAATACATAACCTATGATTTGCGAAATATTTTTTATTTGATTTATTTTTATTGTTCAATTGAACTAATGGTAAATAGAAAAAAGTTCATATTTGTTATTTTGTATTTTATATAAAATGATAAATATTTATTCATTTAAATTAATATACATTCATGCTTCATGAAATTTATCTTAATTTCCTTTGTCAATATCATTAAGAATAATATTCACCACTCATTTTCTTATGCCTAAATAGCATGTCTTAAATTAAAATCTTAACGGTTTGCTTTTCTTTTCCTGTGTGCTTTTGTTTCTAGGTTTGGATTGTTAAATCACACTTTACATTTTGATTCTATTGTTTACATTTAGAGACAAGAGCCCATCAAATTTTTGTTAGGTCAAATCTTTGCACTTTCAGTTTTAGGATAATCTGAAATTGTAGAAACTATTAGTTTTCTAAATTAGTATTTATGAAAAGAATTAGAAATGAAATATTAGAAAAATCAAATAATATACACCAGGGCAAAAAGAAATGTAATTATTTTCATTAAATAAAATAGTCAAAACTTTTACTGGATAGTTTTTGAAATATAACTGTGATGTTACAATTTTTCAAGATAATATGTCAACAATCTGTTAATTTTATTGTACAAATTGTATTTAAATTGTAACTATTGCGCTTACCATATTAATGCTATAGCCTTCAAGTATAATTAGCAAGTTTTTATGTAAAAGTGATTCCAAATGTAGTCATGATAATTCTATTATAAAATATCCTTTAATGGCATAGAAATAGCTTTATAATTATTTCTAATATTATTTTGCATAAAGATATTTAAATAGTGGTTGGCAAAAATGTTGACAATTCTATAAAAAATTAAAATGAATTATAGATGTGGTTTTAATAGATTTCATTTACACAAATGCAAGTATTGGAAGTCTTCTTAAAGCATACTTTTTCTAGACTATTGTATTAAAAACTAGAATTGCTGACTTTTTTCAGAATTTTGCATTTATATTTAAGAAAATTAACAAGTGTAGCTATGTAGATCTATATTATACTAGATATAATTATATACATATATAAATATATTAATTATATATTCTTATCTTTATAAACATGGCACTGGAAGCAAGCTAAGTAATTATGAAATCCACAAATAAACCACTTCAGTCTCTGCTATGCTCTCACAACAGACTGACTAAAGGGAGCAGTCAGTTCTACAAGAATCCCAAATGGTTGTCCTTTAACTCAATCCCATTCTCCAGCATCAAATCAACCTCACATGCCAGATGCCAATTACTTTTTTGGTCTGCAAAATTTCTGAAAGATGGTCATAAATCAAGGACACTATTAGTTTCCTTTTGGCTTCAATTCATTAGCTAGAGTGGTTCATAGGACTAAGCAAAATGCTAAATTATAGCAATTTAATAATAACAGAACATAAAATGGAAACAAACATAAATGAACAAAATGAGGCTTAGGAGACTAACCAGAAACCTTCCAAACCTCTCTGGTAATGGTAGGTCCTTCCTTAACCCATTTTGTGTATTCAGATTTCTGGTAACACTTTACACTCATCCATTAGGCGTTTTACAATCTTCATTAAATCTTTGTAGTTGACTAAATTATTGGCCACTGGAGATCAACTCAGCATTTCTCTTCTACTCAGAATTAGAAACCTAGTTTGAATGTTCAGATGTGCCAGCCTTGTCTTTATCATTTTGTTGGCCAATTCTAATAATGAAGATAGATGGAAATAATTTCTCTTAAGTCAATCACATATAAAGAGAATCTTAATGATCTTGAAGCTTTCTGAGTTCTAGAGAGATGACTGAGTCAATAAAATTTTTACAGCATAATCATAAGGATTTGAATTTATATTTCCAGTATTCATTTTAAAAACTATGTGGAAGCACATTCCTACCGTATAAGTACTAGGAAGGCAGAGACAAAAGAATGCTGGAACATGCTAGTCAACAAATCTAGCTTAATCATTAAGCTCAAAGTTCAATGAGAGAATTTGTCACAAAAAAATCAGTTGGAAAGGAAAAGGAAGATAATTAATACTTATGTAAGCCCACATTTGTACATACCTGCACACACACATACACACATACAAATACACACACACATACACACACAAACAACATGCTACTGCTTCCATGAATCAGTGACTATTAGAGCGTCTTTAGCAAAAAGTACGTACAAACTTATAAAGTTATCAAAGAGATATAAAACATTTTAGAAACTTTACAATTATATTTTAATACAGTATATATTAAACTTTTAAAATATGTAAACTATTTAAGCACCATTAGTTCTATGAGGGAGACACTGTAATAATATTTCACATTAGAAAGTGAAGATCAGATATATTTACTTAACTCCTGAAAGTCAAGGAACACCAATTTTGAAATTTGTTTTATAATGTTATTTACTTTATTTTTTATTTAATTAATTTATTCAGATTGCAACTCAATTGTTATGCCATCACTTGTATCCTCCAGTTCCTCCCTCCTTCCTACTTTCACCCTATTCCTCTCCCCTAGGTCTATGACTGAGGGGGACCTCCTCCCCCACTATATGGTCATAGGCTATAAAGTCTCATCTTGGTAGACTACTTATTCTTCCTTTGAGTGTCACCAGGCCTCCCTACCAAGGAGAGGTGATCAAATATGGGGTACCAGATTTCATGTCAGAGTCAGTCCCCACACTTTCTTACTAATATCTTTCTTGTGTAATGTTATTTATTAATAGAAGCTTATTAGAAATTTCTTTATAGTTTAAGAGAAAAAAATAATATAATTTATTGTATTGAGTATTTCAGCTGAATCCTGGATATTGAGCAAACTTCTGATTACCTGTGTAGCTGATAGTATCTTTACTTCCTATGCATCTGAAAACCAAATGCATGAACTAAGTAAAGCATATATGTTACTACATTAACACATTATCCTTATTTACACAATTATGCATTGTCAAAATATTCTTCCTTTAAGTATATGATTCTTATACATTAGTCAAATGGATCATCTTCATTTTTGTAGTTAATGTACATTTCATAGAAGTCAATCCAAATCAAATCCAAAGAAGATAAATAGATGACAAAAAAAGCTATCATCTTAATATAATTTTAAAAGTGTTGCAGGACGTCCCTAGTACTTCTTCTACAGTTATTATTTGAATATTTTTGATTAATCTAGGAACTTAATTTAAATTATTTTTACATACTTTTAGGATTTTTACAGGATGGTTAAAAGAAATAATCAAAGTAAAATGACATAAAGCTTTATAAATTAAGAAAAATACATTGATAAATAATTGGTAGGATCGATTGATACCTGTATTAGATAAAAACTTCTAAGAGTGAGGGGTTGGGGATTTTTGCTCATGTCTTTAGGCAGAGCTCTAAGAGTTCAAGCCTATCCTGATCTACATAGCAAGTTCCAGGCCAGCTAAGACTATTTAGTGAGAATGTTTCAAACATAAAAAGATAAATTCAAAAAAGAAAGAAAGAGAGAAAGAAAGAAAGAAAGAAAGAAAGAAAGAAAGAAAGAAAGAAAGGCATACATGCAAGCAGGCAGAGAGGGAGGAAGGAAAGGAGGGAGGGAAGGAGGGAAAGAAAAAAGAAAAATACTAAGAATGTTATTAGTATTTCATTAATAATATAAAATTTTTGAAGTTAGTTGAAGAAAAGAGTTAGTTCACATTAATTGCAGAACATATTACAAGACTCCTATAAGAACTGTTATTTTTGCAACCTACATGCACAAACATGCACACACAGACCTATGATTCAATAATACAAATGCAATCATATAGTGTATCTTTCTCTCTGGTTTATTTCACTTAACAATTTCTATTTATTTTCTTAAAATATTAAATTTTTATGGCTGTATAAAATTCTACTGTCTGAATATACCATGTTTTCTTTGTCCCTTTATGTGTTGGCAGATATCAATCCGAAGCAAAGTCATACCACCCATATAATTTAATATTCCTATTTATGTTGAAATATTCACAATAGCTAAAAAATAGAGGCAAAATAATCATTTTTGATTGATGCATTTAAGAAAAGCAGATCAATGATATTTTCTTATATTTAGTGCTTGGAATGAATTTTCGCATTAAATAATCAATATAAAATAAATGACAAAATTTCCTAGGCATAGCATTTCTTCCTGCAGAATTAAATAAAAATGCTAGATTAGCTAAATATGCTACCGTCAAATATGCCAGGTACATATTTGTTAATTTGAAGTGAGGAAACTTGAGAAGGAACAGATGAGAATTTTCTTTGTTCATCTTCACTTGTATAAAAGTTGGATGGAAATTCTCAAGAATATTTCTTGCTCAACTCTATTTTTAAAAAAACCAAAGGTAATTATCAGAGAAAACACTGAATTTTTGTTAGCATAGCGACTATAACACTAATCTTTAGTTTCCAATATATGCACATTTTCGTAATTTACTCAGGCTAAAACCTCAAAGTTCTCTTTCATATCTATCATCTATAATCATATCAATATTTACGAGAATCTCAGTACTCTCAAACTTTATTTAACAATTTTGGGTATGCAACTAACCTAAAATATTTTTCTGCTTAAAATATGTTTATGACTTAAAATATAACAAATCTGTGGTGGTTTGCCTGTGACTGTCTTTCATAGGCTCATGTGTTTGGTATTTGGTCCTCTAGTTCCTGGTCCATGGCACTGTTTCAGGAAGTCTAGCAGGTACAACTTTTCTTGAGGAATTATTATACAGAGGACTTTCCTGCACAATCCTTTAATACTAGCACTAGGGAGACAGAGGCAGGTGGAATGCTGTGAGTTTGAGGACAGCCTGGTCTAGAAAAGCAAGACCAGGATAGCCAGGTCTGCTACACAGAGAAACCCTGTTTCTAAAAACCAAAACATAAAACAGAACAAAATAAAATAAACAAAAACAAAAACAAAAACAAAAAACCAAAACTCTCTCATTTCTCATTGATATGAGCCATCAGCTTCCTGAAGCAACAGCCAAATGCTTATTACCATGCCTCTGCCCACTCATCATGGGGTCTAATCATTTGTCCAATATACTACTACTATTATAAGTGGCCTTGGCCATGGTCATTTATCACAGTAAAAGAAAATTAACTAAAACAGAAGTATTTAGAATACTAAGATTATTTGAATTTTAAAGAGTGGATACTCATTCTATAAAGTGATTATGGGACTTCAACTCAGTACTAGAAGATACGTTGAACTTACAAGTGCATAATTCACTAAAATATGAACTTCTTTTTACATGGTGAATCTTATCATATATGGTGTAGCAATGTCCTCCTTTTCAAAACATCCTATAAAAAGAGGAAGAAGGTTCATAAGACTCAAGAAGTAATAGAAACTCACAAAACTAAAAATGTAACAAAATTTACAAACCTTTATTCCTGCCCTTCTAAGCACTAATTGCTGATGAGTGGTTACAAATTACACACAAAGATTCCTGGGAATGCAACTTTTGAGATACAGCTGCCCTAGTGTTGTTCATGGTTCTCTAAGTATCCCATCACTCACACTTCTCTAAGAAATCCCAATAAATTCAATGGTCAATTTTTGGTCTCTCATCAGTGCCCCATCTGGTTTGAACAGGTATATTTTTTTTGTGTCTCCTGGGCAAAAGTCATGTAATCAGGACTAAATGTGTGTGTGTGTGTGTGTGTGTGTGTGTGTGTGTGTGTGTGTGTTTATATACCTATTTAATTAGATAACTTTAAAATAGTTTGCAAATGTGCTTGAGAGTAGTTGAGTTTTTCATTAAAATATACTGTATAACAAAAATCTAAATAACTTTTTACATGTAATGCTCAGAAAATGATTTTTAAGGAAAAAAATCTTTCTCAAGAGTGGAAACTAAGGTTTTAGATTAGAACTCTTATTCTTGTAAAAAATGTTGGTTGTTCCAAAAGCAAGTTGTTTGAGAATGTTATGACGTAGTGAAAACTAAAACGTTACTATATTTTAACAAATATTTACCCGTTTGCTAATTATTCAAATAAATATATTTTGTTAAAATTAACTGAGATTGAAAAGATCTAAGTCAAGGGTCAAAAAAAGTATTAATATAAAAAGGTTTAGAATACCATTTCATTATACAATAACTACATTGCAAGGAGAGCTTAGATATATGTAGAGTTTTTAAATAGGAGTGGAAAAATAATGAAGGTATAACTAAGGGCTTAGGAGTACTACATGCACTTACACTGGACCTATATTTTATTTCCAGTATCCACTGATTTACAGCTACTTGTAAACCTAGTTTCAGGAATTTAATTCTTTCTTCTGATTCACCAGGCACAAGGGACCACGCAATTATACATGTAGACAAAATGCTCATACACATAAATAAAATATAAATCTTTTAAAAATAAGAAATCAAAATCATGTATCAAAATAAGATCTTAATAGTTCTGTTGTTTTCTACGGGAGATAAGAAACAATAGGTTCTTTCAGGCCTTGGCTTCAAGATGACCAAAAATAGAAGCAATAGTCTTGGAAAAAAAGAGCTTGCGTAGCTAATTTGCTGCACAATCTGCACCTGATGTGTGCCCAAGGACAAGGTTATTAAAATGTTCATCATTTGGAACATTGTAGAGGCTGCTGTTGTCAGGGACATATTCAAAACAAGTGTCTTTGACTCATGTTTTTCCCAAGGTCTATATCAAGCTGCGTTACTGTGTGACTTGTGCTGTTCATAACAAGGTGGTCAGGGATAAATCTTGTGAAGCACAGAAGGACCAAACACCCCCACCATGGTTTAGACATGCTGGTACTATACCATGACCTCTACCAAAGCCCGTGTAAAGACAAAAACACAGAAGAAAAAATACTTTGGACAAATGAAGTAGAAATTATACTTTGAAAAAAATGGGTGAGTAATATGAATGATTGGAAGATAAAAGATAAAAAGTTCATTGATATTGATATTTGGAACAACCAACTCCTTCACACAGAAAGCTATTTAATAATAAACTAATTATTATAGATTAATATGATAAGGTCCTATTGATATAGACAATACACACACACAAACATGTCTCATTGAATATGGAGAAATGGCTGGTGCCTAACTAGAGCCTTCAGCCCTAGTAAGTATTGTTTATAGTTCTAGAAGGTACTGTGCAAGCTACCAGAGAAGGAAGGTAAACAGCAACCAAGCTAGAAAACCTTTGATCTATAGTTGTGACCTACCAGCAAGATAAGCTGATGTAACAGTGTCACAAAAGCTTTGGGAGTAACCAATCATGATCTGATTGGATTTAAGGCTCACTTCATGATGAAACCTGTCCTGACTTGTGTTATGCCAACTTGACTCTAGATAGAGTCATCAGAGTTGAAAGACCCTCACCTGTGAAAATGCCTCCAAGACTAAGCTGAAAGCAAACTTACAGGGAATTTTCTAAGTTACTAATTTATGAAGAAGGACTCAACTTATCATAATAGGTGACAGATGGTGGCAGCCCTGGGCTGGTGGTCCCAGGTCCCTTAAGAAAACAAGCTGTGCAATGGATGGAGAACAACCCAGTAAGATAAACTATCCCATGGGCTTTGTATCAGATCCTGCCTTGAGTTCCTGCCTTGAATTCCTTTAATGATGAACAGTGATGGAAAAACATAAGCTGCTTTTTGTCATGGCATTTTTCAAAGTACTAGTCACCATAAATAAGAGAGAATCCATTCCTAACACCTTTAAATTTGCCAAGCACTTGAGACTAGATAGGCCAGGGTTCTAGGCAAAACGACATACAACTGTCCTCCTAAAGGAAATTAACAATAAACTAACTCATAATAGCATTTTTTATATTTACCAATCAGTGCCTTGCTCAGCTATCATCAGAGAAGCTTTCTACTGCAGTAAATTGGAAAAAATACTAAGACTCTCACTTAGATAATGTGCAGAGTGAGATTTTGAAACATTTAATTCTCAATGAGATGTTCCCATCAAGTACCTTCCCTTAGTGCTCGGGGAACCCTGAAAGAGAGTAGAGAGGAAAATCATAAGATGCAGAGAGGATGGAGGACACCAAGGAAACAAGGCCCCAAACACAGTATGACAAATGCACATATGAACTAACATATGTTTAACAGAACTTTGGTCATCTGTTAAAACTGCTATAGCAGAATATCCTACTTTGGGGAATTTAGAAAAAATACAAATTTAATTCTAAGAATAAATTACTAGTACATTTGATGACTACCAAAATTTTGTCTGTGTTTCAAAGAAAGCAAGTCATCCTCTGAACTCCAAAGAAGCATTACATGAACAACAAAACACAGACACAGACACACACAGACACATACATACACACACACATACACACCAATGCAACAATATTTTAATTCTAATTCTATAAGAAGACTAAAAGCTATTATTCTCCTACATGGGTAAATTCTGTTAAGTGAATAAAAAAAATTTGTAGAAGATGCCTTTGTGAGATTTGGATATAAGAAAAAGGGGGTAATCAAATTCACTTTGGATTTGAAGCAGTTTGTACAATGTTTCAGTGAATCAAAGAACTGTTATTTTTCTCTACCTTGGCATCATTCTTGTATAAGAGAACCTCTAGCTAGAAGATGATGAAATCTACCATTATCACATTAGAAATTCTAGTGCATAAATCTGTATAAAGTAATGCAATTAAATTTAGTAACAGTAATTTTCATCATTGCTAGCCTTCCCCAAAATGCTGCATAATTAATGATATGATTACCAGTAAATTTCTTAAATTAATATTATTTACATATAACTTGCCCATGATAATAAGAGTGTTTCAAAGAGAAACCTTAAGAACTAAATAGCTAAGATGATAAAGGCATTAATTTTAAAGTTCAGCTTTAAAGTATGGTTTTCTGAAGGGACTACATTTAAAAGGAAAATCCATCTGGTCCAAGAATAATACAAAATACAGCTTAGATTGTGTAAATAATTGTGATAATTTGAATTTGGAATAAAATACATAAGAAAATCATAACATTTCTGTTTAACTAAAGACTTGAATCACAAAAAAGAAAGCTCCAGAGAGACAAAATACTTTAAATTTATAAATGAGAAAGATCAAATGCAGTACTTTCCTAATAAGCATTCTTTTTCCATAGCAAATCTCACCAAGTGTTGAGAACCTCACTTAAAACTAATGTTGAATTTGGGAAAAGAGTAACAAATCACCACCATATTCAATTTTATCAGTTGGCTTGTTTGCTCATGAAAATAGTGTAAAATTAGACATTTCTTTGTTTAGGTTTATTATTGTTGCAATGAAAGAACAAGACCAAAATTAACTTCAGGAGGAAAGGGTTTATTTAGCTTATACTTCAATATCAAGTTTCATTAGTGAAGGACAACAGAACAAGAACTCAAGGACAGAATCCTGGAGGCAGGAGCTGATGCAGATACCATGGAGGGGTTCTACTTATGGGATTGCTCTTCATGGCTAGCTAAGCCTACTTTCTTACTGAACCCAGGACCACTAACCCAGGGATAGTAACACTCACCGTGTCCTGAGCCTTTCCACATAAATCGCTAGTTTAAAAAATGTACTAGTTTTGTGTACAGCCTAATCTTAAGGAGGTATTTTCTCAATTGAAGTTACCTCCTTTAGATAATTCTAGCTTGAGACAAGCTGGTGATGAAACAGACATGAAGGAAGTAAGTGTATGTATTGTAAATTTATGACTAAACTGGATACATAGAGAGTTATGGAGAGAATGATCTTTATGTAGATGTACCTCCCTCAGAGTACTGTGCCAGAGCCCCTACTGCCCCACCCCTCGCCATTGCCAAATACCCAGCAAACAAAAACACTCTTCAGTA
Organism: Acomys percivali; assembly: GCA_907169655.1. Taxonomy (NCBI): domain Eukaryota; kingdom Metazoa; phylum Chordata; class Mammalia; order Rodentia; family Muridae; genus Acomys; species Acomys percivali. The sequence goes on along the minus strand of OU015760.1, from coordinate 63,251,339 downwards.
TCCTGTGAGCCTTTGGTCCTAGAAAGACATGCCCATACCATGTCTGAAGGGATTATGTTTCACAGTCAATGATGACAGTTGGTTTAGGTTTATAGTTAGTTAAAACCTGTCCTGTGTAACTCCAAATGAAGGATGGGCGTGTAATATGTACAATAAATAAAGAAATTTATTACCTAGAGATAATTTCCTAACTCTTGTTAGTTTCACATAAAGAACAACATGCAATCCTAACCTCCAGCAGTTTATTCTTTAGCTTGTTATAAGTTCAGAGCAGGATGATTCTCTTCTTACAATTTTTGAGAATTCCATATAATTCCACAACTTCCCCTTATATCCTCACATCTTCCCCCACAGCTCCCTTTCAAAGTCAAGATTTTTCTTCTTTAATTATTACTATTACATGTATATTATAATACCATTTGGATTTGTTTACATATATGTGCATTTATGGTGAGTACTTAGGATCAGGAGTCTCTGTCCCTGGATGAAACTGGCTATCATTCTCTCAGTAGCCTGTCAGTTTCCTGCAGCTCTTCATCTCTGGATGAGGCTTTGTTAGATTTTTCCAACCCACATTAATAAATCAACTGGTTTTGATATTAGCCAAGTTGTGTTCAGACAATCATACTATTGAGATTTCATGGAATCAGTTTTCCAATCATTTCTCAAAGATATAAACTGCCTCTTGGTTTTATAATTTTTCTGCTTCACACATATTCTCTTGAACCTTAAGTGCAGGAATTATATTATAGATGTATGAATTGGAGTACAGTTCCAGGTATGAATTCCTTCCAATTTAGTTGTCCATAGGTCCAATTTGACAGCTGTTAGTTTAATTTTAACCAAGCAGTGACTAGGATTTGGAGAGTATATTCCTAAAGTATTATCATTTACTGTTTTGATGTGCCTTTTTGAAACTCTACCTCATCTCCTAGCATGATGCAAGAAATAAAAACTGAAATTTTGTGTCATTAACATAGGAGTAGGTCTGATTTGCTCAGAAGAGTTATGATTTCTACTCTGGCCTAACCTGATATCTTGAACAAAAGCTGTCCTATTTATTTATGGAACAGCACAGTAAACAGGAACCATAGAAGAATGAGGAACATTTCTTTTAATCAAGCTTTTACAGGAGCCTCAGAGGGACACAAGGGAGGACATAGTTTTTGGCCTTACTGACTCTGAACACCAGACAAATCTACAGAAATATTACCAATTTATACCTTTTTTGGTTATGACATTTTTTGGTGGATGTTGTGTGCTGTTCTCAGTTCATTAAGTGTATTCAGTCAACAGCCTTCAGGCTCGACCTTCCCCTCACATCTTACCCATAGACATTTTTCTATGTTGGGGGAAATTAATGGATCCAGAGTGCATGGAACACTGGTTAGTCTAAAACCTAATAATATTAATGAAATGTTTTATAAGCTTCTAACTATAAACATTTTGAGTATATAGCATGTAAGAAAAATTAGTGCCCAGTTGTACATGAGCTCAAAACACACTACTGGGTTGTAGATTGGATTGAAGTTTGATTTGTGATGGCAAGCATCAAATATTATTCCTCAAAAAAAATCATTCCTGCACTGTACCATTTTCTGACTCTATACCTTATGATAACAATGCATATAAATATTTTCATAAGAACTCAGTTTATTTGCATCACACTATGTTCCTCCAAAAGTCTGTCAGGAAAATGATATAATACAGCAGTCTGTGAAAACTCTAATCAACTCCCTTGGCCATTGGTCACAAAATGGATGCTTAACCAGAATACCTATAACATTTATTCTAACATCTGACCATATTGGATTCCTTGATATTCCCCAAATAAGTCCTCTCTAATATCTAATCCTTACACATCATGGAATATTCCTTCCTTCAGACTTCTTGCTTCTTGTAACTGTTACCCAACCAGAACCAGGGATGGGAAGACAGACACACACACACACACACACACACACACACACACACACATACACAGAGAGAGAGAGAGAGAGAGAGAGAGAGAGAGAGAGAGAGAGAGAGA
>OU015760.1:63131055-63249300 GCA_907169655.1 Acomys percivali | reverse complement strand
AGAGAGAGAGAGAGAGAGAGAGAGAGAGAGAGAGAGAGAGAGAGAGAATTTGAGAGATCATAATATGTAGTTATTAGTTAGTTTAACAGATAACAATTTGGTGTTCAACAATGTAATTATAAGATGGGAAAAAATAAAGTTTACAAAAAAAGAGAGAAGAAAAAAAATATTTTCCTTCAGGCATTATTTTCTTTCTAACTACTCAATTTACTATACTGGAACTCTAGTTTTTCCGACTATAATATTATCAAGTATGTTCCAAAAAATCTCACCTTAATGTAATTTTACATCTGAAAAATGATTTGTATATAAGATACATAATTAACTCAAACCAAAAAAAAAAAAAAGAAAGAAAGAAAGAAAGAAAGAAAGAAAGAAAGAAAGAAAGAAAAACAGTATAAGTGCAAGTAATACAAGCCTCTTAGGATGGCACACTTTAGCTGGTAAAACAACTTGTCAACAAGCCTGCCTATTAGAATTCCACCCCCTATGATGATGAAGTAGAGGTCCTATCTCTGCAAGTTACTCTCTTATTCCCATATGCATGAGGTAACATATACATTTCCATACAAAAACATACACATGACTATAAACTAAATAAATAACTGAAATAATAATAAAATAAAATTGTGAATAAAGGTTTGTAAATTACAAAACGTAAGAAAATTTCTAAACACAATTACTCAACAGAAAAATGAGAGTTAAACTACAATAAGTTTCTATTTCTGAAAAATTAGACTGAAGACTACAAATAAAATTTAAACTAACAAGTCTTAAGGATATGTGTATGTACTTACATATGTTTATATCTTTATACACTATTTGTTGGGGTATACTTCAGTAATTGTGAAAATAGTATAGAGTTTTCTCCAAAAAGAACCCACATGATTCACTCATATATGTTAGTATACCATAGAAATATTTGTATATTAATTGAGATAGTACATTCAATTGCCAGGCTATATTATTAAGTAAAAGAAAATCAAATCTCTGTTATTTGAAAGAAAATATAGAGTAGAGATCATCTTTTTAAATCGGAATTAAAGGAGTACTCCAAGGCCAGAAGACTAAGCCTACAGGAATAACAAAGGTAACAGGAAAAGGTAAGAGAGGAGTGAAATATTGAAATTGTGTGTGTGTAAATATCATCATGAAAGATGATGACATGAATAATAGAACATGCTTATTACATTAAAACAAACATTAAAGGAAATATCAAAAGCTAGTTACAGTATCTACTCAGTTAGCTGCAGAAGAGCTGCTTGAACCAAAAAGCTAAGGCTTTGTACTGGCATTCTATTAAGAATACGACAAATACGGGCATGATGGCACACACTTTTAATCCCAGCACTTGGGAGGCAGAAGCAGGAGGATTTCTGTGACTTCAAGGCCATGCTGGTCTGAAAAGTGAATCCAGGACAGCTAAGACTACACAGTGAAACCCTTTCTAGAAAAACAAACAAACCAAAAAACAAATAATCAAAACAAAAAAAATTTAAAAAGAAAAAGACAAATAAAAGAAAAAGACATGCATCTGAGTTGTCATTTTATATTCTTTCTTTTATTTCATTCATCAAAACACTGAAAATATCTATGCTCTTTTTTCCATCTCTGGTTTTGTTTGTGAGTTAACCTCTATTTTTTCTTTATTATATTTTTGCATATACATTTGTTATTACACATAAATAAAATGAACTACATACACAAGGAAGAACCACAAAACACTCAGGAATCTCTGTTTTAATGGATAACATTTTAAAGTATATTAAGAAAGCTCAGTTTGAAGTAATTTCTGATGATGTTATGATCAAACAATGGAACATGCATTATTATAGTTCCATAAAATAATATTACCTAGTGATAGTGTGGCTATCTTATCCTAGTAGATCCTATTATGTTCCCTTAAAGACAAAATGTACTAATATATTTCTCAGGTACATGCTAATATGTAAATTAATCTTTAGTAAATTAATGTCTAAATTAACATTAAAATGCTGTTTTCTTTTTCTCCAAGACAAATTTGATTTCTTTCCTATCACTTCTACTATATTATACATCCATGTCTAATAAGAGATTTTACACAAAATACTAACTTTAAATATTATAATGTTAACAAAAATCCCATGCATACTACTTTGTTAAATCGAGGTAAAATTGTTCGGGTACCAGAATATCTGGATCCAGCTTCACTCAGAAAGTTTGGTCAACTAGAGCTAATTTGGTTGTTGTCTTTTTTTAACCAACCTCAAAATGTCTCTAGCTTTGCTGTTAAGAGTGTACTTTTTCTTAACTTCAAATAGTTCCTTAATACTTTCTGAATCAGAGTCAATGGAAAAAACATCTTTACCTAATTTTGCTAAACACTCTATTTTTTCAAAATCTTTCTAAGGATAGTGGTCATTGTTAGCAATCTACATCTGTTGATTCTTTTTAAGGGTGGTGGTTGAATCATTAATCTGTTCCAGTATCAATGCCTGAAAAAAATCAAACATTATTGTGAATGCCAACGATATTGTCCAAGGAGGAGCAGGAAGTATCCTTATAGTAATCACACAATTCATATATTAGTAGCATTATGAGGATCACAAGAGTAACAAGCAGAGCTTTGCTCCATAACAGCATGAAATCCTCAGAACATGTAGTGCTTGGGTTTATGCCTCAAGCAGATAAGGCCATTCTGTGTATGCTAAACGTTAGGACACATTTCATGACTTCTGGAGCTGTTTTGTTGCTCCTCCTGCATCACGTCCAACAGAAGTTGGGCATCTAACAGAAGTTGGCCTCATGTTCATAATGATTCTTTACTGTGGAGACTGAAATTTTTCCTAAGGACAGAACTTGGATATGTGCCTCATTCTTTCCCTGCTATGAATTTTCTGTTGTTTTCTTAGACCTGCAAGGTATTTAAAGTCTTTAACAAATTCACTGAATTTGTCAGGTTCCTCTCCTACATGAATTCTCTGATATAATCTAAGTTGGACTTTCTGAGTAAAACATTCCTCACATTCATTGAATTTCTAAATTTTCTCTTTAATATGAATTTTCTGTTGGTTTTGAAGATTTGAGCCACTGGTAAAGGATTTCTGACATTCACTATATTTGTATGGTTTCTCTACTATATGAATTTTCTGATGTTTTCTAAAGCTTGAGCAACATGTAAAAGATTAATCACATTCGATGACTGCATTTTTAAGATTTTTGTCCTGTATGAATTCTCATATGTATTGTAAGTAGGGCTTTTTTGATGAAACATTTGTCACATTCACTACATTTGTAAGGTTTTTCTCCTGTATTCATTTTCTGTAGGGTTGTTAGGTATATCATCTGGCTCAAGAATTTATATTGAGGAAAAGTTACAAAAATTTGACAATGTGGGAATTTTTCATTAAAACATTCTATTTTTCTACCTCAAATACTTCATAATATGAAAATGCCTGAAGAAGAAGAATTTGCTGTTCTTTAGCAGTTTCCTAGAAACTGAAACATTTTTTTATGAAGAGAAGCTGATTAAAAAAGAAAATTAAAACCCATATGGCTCAGGAAGTCCCAGAAACTGACAAGATTCACTCTGCTTAGCTTCCATGAAGCCCCTCAAATAACTCATGATTTTTGAAGAGGATTCATTGAACTGAACCACCAAAGTAAGATACTTTTTAAATAATAGCTGTGTCTTCATTTTTACAGGGTTAGTAAATTGTATTTCATGATGGGTTGGAGTTGCTTGATGACAACTTACTTTCTATTCATTTTGCTTCTGTAAATACCGCTTTCTCCACATTTTGGTAAGTAACTCGAACAAAATTCATTGGTAGAGCAAAAATAAAAATAAGATGACCTCTACCACCTCTTTTTATAATTTGTGAAAATATATTTTGATTTTACATTTCATTTTATTCATATTTTATTAATTAATTCATATTACATTTAAATGGTTATCCCCTTCCTTGTATACGCCCATTCATCCCTCCTTCCCATTTTCGCCTAACTCCCCTCCCCTATAACTGTGACTGAGGGGGACTTCCTCCCCCTGTATATGGTCATAGGGTATAAGATCTCTTCTTGGTAGCCTGCTACCCTTCCTCTGAGTGCCACCAGGTCTCCCCATCCATGGGACGTGGTTAAATATGGGGCACCTGAGTTCGTGTGAAAGTCAGACCCCACTTTCCGCTCAACTGTGGAGAATGTCCTGGCCATTGGCTAGATCTGGGTAGGGGTTTGAAGTTTACTGCACGTATTGTTCCTGGCTGTTACAATAGTTTGAGCAGGACCCCTGAGCCCAGATCTGTCCATCATAATGTTCTTCTTGTGGGTTTACTAGGACCCTCTGGATCCTTTTATTTTGCCCTCTCCCATGCTTCTTACACCTAGAGTCCCAATAGGATGTCCTCCCCTCTGACCCACTTTCCTGGTAAGTTAAGACTTTCATTGGACATGTCCCTTGGGCTAATGTGCAGATATAAGTGAGTATATACCACTTGAGTCTTTCTGCTTCTGGGTGAGCTCACTCATTATGATCATTTCTAGTTTAATACATTTGTTCACAAATTTCGGGAATTCCTTGTTTTTAATAGCTGAGTAGTATTCCATAGTGTAAATGTACCACAGTTTCTTTACCATTCTTCTACTGAGGGACACTCAGGCTGTTTCCATGTTCTGGCTGTTATGAATATGGCTACTATAAACATGGTTGAGCAAATGATCCTGTTGTGTGCTGGAGCATCTTCTGGCTATATTCCAATGAGTGGAATAGCTGGGTCTTGAGGAAGCCCTATTCCCAGTTTTCTGAGATAGCACCAGAGAGATTTCCAAAGTGGCTGTACTAGTTTTCATTCCCACCAACAATGAAGGAGTGTTCCTCTCTCTCCACATGCTTGCCAGCATGTGGTATCACTTGAATTTTTGATCTTAGCCATTCTGATGGGTTTAAGATGGAATCTCAGAGTTGTTTTGATTTGTATTTCCCTGATGACTAAGGAGGTTGAGCATTTCCTTAATTGTTTCTCAACCATTTTTATATTCCTCTGTTGAGAATTCTCTGTTTACTTCTGAGCCCCATTTCTCAATTGGATTATTTGATTTGGTGGTCTTTAACTTCTTGAGTTCTTTATATATTATTGATATTAGACCTTTGTCAGATGTAGGGTTGGTGAAGATGTTTTCCCAGGCAGTAGGCTGTCCTTTGTTCTGTTGACAATGTCTCCTGCCTTTTAGAATCTTTTCAGCCTCATGAAGTCCCATTTATTAATTTTTGACATTAAGGCCTGGGCTGTTGATTTTCTGTTCAGGAAGTTGTCTCCTGTGCCAATGTATTCCATGCTCTTCCCCATTTTTTCTTCTGACTTAATGTCTCTGTTTTTATGTTGAGGTATTTAAGGTCTTTAATCCACTTGGATTTGAGTTTTGTGCATAGTTAAAAATATGGGTCCAACTGCATTTTTTGTACATATTTTTTTTCTTTACATTTTAAATGCCTGGAAAAACACTTTCTTTACCTCACTGGCTCACAAAATGAAGTCACCATTTTTGTTCTTCTGCTTAACATTATTCACAGGCAACATAGTTACTTTTTAATGAGAATCACTCTCTTATATTTTATTAATAAGTTTTTAATTATCATAGATATGCATGAGGTAGAGAGTTGAAACGTTATTTTTACAAAAATATCTATTAACATGTAATCTTTTGTCTATCTCAGTTTAATTTAGGTTTATTTGGCCAGGAATCTGTCATTTATTCACCGTTGGGTCTATTTTAGGCTTTGATCTGCATATGGGGTAATTTTCTTTTCAACATAAAATTAAGATACAAATCTACATTGCTGTTTTAGAACTTTATTGTTATCTGCTTCTTTAGAGTTTTCACCGAAGATTTCAACTACTAGTATGTGTCTTCTTCACAAGACTAGTTAAAACAAAATTTATGTAAATGAGGGAGCTAGCACCTACAGTTTTTTTCTAATAACAGTTTTTGAATCAATAATGTTATTTTGAACCAATAAATTCTATTTTCCTTGATCTCCACAGTACAATTTTCTTTCAACATAAAAGTGAACTACTAAAATATTTTGTTCTAATCATTTTTTTAGTAATATGTAAATATTTTCTTCTATATTTTCTATATTCTTAAGAATCTCATTTGTATACAACAAAATATGATTATATCTATCATTTATTTTACTTAATGTGTTACAAAAGGTGTTTTCTCTTGTTTAATCATTTAATTTTTCATTTAATTTCTATATGAACTTTGTTTTTAATTTGATGGCGTGTCTAATATTTTGCTTTTTCTTACTTTGGTTATAGTGATCTCTTCTAGTTTTGTGGATGGAAACTTAAATATTTATTTAATAAATTTCTCCAGTTTCATTTACTATAAACTAAAATCAAATTTTCTTTCTTGAAATTATTACATCCAAATTTGAAAGGTTGTGTTACATTTATAATTTGTTTACATTTAAATGTCTCTAAATAGTTCTTAGTTACATTATTTATAATTGTATTCTAGTACTTACTGTTTGATTCATGGGATGAAATACCATGACCAAGGACAACTTAAAGCAGAAGTAGTTTCCTTTGCCTTATAGTTCCAGGAAGAATTATACTTGCAGGAAAGACTTGACAGCAGACATCAGGAGTAGCAGCTGATTGATTAAATCAACCACACAGAAGTAGCAGGAAAAAAAAAGAACAACAAAGCCTGAGATATACAACCTCAGTTCATAATGTTAAGACAAAACATGTGTTATATATATATATATATATATATATATATATATATATATATATATTAGAGGCCATACCAATAACTGAGCATTAATTTGGAAAAAAAGTATACTCACAAGATAATAAGAATGTGTTTTACAAAGTATTTGGTATAGTATAGTTTTATATAACCATATTATATGAGTTTAGTTACTGCCACAGGGAATTGTAACATATGTTAGCTAATTATAATTATAGTAATCATACAAGACTGTAGAGGAGAAAAAATTATGACAATTTGTTTGCCTCTAAATTATACACTATTGCTCCAAACTGATTTTGCATTATATAGCCACACATCAACAAGGCAAGTGAAACATATCAGGAATACCAAGAAAGACTTAAGATTACAATAAATATATGTGAGTATGTTAATCAAAGAAGCACAATAGGTTTGTGTGCCTATTTAAGATTTTGCAAATTGCTTGAAAATGTTGTTCTTATTTGTTGAAGCATACAGATTCCATTTTGATTTTTTACTATTTTATTGCTCACAACATCATATAATTTTCAATGCTATAGGTGATCAAATATAAATTTTTAACTATATGTTTCTTAATGTATCTAACTTTTTAAAAAATTTCCTGTGCTCAACTAACATTTAGAGTTGCCTTTACCTGTCAACAGTATTACATAAATATTTTCCTTTTCTTATATTTTCCATTAGATAGCTCAATCAAATTTTTATTGCATTTTTAAGTGCTTTAGATTTGTAGTTTAATATTTTGCCAAAATATAAAAAGAATCAATATGTGGGTAATATAAGTAAATACAGAAGCAGGCATTGTATTAGGCTAATGTGTTTTATATCTTCCAAAGCTAACACTTTAATATGATTATACATTAGAGAATCAGAATTACTTTGCATCAGCATTTTAGTTAAGATTTATTGTATAAATGTTTTCTTTTGGGACATGTGAATGACTTTACAAATACACTTGAATACAAATAAAAACTACATTCATATACATAATGCCTCATTGCTGAAAGTGTAAGTTAGCCTTTCAAGAAGCCTTAAATCATTTAAAGCATATTTTAAAAACTACATTTTCCCTTAAGGAACATTTTCTCAATCAATTACCTTGAGATATGATACATTTCATATCCTCTTGGTCTGATATATATCTTCTATTTTGTTGACTTTAGTAAATGAAATTCAAAAAACACTCCAGTTAAAAAAAAGAAAAGAAAAGAAAAGAGATCTTTTAGCTCAGTGCTGTAATGGTGCACTTTCATAGAGTTGAGAAGATCATCTCTATAGTTATAAATTTTTGTTGTACATTCACAGCAAGTTTTGACTGTGATTTAATCATAAGATGACAATATATGGAAGAATAATCAACATGGACAATTATTTATTTTTTGGAGAAATAGGTGTAAAGATGGTTATGAAGTTCAGTCCGAAATGATATTTTACATATTATTTTATGAAAAAAATATAGGGTTATTCTAATTTATTTACTAACACCATGAAATAAGGTCCTAAAGGTGAAAATAAAAAACCATAAACAATTACTTCTTTAAAATGATGCAAGACTGATATTCTAACATTTTATTTGTGACTTTTGAGAAAATTATTAGGCAAATAATCCAAGAAAGAAAGTGTTAGTATAGAACCAATGTGGCTGAGCAAGTTGACACATTTTGATCCTTTATTAACTCAGAAAGCAGAAAGAATTTTCTGGTTGTAGTAATTTTTCTTGCAAAATGTTTAAGAGCACTTTTTATGTCATACATCAAAAAAAAATTAAGTGAGGTATATGTCAGATCCAAAAGAATCTTAGAAAAAATGGCTAACAGTGATGCCTATTAGCATATCAAAGTGTCTGCTAGTTTCTAGGCTCACTCACCGCAGGTTCTTCTCATCCTGCCCCTTATCCCAAATGTCTACATCATATGGGATTCCTCTTCCCCAGATTTTCATTCCTGTATAACTCTAACAATTTGGCCATGTGTTTTCTTGGCTCTTGTTCCATTCTCTTTGTCTTCTCTCCTCTTTGCTCCTCTCTCTCTCCATTACCTTTTCACCCCCACCCCTTTTTCACTCATATTATGGTTATCTTCACTCTGCTAGCCATTGTTTAGAATATTACTTTCTTTTCCTGATATGGACTCTTGTGGATGCCTCTGCCAGGTCTCTTGCTCATATCTATAATAAAAACCTTCTATCAACCACACCTTGGAGTGTCATGTTCTCATTATAAATAATAAGTAGACCAGGAAAGTGAGAGCAAGCACCTAACATGGTGGACTTTTTCTCAAGGGACATTATAAAACAAAGTAGGTGGAAAGACAGGCCTACATGTGACCCTGGAGGATAAAGGAAATGGAAGCATTCATTGTGAGTCATGTTTAACCCCATTTATGAAAAAGAAACTACATTTTTAAGGGAAAATGACCAGGGCATGATCTCCAGTTCAGAAAGAGAAAGGATGTACTTAGATCAATCACCACTGATAATGTATAGCCATCAGCCCTAACAATGGAGTAATCAGTAAATATCTGGAGATTACCAAGGTATTTTTTACAATAGGTTGAGTAAAACAATTATGGTTTATGGTTTGTCCCTCCAGACACAATCAACCAGGTTCTATCATCTGATAATTGCTAAAATATTAATCCATCAGAGAACTGACAGATTGACATTTTCCAAACTTTGCTGTAACCGGAATAAAAACCTTTCCAATTTGGAACTCTAGTTTCTCAATCCTGATATACTGTGGTGACCATTGTGAGTCACTGCTAGATCTTGAATGAATCAACCCTTTTATGTTTGCATTGAAATTGGTTTCTTGGTGGGAACAAAAGCAGAAGCCTCAAAATCTTGCAACCACCTCCCTTATTCCTCAGAAAAGGGGAGGCACCTCCCCCTTCTAACACTAGCTCTACAAGTTGCATTAGGACTGAGCACTTTCCTCTTCCTCTGTGACCTGGCAAGTCAGCCCATCCATTGAGGAGTGATCAGAAATCAGTCCAGGTCAGAGATGGAGGAATGTGGGAACAGCACCAGAGGAGGAAGGGAGGAGTCTATGATTAGGAAGTAAAGTGAATAAATAAATAATTTTTATTTTTTAAAAAATTGTGCAGCCATGTCAGAGACAGCCCTCCTCCTTTGCATATTTGTGATCACTTACTCCTGACTGAGCTTTCTTGCCAGGATACTGTGAAAGAGTAAGTGCTCAGTTCTGATATGACTAGCTAGATGTGCTGGGGTGACTTAATAGGGATGGAACTCCCCTTTCCTGAGTGGTAGGCGAGGGAGGGGCTATGGTAGGAAGAGTAAAGAAGGAAGGGGAGGGACCAGGAGAAGAGGAATGAGGGTGATATGGGTAAGACGTAAAGCAAATATCTAAATAAATACAATTAAAACATCATGCAACCAGCCTGCCAGAAAGCAGGCAACTCTGACACCAAGATTCTTGTATGTGTTATAAGTCCCACATTCTTTATTTAACCCTAGCCTAATTTTTTCTACTGAGTCTTGGCTACCATATCTTGAAGGACACTCAGGGGCCTAGCCAGTGCTTCCCCATCACCATCCAGAGACTCCATAAATGTTTCTTCTAAAATAATTTTGAGCCTTTTTTTTCCCCACTGACTCTTTTCTCTGATAGACTTAAAAGATAGCATAATAGTCCTGAGTAACTTCACTTGGAATTATTACTGATTATATTGCTAGGTTTTCTCCTTGTACACTGAAACCACTAAATTTACTGATGATTCTCCAGATGGAACCCTACATATACTGCTGTCCATAATTTTAGAATAGTCACCTGGACAAATCCTAGGATCCAGGCTTATAGAATGACTTCTTTCTTTGATTCACAGCCCCTAGAATCCACCACATCTCACAACATAGAGCTGCTAGAGAGATCAACCCCCTCTCCTGCAAATCAGTAATTGTTGATATGTAAGAAATAGAACTGAGAGTTACAATTTTATAAGTAGACCAGGAAATATAAGCAAGTCCTCTAAGATAAAAACTTCTTGTTGTCAGGTTGCATTATGGAAGGGAATGACAAAAAGTATAGACCTACAGAGGGATTAACACCAACGTGAGATGTTTCTGGTTATGTGGGTAAGTATAGTAGGAAAACCCAGGGAAGTTGCTAAATGCCCAACCTAGAGACTACTTAACATAAACCCAGCTCTGGAATCCTTCTGAGAGGATCTGCTTGCATCACTAAACATTACATTCACTTCCTCTTCATTTTGGTCTTCTATCTTGCCTAAAAAGCTAATTCTTTGCCTGTTGCATGAAACCCTCATTACAAAAGGAATGTTTTGGGTTTTGAAATGTATTACCTTCCCTAATAATTCACCTATTCCTAATTTCTAGATGCTATAAACAAGTTTGTACAAGCTATTATGTATATAGGTTTCAGATCTTTCTGCATATTAAGAAATTCTAAACTCATTAAAAAAACTTTTCTTACAATGTGACTATACATTTTCCCTTTAAAAACTTTCATCAGCAATCTGGCACATTTGTTACAATTGATAAAACTACATATATATATCATAACTACCCAAACTCCCAAAGTTTACATTAATTGGTGTTCACTCTTGTTGCTTTAAAAGGCTTTAAAACGTATAATGATATGAATCTAATGCTAATTTGTAGAAAAGCTTCACTATTCTAAAATTTCACAATGATGAGTATTATTAATTGTCAACTGTACAGGATCTAGCACCACTAAAGAGACAAGTCATTTAATATTTCTATGAAACACCTAGGCCTCTAAGCATTCTTGTGAACACTAATTAGGTTAATTGAGGTGTAAAAACTCACTTTAAATGTAAACATTACCATTCCCAGGAATAAATAAATGTCCAGGGAACCTGGTCTTAAAAAAAAAAGAAGGCAGAAACCAAGATGGCGGTGCCTATCATATACTGTATCTTATCAACAGCACAGAGACCAAGGATATGCCTGGGAGCCACAGATATCATGAATCAAATGGATCTAACAGATAACTACAGAACTTTTCACAGAAACATAAAGGATTATACCTTCTTCTCAGGATGCCATGGAACTGTCTCCAAAATTGATCATATAGTATATCACAAAACAAGTCTCATCAGATATAAGATGATTTAAATAAAACCTTGTATCCTATCATATCACCGTGGTCTAAATCTGGACTTAAACAACAACATAAAAAGCAAAAAACATACACACATATGGAAACTAAACAAAGCTCTACTTAATGACACCTGGGTCACAGAAGAAATAAAGAAAGAAATTAGGGACTTCCTGAAAATCAATGAAAATTAAAGAAGAACATACCCAAATTTGTGGGACCATTGAAAGCAGTGCTACGAGGAATATTCATATCACTAAGTGCCTTTATAGAGAAATTGGAAACATCCCATATAAGCAACTTAATAACAGATCTGGAAGCTGTAGAAGGAAAAGAAGTAGAAACAACTAAGAAGAGTAGACATCTTGAAATAATCAAACTAAGGGATGAAATCAATAAATTAGAAACAAAGAGAACAATTTAAAGAATCAACAAAACCAGGAGCTAGTTCTTTGAGAAAATCAACAAGATAGACAAATAGTTAGCCAAACTACTAAAAGGCAGAGAGACACTATGCAATCAACAAAATCAGAAATGAAAAGGGAGACATAACAACAGACACTGAAGAAATACAAAGAATCATAAGATACTATTTTAAATGCATATATGCCACAAACTTTGAAAATCTAAGAGAAATGGACAATTTTCTTGATTGATGCCACTTGCCAAAATTGAATCAAGGTCAGATAAACAAATTAAATTGTCCTATTTCTCCTACAGAATTAGAAGCAGTAATCAATAATCTCCCAAGCAAGAAAAGCCCAGGGCCAGATCCTTTCAGAGCAGAATTTTACCAAATATTCAATGAGGAGTTATTACTAATACTTTTCAAGCTACTCCAAAAGATAGAAATGGATGGCTAAATACAAAATTCATTATATGAGGCCACAGTCACTTTGATACCTAAACCTCACAAAAAAAACTAACAAAGAAAGAAAATTTCAGATCAATTTATCTTATGAACATTCACAAAAAAATACTCAATAAAATTCTCTCAAACCGAACACAAGAACAGATCCAAGATATAATTCACCATTACCAGGTAGGCTTCATTCCAGGCATTCAGAGTTGGTTTAATATATGGAAATTCATCAATGAAATCCACCATAGAAACAAACTTAAAAAAATAACCACATAATTATTTCTTTAGATGCAGAAAAATAATTTGACAAAATCCAACACCCTGGAGAGATCAGGGATACAAGTCACATACCTAATCATAATAAAGGCTGTGTACATCAAGCTAATAGCCACCATCAAATTAAATGGAGAGATATTCAAAGAAATTCCTCTATAATCAAGGCTGCCAACTTTCTTCATTTCTCTTCAATATGAAGTTCTAGCCAGAGCAATAAGAAAACAAAAGGAGATCAAAGGGATCCAAATGCTAAATAAGAAAGTCAAATTATTGCTATTTGCAGATGATATGATAGTCTACATAAGTGACCCCAAAAATTCCACCAGAAAACTCTTACAGCTGATAAACACCATCAGCAAAATGGCTGGATACAAAATTAACTCAAAAAAGGCAGTAGCCTTCCTATATAAAAATTACAATCATGCAGAGGAAGAAATTAGGGAAAGAACACCGTTCACAATAGACACAGCAATATAAAATATCCCGAAATAAGTCGAACCAATCAAGTGAAAGTCTTGTATGAAAAAATACTTCAAATCTAGGAAGAAGGAGATTGAAGATGACATCAAAAGATGTAAAGATCTCCCTTATTCGTGGATCAGGAGATTTAACATAGTGAAAATGGCCATGTTACCAAATGCAATTAACAGATTCAGTTTATCTCTATCAAAATACCTACACATTTTTAAAGACATAGAAAGAACAATTCTCAATTTTGTGTTGAAAAACAAAAAACCCAGAATAGCTAGAACAGTCCTGTACAATTAAACATCCTCCAGAGCAATCTCCATACCTGATCTCAAGCTGTACTATAGAGCAATAGTAATTAAAACAGCATGATACTGGCACAGCAGTAGGATGGTTGATCCATGGAATTAAATTGAAGACCCAGAAATAAATCCACACACATTTGTACACTTGAATTTTTACAAAGAATCCAAATGTATTCAATGAAAAAAGGATAGCATCTTTAACAAATAGTCTAACTGGATGTCTACACATAGAAAAATGCAAGTAGATCCATATTTATCATCAGGTACAAAACTCAAATCCAAGTGGATTAAATACTTCAACATAAAACCAGAGACACAAAATCTATTAGAAAAAAAATGGGGAAAAGCCTGGAATACATTGACACAAGAGACAACTTCCTGAACAGATCTCCAACAGCCAAGGCCTTAAGGTCAACTATAATAAATGGGACATCATGAGGCTGAGAAGCTTGTGTGAGGCAGAACCCATTGTCAAAAGAACAAAGGGACAGCTTGCACACTGGAAAAATATCTTCACCAACCCTACATCTGACAAAGGTCTAATATCCAAAGTATATAAAGAACTCAAGTCATTAAACACCACCAAACCAAATAATCCAATTAAGAAATACAGCTCAGAATTAAACAGAAAATTCTCTTTTTTTCTCAACAGAGGAATATCTAATGGCCCAGAAACTCTTAAAGAAAGGCTCAACATCCTTAGTCTTCAGAGAAATGCAAATAGAAATAACTCTGAGATTCCATCTTACACCCATCAGAATGGCTAAGATCAAGACCTCAAGTGCCATCACATTCTGGCAAGGATGTGGAAAAAGGGGAACATACATTCATTGTTGGTGGGAATGCAAACTGGTACAACCACTTTGGAAATCAATCTGGTGCTTTCTCAGGTAACTGGCATTAGGGCTACCTCAAGACCCACCTATTCCACCTCGTGGAATACACCCAGAAGATGCTCAACCACACAACAAGGTTATATGCTGAACCATGTTCATAACAACCTTATTTGCAATAGCCATAATCTGGAAGCAACCTAGATGTCCCTCAGTTGAATAAAGACACTGGTATGTGGCTAGAGAGATGCCTCAGTGGTTAAGAGTACTGCCTGCTCTTCTAAAGGACTTGAGTTCAATTCCCAGCAACCACATGGTGGCTCACAACCATCTATAATGAGATCTGGTGCTCTCTTCTGGCCTGCAGTTACACATGCAGGCAACACATTGTATACATAATAAATAAAATAATTATTTTTAAAAACCTGTGGTATATTTACACTATGGAATTCTACTCAGCTTTTAAAAACAAAGAAATCCTGAAATTTGCAGATAAATGGATGGAACTATTAATGATCATACTGAGTGAGTTAACCAATATGCAGAAAGACTCACATGGTATTTACTCACTTATAATTGTATGCTAGTCCAAAAGGGATGTCCCATGAAAATCTTTACTTACCTGGAGATTAGGATGGATGTGAGGACTTCTTATTGTGACTCTAAGTGCGAGAAGTATGGGAGAATAGGGAAACAGATGGATCCAGAGGGTCCTGGAAACTTACAAGAAGAACATCATGGTGGGTGGATCTGGATCTTGCAGAGTCTTCTCAAACTACGGCACCAACAAAGGACAATACATGCAGTAAACATTGAACACCGACTCAGATCTAGCCTATGGACAAGACACTCTCCAAGGTGGTGTGGAGAGTGGGTACTGACTCTGACATGAACTCTGAGGCCCAGTACTTGACCACTTCCCCCTGGTGAGGAGGCCTGGTGGAACTCATAGAAAGGATAAACAGACTACTAGGATGAGACTTGTTACGCTGTGATCATATATGGTGGTGGAGGAGGTCCCCTTCTGCAACAGACCTTTCATAGAATGTCAAATTGTTGAATCACATGACATGCAGAATATTCAGATAGATTTTTTAATTTTAATTTGCATATACTTATGGTGACTCCACTTATCTTAATGGGTTGAAAGCTCATTTATTTTGTGCAGAACAATATTCTCTTAGAGATGAATCACACTTTACCATTTCACCCACTCCAAATTGATAGATGCTCTAAACAACTCTGTGAAAGCTATTATTTGTATAGGTTTTAGGCTTTTTTTACATGTTAAGAAATGTCTAATTTTGTGGAAAAAAACTGTCTTACAATATGATTTCTATCATCTTAAATGCTACCAATGAGTAAACAGCAGCAGTGAGTAAAAGTTTCTATTTTCTACCCAGTCTAGCCGATGGCCAGCACATTCTCCACCGTTAAGTGGAGAAGGGGAATCTGACTTTCACACAAACTCTGGTGCCCCATATTGGACCATGTCCATTGGATGGGGAGGCCTGGTGGCACTCAGAGGAAAGATAATAAGTCACCAAGAAGAGACGCAATACCCTAGGAGCATATACAGGGGGAGGAGGTCCCCCTCAGTCACAGACATAGGGGAGGGGAGTAGAGGGGGAAGCGGGAGGGAGGAAAGAAAGGGAGGATACAAGGGATGGGCTAACAATTGAGAATTAATATGAATAAATTAATAAAAAAGTCAAAAAACAAAACAAAACAAAACAAAACAAACAAACAAAAAAAAAAACAAACACCAACCAAATTAATGGGAGATTAAGTATACCCTACTTTTATTTTTATTTCTATTTCCTCATGATTTAAATATGCAATAAATTCCATATTCTTAGTATTCATCTCTATATTTTCTTTTATTCTTTCTTATAATGTACATGCCCATCTCTGTAGGGCATATGGAAGCCAGAAGACAACAGTAGACAAAATATCTTACTGAATATGGAGCTCACCAATATGGAAACACTAAAAGGCAAACCCCAGGGTATTGTCCTGTCTCCACTTTCCAGTTCTAGGACAATATACATATACATACGTACACAGATTTTTGTGTGAATTTTTGGGATCTGAACTCATATTGTGCACTAATGCATCAACTACTCTAACTACACAGCCATGTTTCCATCTGCCCTTAGGTAAGTTTTAAGTTGTAAAGTTTGAATTTTGCCTATTTAATTTTAAAGGATTTTATAGGTTTTGAATAGTAATCTTTTATCATATATTTTTGTAAATATCTTCTCCCAATTTCTGACTTGCCTTCTCACTTCAGTTTTATTTTTATATAACAGAGTTTTTTCAATCTCTCTGGTATTTTGTCTAGAAATATAATACATTATTCTCTTACCATATAATAGTCTTAAAGTTTTACATTTTACGCTTATGTCTGTGATACATGTCGAGTAATTTTTATTAATGGTATAATACCAATATATAAATGATTTTGTATATAAATATCCAGTTGTTCATGTATTATTCTTATAGCATTGTAGTGTTGCTAAGTGTACTGGTTGGTATTGTGTGGTAATATGACACAAGCTAGAGTTATTAGAGAAGAAGGATCCTCTGTTAAGCAATGACTCCATGAGATTCAGCTGTAAGGCATTTTCTCAGTTAGTGTTCATTGGGGCAAGGTATCAGCCTATTGAGACTGTTGCCATCTCTGGAATAAGAATCCTGGGTTTTACAAGAAAGCATGATGAGCAAACAATGTGAAACAAGTTAGTAAACCATAGCTGTCCCTAGCCTTCACAATACTGGACTGTTTGAGTTCCTGTGGTGACTTCTTTTGGTAATCAACAGCAACAGGGAATTGTGTCTCTAGATGAATTTTTACAGAGATGCTGTCTTGATATTATTGAGTATTTCTATCCATGTATGTGAAATGTCTCTCCAGTTATTTAATTTTTGCTTTGATGATAGTTTTTTCCAAAATTGGTCTTACATACGCTGTATCTAAGCATTTAACACATGTGAGAAATTATACATTGATTCTTGTTTTTTCCTTTGAAATACTATTTCCAAATTGTTGGCAAATGCAAAAAATAATTGACTTTTGTATATATATATATATATATATATATATATATATATATATATAATCTTGCTTTTAGTATTCTACATACAATAATTTAAGTTACAGGAGTTACTGCTTTGAATCTTTCAGACTTTCTGTATAGATTTTCATGACATCTGTGGTAAAAGCAATTGTATGTCTTCTCTTCCTCTTTGTATGCCTTTTGCCATTCTTTTTATACTGTATTAGCTAACTGTTTCAGTAAGATGCTAAAAACTGGATGATAAAAGTGACATTATGATTTGGCTGCTGATTGTAGTGGGAGAAGATTGAGATTTTCACCATGAAGTATGATATAATTATACATTTCTGTAGATCTTCTGTATCAAGGTTATAATGTTCTTCTTAGTTTCCAAATATTTTTAAATCACAGATGGGCATTGTCTATATATACTTTACTGTAAATTGGGTTATATTTATGATGATGTGGAAAACTAAATTAATCTGGTGAAAATCAGGCCTTCATGTATTGCTAAAATCTAATTGGCTTATTTTCTCTATCTACCAATCAATCAATCTAACCATCCATCACCCATCTATCTAACTGTATGTCAATCTATCCATATATATATATATATATATATATATATATATATATATATATTCATGTATATATTGAAGTTGCTTATATTTGTGGAAAACTGCATCTATGATTAGGAAAGTTGGTGGTCTCTATTTTCCATTTCTTTTAATTTTTCCCCTCTGGGTCTTTTGAATATTGTTCTTGAAATAGAATGAGGTAAAAAGTACTCTTTTCAAAGTTTGAGTATAATTGTAGAAAGAGGCCATGCCAGTTCTTTAGAGGTACAATAGATTCGACCATGGAATCTATCTGGAGTTAAGAGGTTTTGAAGACTTATTTTTTATTAACTATAACAGAATGAAATTTTTGTTGTTGTTGTTTTTGAGACAAAATTTATCTGTGTAACTCTGCCTGCCCAGGAACTCACTCTGTAGACCAGGCTGACCTTGAACTCAGATTTACACTTGTCTTTGCTTAGTGAGTGCTGGGATTCAAAGTATGTGCCATAACCCTTGGATTAATGCACCTTTTTAACTGATGTTTGTTTTAGGCTTTTATTTATTGTTTTCTGTTTATAAATGTTGTGTTTATTTCCTCTGATGTGGGGATGAAATGAGCTCCATACCCAAGCTTTATTAATACAAAGCTTGGGGTGAGGCTAGAGAATTTATTTTTTCTTAATACTTTATTAATTTATTTATATTGCATCTCAATTGTTAGCCCATCCCTTAAATCCTCCATATCCTCCCTCCCTCCTGCTTTCCCCCTACAATCACTCCCCCTATGTCTGTGACTGAGGGGGATTTCTTCCTGCTTTATGCTCATAAGGTATCAAGTCTCGTCTTGGTAGTCTGTGATCCTTCCTCTGAGTGCCACCAGGCCTCTCCACTCAAGGGGACATGATAAAAAATGGAGCACCAGAGTTCATGTGAAGTCAGTCCCCACTCTAAACTCAACAGTGGAGAATGCCCTGTCCATTGTCTAGATCTGGGTAGGGGTTCAAAGTTTACTGCTTTGTATTGTCCTTGGGTGGTGCCATATTTAGGCAGGAACTCTCGGCCAAGATCCACCCGTAATAATATTCTCCTTGTAGGTTTCTAGGACCCTCAGGAGCCTTCTATTTCCCCATTCTCCCATCCTTCTCTCACATAAAGTCCTAATACGATGTCCTCCCCTCTGATCCACTTTCCTGGGCTAGTGTCTAGATAGAAGTGAGTATATACCATCTGACTCTTTCAGCTTCTAGGTAAACTCACTCATTATGATCATTTCTAGTTCAATACATTTGTTCACAAATTTCAGGACTTCCTTGTTTTTAGTAGCTGAGTAGTATTCCATAGTGTAAATGTATCACAGTTTCTTTATCCATATTTCTACTGAGGGACACCTAGGCTGTTTCCAGGTTCTCGTTATTATGAATAAGGCCACTATGAACATGGTTGAGCATATGTCCTTGTTGTGTGTTGCAGCATTTTCTGGGTATATTCCAAGGAGTGGAATAGGTGGGTCTTGAGGAAGCCCTATTCCCAGTATTCTGAGAAAATGCCAGATAGATTTCCAAAGTGGTTGTACCAGTTTGCATTCCCTTCAGCAATGAAGGAATGTTCTTCTTTCGCCACATCCGTGCCAGCATGTGGTATCACTTGAATTTTTGAATTTATCCATTATGATGGGTGTAAGATGGAATCTCAGAGTTGTTTTGATTTGCATTTCCCTGATGACTAAGGAGACTGACCATTTCCTTAAGTGTTTCTCAGCCATTCGATATTCTTCTGTTGAGATTTTCTGTTTTGTTCTGAGCCCCATTTCTCAATTCGGTTATATGATTTGGTGGTGTTTAATTTCTTGAGTTCTTTATATATTTTGGATATTAGACCTTTGTCAGATGCAGGGTTTGTGAAGATCTTTTCCCAGGTTGTAGGCTGTCGCATATTCTGTTGAGTGTCTCATGCCTTACAGTAGCTTCTCAGCCTCATGAAGTCCCATTTGTTAATTGTTGACCATAAGGCCTAGGCTGTTGGTGTTCTGTTCAGGAACTTGTCTCCTGTGCAAATGTATTCCAGGCTCTTTCCCACTTTTTCTTCTAACTGATTTAATGTCTCTGTTTTTATCTTGATGTCTTTAATCCACTTGGATTTGAGTTTTTTGCATGGTGACAAATATGGGTCTACTTCCATTTTTCTACATGTAGACATTCAGTAAGAACAGCACCATTTTTTTGAAGATGCTGTCGTTTTTCCATTGAATAGATTTGGCTTCTTTGTCAAATATCAAGTGACCTAATGTGTGTGGATTGATCTCTGGGTCTTCAATTCGATTCCATATATCCACTAGCCTATTGCTGTGCCAGTACTATGCTGTTTTAATTACTGTTGCTCTATAGTACAGCTTAAGATTGGGTATGGAGATTCCTCCTTAGGATCTTTTATTGTATAGGATTGTTTTTGTTAATATGGTGTTTTTTTTCCATATGAAGTTGAGAATTGATCTTTCAATGTCTTCAAAATATTTTGTAGGTATTTTGATAGGGATTGCATTGAATCTGTAAATGCTTTTGTTCAGATGGCCATTTTTAGTATGTTAATTCTCCAAATCCATGAACAAGAGAGATCCCTCCATCTTCTGATGTCATCTTCAATCCTTTTCTTCAGAGATTTAAAGTTTTTTTTCAAACAAGTCCTTTACTTGCTTGGTTAGAGTTACTCCTAGATATTTTATAATGCTTGTGGCTAATGTTGAAGAGTGTAGTTTTCTTAATTCCTTCTCCGCATGTTTGTCATTTTTATATGGGAAGGCTACTGACTTTTTTGAGTTAATTTTGTATCCTCCCAATTTGCTGAAGGTGTTTTTCAGCTGTAGGTGATCTCTAGTGGAATTTTGGGGGTCACTTATATACACTATCATATCATCTGCAAAATGGGATAATTTGACTTCTTCCTTTCCAATTTTGGTCCCCTTGATCTCCTTTTGATGCCTTATTGCTCTGGCTAGAACTTCAAGTACTATGTTGAAGAAATATTGAGAAAGTGGGCAGCCTTCTCTGGTCCCTGATTTTAGAGAAATTTCCTTGAGTTTCTCTCCATGTAATTTGATGGTGGCTATTGGCTTGCTGTAAATAGCCTTTATTATGTTTAGGTATGTGCCTTCTATTCCCAATCTCTCCAGAATTTTAAACATGAAAGGGTGTTGGATTTTGTCAAATGATTTCCTGCATCTAAAGAGATGATCATGTGGTTTTCCTCTTTCATTTTGTATATATGGTGGATTACATCGATGGATTTCCATCCCTGCATGCCTGGAATGAAACCAACCTGGTCATGGTGAATGACGTCTTTGATATGTTCTTGTATTCATTTTGGGAGTATTCTATTGAATATTTTTGCATCAATGTTCATAACAGAAATTGGTCTGAAATTCTCTTTTTGGGTGTGAATTCTTTCTGGGTTTTAGGTATCAACGTGTCTGTGGCCTCATAGAACGAATTTGGTAATGTTCCATCAATTTCTATCTTTTGGAGTAGCTTGAAGATTATCGTTATTAGCCCCCCTTAGAAGGTCTGGTAAAATTCTGCACTGAAACCATCTGGCTCTGGGCTTTTTTTTGCTTGGGAGACTATCAATGATTGCTTTTATTTCTATTGGTGATATAGGGCTATTTAAATTTTTTATCTGATATTGATTCAATTTTGGCAAATTGAATCTGTTGAGAAAATTGTCCGTTTCCCTTAGATTTTCAAATTTTGTGGCATAAATGCCTTTAAAGTAGGTTCTTATGATTCTTTGTATTTCTTCAATGTCTGTTGTATGTCTCACTTTTCATTTCTGATTTTGTTGATTTTGATAGTGTGCTTCTGTCTTTTAGTTAGTTTGGCTAACGGTTTGTCTATTTAGTTGATTTTCTCAAAGAACTAGCCCTTGGTTTTGTTGATTCTTTGGACTGTGTTTTTAGGTTCTAATTTGTTAATTTCAGCCCTGAGTTTGATTATTTCCAAATGTCTACTCCTTTTGGGTGTTTCTGCTTCTTTTTTTCCTAGGGCTTCCAGATGTGTTATTAAAGTTGTTTATGTGGGAAGTTTCTACTTTCTTTCTAAAGTTGCTTAGTGTTATGAATTTTCCTCTTATCACTGCTTTCATTGTGTCCCACAAATTTGAGTATGTTGTTCCTCCATTTTATTTGAATTTCAAGAAGTCCTTTATTTTTTCCATGACCCAGGTGTCAATAAGCAGAGAGATGTGTATTTTCCATGTATGTGTAGGTTTTTTTTGTTATTTTTGTTGTTTTGAAGTCCAGCTTTGGACCATGGTGTTCTGATAGGATACAAGGTATTATTTCAATTTTCTTGTTGAGGCTTGCTTCGTGACCTATTATGTGATCAAATTAGGGAAGTTTCTATGGGGTTATAAGAAGAAGATATAATCCTTTGAGGTTAAGGAACAAAGTTCTGTAGATATTTGTTAGATCCATTTGATTCATGACGTTGGTTAGTGAACCTGTTTCCCAGTTTAGATTTTGTTTCAAAGACCTATCCTTCCATGAAAGCGGGGTGTTGAAGTTTCCCACTATTAATGTGTGGGGATCAATGAGTGGTTTAAGATTTCTTAATAGTTCTTTTACAAATGTGGGTGGCCTTGTATTAGGAGCATAGATGTTCGAAATTGTGATGTCTTTTTGGTTAACTTTACCTTTGATGAGTATAAAGTGTCCATTCTCATCCCTTTTGATTAATTTTGGTTGAAAGTATGTTTTAATATATTTTAGAATGGCTACCCCAGGTTGCTTTTTGTGACCATTTGCTTGGAATATATTTCCCCAACCATTTACTTTGAGGTAATGTCTGTCCTTTGGGTGAGATGTGTTTCTTGAATACAGAAGAATGTTGGGTCATGTTTATGCATCCACTCAGTTAATCTATATTTTTTTATTGGAGAACTGAGATCATTGATGTTGAGAGATATTAATGACCAGTGACTGTTAAGTCCCTTAATTTTTGCTGTTTGTTACAGTCAAGAGTTTGTGATTTTCCGATTGTGTAGTTATCTATTTCCTATGTAGTTTTGGCTGTAATTTGACCCTTTTGGGTGGAATTTTCCTTCTGGTAACTTCTGTAATAACAAGTTTGTGGATGAGAACTGAGAATTTGTATTTGTTGTGGAATAATTTGTTTTCTCCATCAATAGTTATTGCATCTGTGTTCTCTTAGGGTCTGCAGGACCTCTGTCCAGGCCCTTCTGTCTTTCATGGTCTCTGCTGAGAAGTCGTGTGTAATTCTGATAGGTTTGCCATTGTATGTTATTCAGCCTTTTTCTCTTGCTGCTTTTAATATTTTTCTTTGTTCTGTATTTTTGTGTTTTTATTATTATGTGCTGGGAAGATTTTCTTTTCTGGTCTATTCTACTTGGAGTTCGGTAGACCTCTTATATGCTCATATGCATCTCCTTCTTCAGATTGGGGGAATTTTCTTCTATGATTTTGTTAAAGACTTTTTCTGGACTGTAGAGTCGGGTTTCCTCTCTTTCTTCAATAACTTATTATTCTCATGTTTCGTCTTTTCATGGTGTCCTTGATTTCTTGGACGTTCTGTGTCAGGAACTTTTCAGATTTAGCATTTTCTTTAATGGTTGCTAAGAGTTCTATGATCATATATTCAAGTCCAGATGTTCGTTCCTCCATTTCTTGGATTCTGTTAGATAAGGTCACCTTTATGATGCTGGCTTTCTTCTCTGAGGACTCTTGATCACGTTTTTCTTTTCTGTGTTCTTTTATCATAGCTTCCATTTTTTATCTTCAGATCTTGAACTGCTTTAATGATTCCCTTCATCTGGTTGTTTATATTTTTCTGAAATTATTCCAGTGCCTCTCTATATGACTCTTTTATGTCTTCAACCCACTTATTTGCATCTTTCTGCAGCAGTTTACAGATTTTATTTGTTTCTTCCATTATCATCTTCCTTACTAAGGACTTGAGGTCATTTTCTTGTATTTCAATTCTGTTTGGTTTCTCGGGATTGCATTCATTGGCATTGTTGGGATCTGGAGGTGCCAAACGGTTTTGGTTTTTGTTTGCATTCTTTCACTGTCCTATTGTCATTTTGGTGTCTCTGATATTGGGAGGTTGCTTCTGGTGTCCTTCACTGGTCATTGAGAGTAGATACTTAGTGAATGATTATAGGTCATGTGCCCTTGCCTTTGGGGATCAATGAGTATTTCCCTGGAATAGGCAGTTGATCTGGTTTCCACTCCTGGAGATTTTGCTTTACACCTTAGTCTCCAGACTGAGTCTTCAGAAGTGGGTTTCTTTCTGGACCATTTCACTTTACTGAGGTAATTCTGATCAGGTGTTTTGGTACCTAGAACAAGTTCAGCACACAAGTGCTCTGGTTGGGTAGGTTGGTCCCAGCTGCCTGTCCTTCCTGCCACTTTGTAGCTACAACTCCAGCTTGATCAAAACTTCTGAGTAATGGCTGCCTTTTAACTCCGCCTCTAAACACTGTAGAGGTGTCCAGGTTCTCACGAGAGTATCGGAGATCCTGCTGTACCTGAGGGAGCTGATCCAGTTAGTTTCTTTCAGAGAGTGCAAGATCAGTATGAGGGGGCCCAGAGACAGGACTGTTTCAGACCACAGCAAGTTCCAAACTGCCTGCACTTCCTGCCCCACAGTAGTCTGGACCCCACTTGGTTCAGACCCTCTGAGCTGTAGCCACCTTTTAGCTAGGTATCTGGACCCATTCTGGGTGTCTAGCCTTTTGCAAGAGTATGGGAGATTCGGCTGGCCTTGTGTATGCTTATCCAGTTACGTTCTGTCTGTTGAAGGGTGCAGGAAAGGTATGTCATGGCCCAGAGACAGAACCATTTCAGACCACCAAGCTGCCTGCACTTCCTGTGAGCCTGTAAGCAGGACCCTGCTCTGATCAGGCCCTCTGAGCTGTAGCTGCCTTTTAGATCAATGAGTAGTCCAGCCTCTCTTGAGACAGTGGGCGAGCCTGCCAGGCCTGTGGGAGCTGATCCAGTTAGGTTCTGTCTGTTGGAGAGTGCAGGATCAGTACATGGCAGCACAGAGACAGGACTGTTTCAGACCACAGGTGGGCCCCAAGGTGCCTGCACTTTCTCTGACCCTGTAGCTTTGACCGCTCACATATCCTTGGAGCTGTAATCACCTTTTAGTTCAGCGATTAGACACTGTAGGGGTGTCCAGCCTCTCCTAAGAGCATGGGAGATACTCCTTGGCCTGTGGGAGCAGTCCAAGCTGGGTTCTAACTGCCCCTGTTTCAGGCTCAGTCTGTTGTGTCCAGCTCTAGTTTGGGCCCAGGTTGGCCCATGAGCTGCATGCCCACTCTAGCTATTTTTAGTAGCCCCCACTGCCTGTGTTTGTACTCGGCCTGGGGGACCTCTGCAATTTGGTGTGGGGTAGGTGGAAGGATCCAAGGGCAGTCTCACCCTATTCCCTGAGACTCCTCAGGCCAGGGCCACAGTGAGCTTGTGCTTTATAGGCCAGCTGCAGCCCACAGGTGGGTTCAGTTGAGTGTCTGGTGAATGGGTTCAGGACTTCCGGGCTGTTGCTTGCCCTGGGGCCAGGCCACTAGTGGTCTGTGGAGTTTGGGTCCCCATTCACCTACAGTTCTCTAGATACAGCAGCGTGTGGTTCCATTCAAGTCCCTGGTCTCCGTGCAGTAGATCAGATACGGTGTATACTGGGCGGCACCATCTTGGAACCCCCGGCTAGAACACTTCTAACTCACTATCCTAAGCCTAGGCCTGGAAAATTCTAGCCTCCACACAATCTAATCTTCTGCAAGCCCTTGTCTTGAAGGCTTTAGCTAACATGCTCTGTCTGCTAACCTAGGCCTAGAATGTTTTCAGTCTCCAAGACTTACTTGTGAATAAGCTCACCATTTTTAGGTCTTTCTGAACTCTGGCTGGCTGGTTCAATTCAGCTACTATGGCTTAAAAATCCTCTCCAAGGTGACTTATTCAAATTGGCTTCTCTCCTTTTCTCACTGAATTGTGGTTGGAAAAACTTCCTCTACATGCCACAAACTGAAATACATGAACTCAACACTACTCAAGAAAATTGTACCAAACTTCACTGGAATGTACTTTACTCTGGAGCTCTGCTGTATTGTCTCCATGAAATTACATGCTCTGTCTCTGCACTACTCTTCAATAGCTTCTCTTTCCTCTCTATTCTCATACGAGTTGGGTGCATCCTATCTGTTATTCATCTGTCAAATCTTTCTCTGATTTGTAATTTTGTCTGCCCCTCAATTAGACATCATTGTTTTAATTAACATTAGGGGTGTGTACTAAATTCCACCCAGAGG
Source organism: Acomys percivali (assembly GCA_907169655.1). Classification (NCBI taxonomy): domain Eukaryota; kingdom Metazoa; phylum Chordata; class Mammalia; order Rodentia; family Muridae; genus Acomys; species Acomys percivali. The sequence goes on along the minus strand of OU015760.1, from coordinate 63,222,773 downwards.
GTTAAAGGTTTGTTGTTTCTACGTTGTAACCACAGGGAATGAAGGTGTGTAAGAAGAATGTGTGTGTATTCCAGCATGATGTGATCCCTTGTCAGAGAAGACATGCTGCTAGATTAAAATTCCTATGCATCTGAGTTAAGACAGGTGTTAAGGAATTGGTCCTTTTTTTAAAACCTAAACTGTAAATGTGTTGGAACAGAGATTATTATCATATTTCTAATATTCAGAGTATATCTAATGATGTTCCCTCTTTCCTTGCATAGCATAAAGTGTTGATACTTACATACTTCCTGATTGTTTTTACTAGTATGCCTCTACAAATTTCATGTTTTCTAATAAATTGAATTGTGCTTTAATGATGTTATTTGTTTTTTCTAATGCTTCAACTGCATGTATGTGTACTTCTTAAACATGATCGTGGCTGTATAAACCTGTACATATACACATGGAAGCTAGACAAAGATATCAGGTGTCTTACTGTATTCCTCTGTGATTTATTCCCTTGTCAGTCTCTTACTAACACTGAAATTAGACTGTTAGCTAGAGATTCCTAGGAATCCTAACTCCAGTGCTCCACAGGGTGGTCATAGTCTTTATTTTGTTTTACTGTGTTTATTTTTGTCTTTGTATTGAGTTGTTGTTTTGCTTGTTTTATTTTAGTTTGTGCTAGGGCCTGTTCTTGACAATATGAAACAGAGCCTATATCAGGGAGTGAGGATTTTGAAATAAAAGTACAGAAATAAAAAACTGAGGCAAGACCTAGTTAGAAACACGGGATAGGCTTGAGAGGGGCTGCAGTCAATACCACATGACACCTTAACTTTATTTACCAGTACATCTTATACACATCACAGGCGTGAGAAAAACAAACCATAAGATCACTCTCAGGAGATAATGCTGACATTCTCACGGGGAAAACAGTGTAATCTCAATCGACTTCAGCCTTGAGGCCACAGTGTACTTTCTCTAAAAGTCTGACGACCTAAGTGTATACTTGGCAGGACATCTTGTTTAATCATAATCTCAGTAATTTATGTGATTCTTATGCTGGAGCAGAGAGCAGGAAAGCAATGCTTATAGACAGAGAGCCTTTACAAATGAATCCCGACAGATTTGTTTTCATATGTGTATTTTGGGACGCAAACTTTCTTAACAAAAACGGTTTAAAATATACTTTTTGCAACAAAAGTCTTGAGATTACAAATTCAGCAAATGTTTGTCTAAAAAAACTAGAATCAATGTCATCTATACTTTTGGAAGATATATTAGAGTAAAGAATTCTAGGCTCTAAGTTCTGTTTATAATTTTTCAATGCTTTATACATTTCACTGTACTTTTTCAGGTTTCTTGTGAAGAATGCAAATGCAATACACAACTTTTTTGTTCTTTTCATAGAATTTTCTTCACTTCAGCTTCCTTCATGATTTTTTGGCTTAGATCTCATATTTTGAAAATGGAGATCATGCATAGATTTGTTGCAAGTAATGGTTGTTATCATCTTCAAAGTTGATTATTCATGGAGGTCCCTAGACCTAATGTCTGGGAAACACTCTAGGTTTAATGTATTAAAATACTTTATTTTCCCTTCCTCCTACAAGAACAATTTAAAGACATTTCTCCAAATATTATCTTTGGAATTCATATGACTTTAGATAAGCCTTAAAATGTGATACCACCTGGGGATTTTTCCATCTGGAGTTTTTGCTTCTTTAACTGTCTGCACTAAGTTTCAGTGATTTGTCAATTACAGGTCATATATTCTTGTCATAGTAGTTTCCAACACTGGTTTCTGCTAAACCATTCTGATTCCCTTTATTAAGCTAGCAGTATCTCTGCTCATTGAAGAGTGACTCTCCAGTGACTCCATCTCTCTTCAGGATCGAAAAGGACAATTGGTTTTTCAGGTTTTTTTTTTTTCTCCAGCAAATTCTTAGTTCATTATATAAAAAAACAAATGCTAGATTTGGGCAGCCTTATTTGTGCAGGAATTTCAGGGCAAATCTCAATTTTATGATTTATCTTTGGTCATAGTCCATTTTGAATCATTACTTTATAGAAAGTAGTTTGTGTATGGGTCATAAGTTTTAAAAAGTAATAACTGAAGAAATTTATAAGTTTTTTTTGTGAAGGTATCTAGTTGTTATCACATTTTGGAAAATGAATCAGGAAGATTTTGAGTTCAGACTCAATCTAGAATGAATAAAAAGACTACATATATCCATATATCACACCTCACAAACTCACGCACACAACAAATACATTTTTCTTCAAAGCATTCATCTTATTCCTAAACTTTATGTTATGTCAGGTAAAAATGAGAAAGCATATATATATATATATATATATATATATATATATATATACTTTATATACATATATATATGTATATATATGTACATATGCATCTATAGAGTATATGTATGATTTCTATAATACATTATGATGTATAAAATATACATAACTTTTATAGTGAAGTACAGTGTTCGGCTATCATAAAAATATCCAACAATTAAAATGGGAAATAATATAAAATAACTATATTTTTATATATTCTTAATAATATTAAGTAAACAAGTATAATTAACTATGACAATATGATTAAATATATATATATTTTTAAAGATTTATTTATTTATTATATATAGTGATTTACCTGCATGCATGCCTACATGCTAGACAATGGTGTTAGATCACATTTGGATGATTTTGAGCCAGCATATGGTCACTGGGAATTGAGCACAGGACCTCTGGAAGAGCAACCAATACTCTTAACCTCTGAGCCATCTCTCCAGACCAACATATTTTTTGTTGAGAGAATATCTTGTGTATTGTATAGGTGCAAAGCCTGTCAATAAAAATCTAATGGCCTATAGCTGAGGCAGAAAATAGTGAGACATACAGCAGGCAGAAAGGATTCTAGGATACATTCAGGCACAGGAGTCACCCCAATAAGATGTGAGAAAAACAAAGGCTTGCTACCTGAGCAGAATTAAGCTACCATGTGACTGAATTACTGTAATGCCTTGTTTAAATTATGATAGTCAGATGGGCCTATCTATATGGGTAAGATATTAGTATATATATTTTGTGTCTCATAAGACATTATTCCTCGATATTGGGGCTAGACGGAAAAACCACATACAATGTTTTTATTTGTAGTGCCATTGATTAGTTCCTAATAGAATTATCTATATCATCTCATCTATGTAATAACTTCGTTGTTATTGAAATTATATTTAACTTATGGTTAAATTATATATTTTCATAATAGATTTGGTCAATTAGAGAAAGTGTCATTTATTTCAACAATTTTGTCAATTTTGCAAATGTACTTATGGATATAGGCACACAATTGGGCTTTTTGACAGTATGACTTAAGAATGCAAAACTCATTGGTCATTTCCTGTATCTCACAGAGCTCTAACTGAGATCTCAGTGTGCTATGAGAGATATGTGTTACATAATTCCCTGTACTGTTAGAACACAGAAGACCCTAGAGTCAATCAACATAGAACTATTTAGGAAAATTTAATTAATTAATTAATTAATTAATTAATTAATATGTTGTTGATTATATAAAGAATGATATGTTTTCACAACTCAATAGATCATCATAATACCATTATACTTCCTAATCACTTTCAAGAAATTTTCTACTGGCTTTAGATTTCTTCAAAACTACAATGCTATGCCACCTATGATGGCTCATAACTTTTGTACCAACATTCAAGAGGAAGAGACAGGTGCAGGTTTAGTCCAGCCATGACAGACCCTGTCTTAATCAAATACAAGTACAGACAAACAAAAAATCTACAATTTTACCTTTAGTTTTTCTTTCATTTTGTACTGACAAAATATATTTGTGGATATTTGAAAACACAATTTTGAACAAATCTTTATTCTAGCTACAATTATGGTTCTAGTACTACAAATGTAGAGTATACATTTAAATTAAACAATTAAGATCTGTTGTATCTTCAGAAGTAAATCTTATTTGTATTAGAATAATATCTTATTAGACTGAAAATTATAAAATATTGAATTTTAATCACTTTATTTAGAGATTAATCAGCAAGAAATCAAGGACTCTCCACTAAATTGATGTATGTAAAATAAATGATAGTAATAACAAAAGCAATAATGACAATTGATCTAAACACTAGTAATTTTGTTTGTTCCTAATTTAGTACATGTATCACATTGTACCACTCACTGTGCATACTGTATTTAATCTTCTGTGAAAGTTTAAACATTCAGTAATTTTAGTCATATCAGGCTACCTTAACAAAAAGCTTTGTACTTGGTTAAGCAACTAGAAAATCTAATATCCTAGTAGTTTTGAAAATCAGAAGTCTCAGATTAGAGTGCCCACATGTTAAGCTTCTAGTGATGGCGCTGACTTGGAGATATAAGGCACCACTCTTTTGTTATAGGGTCATGGTAAATTGATCATATTCATTCCCACTTACGGGTTAATTATTTTCCAAAAGCTTTATCCTCAAATGGCATTGCATTGGGAGACTGTAGTTCAGTCTGAGTTTGGTAGTCAGGGCATAGTTTAGTTCACAAGAACTTTCATTGTTTTAGGTCATGAAATATTTCTATTACTTTTTACTAAAAGTTTTTTAATTATAAACTTCCATTTAGATTCATATTATTTATGAATCATTTGTGTGTAAATGGTGAACTTCAGTGATAATTAAAGTTTTTTTGTTTTATTTTACTTACATTTTCTTGCTTATGCACTAGTTCCATTAGTTGGAAGTCTATCCTTCTTCCAACAAACTGTATCAGTGCCTGCATTATAGTTAGGTAAAATATTAATTGGATGACTTTTCTGGTCTTCTTTTTTATACACACACACACACACACACACACACACACACACACACAGACACATAAGTACTCTCATTCAAACTATATTCTTTGTTTACTGCAACTGATTAAATATTAAAGTCTTTGGGTAACATAATACTTTATAGTTTCAAGTATTTCTGTGTAATATGCTTAGTAATACAGAAAACATTCACACACACATGCTCTCTTCCACAAAGCTCCTCTGCATAAACAAAAAGTATTTTCTCAAGTAACTTTACTAAACATTTTGAATCATTAATATAAATTCATTTTGTATAATTTTAATTCTTATATAGCAGCACCTGTCATGAATCCAAACCATTTATTAATTAATATTTTTCTACAAATCTTCTGAGTAAAAGTACTTTATCAGCCCTTATTTCTTATTTATGTTTAATTTTCTTTGCAAGCTCTTTTTCATAGGGGATTGCTTATCTATATTTAATCTTTTATATATTTTGTTTCTGATTTTAATTAATCTTTCTTCATTATGCATATTTTATTTACTTTCATTAGTTTATTTTAATATTTTATACTTATTAATAAATTAGTTTTATTTACAAAAAATTTTTATTTTGATTCTAAGAGGAAAAAATATTCACTCAAATAATTAATCATGATTGAAAATAGGAAATCAAAACAACTCATTATAATGGCTTACAAAATTAAGTGCCATTTTGAATTACATTCTTTTTCTTTTCAACCTTCACAGAGTCTATGGGGAATATAATACAAATAAAAAGAAATAGGCACAAGGTTGCAACAGTGTATCAGTTAAGAGCACTGGTTACTCTTCCAGAAGACCTGAGTTTTTTTCTCAAAACCCACATAGCAGTTTATATTTATCTGTAACTCCAGTCCCAGTGGAATCAATGCTGCTTCTGGCTCCATAGAGTCTAGGCATATATGTGAAGCACAGATGTATATAGGAGCAAAATACCCAATTGCATAAAATTAACATAAATAAATCTTATAAAAGACAAAAATCAGTAGACCAACATATGGAGAAGTAATCCTAATATCATATAGATTACATATCAGAAAATCTGTTCACTTAAATTTACATACCACCTTCAAATCAAGAATTACAGGACCTCCATGATCATTTGTAGACATGTGATGTATAGTGAATAATTATTCACCTAATGCATATATTCCCTAGTTTGGTGAGGAAAAATGCTATCCTATTTTTACTTTTCTAGTATAAGTAAATGTTCCTTTTTTATTTAGTATTTTTATATTTTGCGTTTTTCTGTTTTTTCTTTGGTACTTTCATTTTTCATACTGACCTCAAAGCATAGTATTAAATTGATAGAAATTCAAGAAGACTATAAAATCCTTTATGGAAAAGAGGGTTAGGAATTTTCATTCATTTAAAAAATTAAGCATTGTTAGCATTGAATTAAATGATAAAAAATAACAATATGTATTAGTTAAAGTGTCTTTAAACAGAAACAAAAGGAATATAATTTAGCCACTGATCAAGCTCTGCATGGTAGTACGTACCTGCAGCTCAAGCACCCAAGACACACATGTAAGACTTATGTAAGATCAGAATAAACATAGTAAGCATAGTTCCAGGCCTACCAGGGTAATATAATAGGAATTTATTTTAAATAACTTCACAGATTAGTTTTTATCAGTCCAACAACATACTCACAGAAGCTTAATCTAGAAGTAAGGGCTAGTTGTCATTAACTAAACCTTTATAAAAACATTATAGAGTAAAATTACAAGCATAACTTAGAATAAATTCAATCATTCCCATACCACTGTAGTAAATGGAATAATACAATGTCATGAATTACATAATATTTGAAGTTCCCAGTACATATTCATGTTAGGTAGGTTTATTGGATATTCTAATAAGTATGTAATGGGAGTACATATTTTTAAAGATTTGGTTTTTTATGGTTATGAGTGTGTTGCCTGAATGTATGTCTATGTACGAAATGCATGCAGTGCCTATAGAGGACAGAGAGGGCATCAGATTTCCTGAAACTAGTTATTGACATTTGTAAGTCAACATGTGGGTGTTGAGAACTAAACCAAGGTCCTCTATAAGAAGAACAAGTGCATGTAACATCTGAGCTATCTCTTTTCTCCCTTGCCAATGTATATAAAACTTAATTTAAAATATTTTTGGTTTAATATGTTAGCTGTTGTTGGTGCATTCAGTAAGGTTTTTTGTTTGTTTGTTTGTTTTGTTTTTTGAGACGAGGTATCTCTGTGTAACCTTGGCTTTCCTGGATTGCTTTGTAGACTCAGCTGTCCTTAAACTCAAGGAGTTCCTCCTGTCTCTACTTCTTTGAGTGCTGGGATTACAGACATGTGCCACTATGCCAAGATAAGTTCTACTTTTTTTTTCTCAACAGCATATACCCAATTTTAATGGTGACTGACTGATGATGATTGCTGTTGCTAAAAGTTATGGTTACTGTAATAATATTTTAAAATCAGACACAATTGAAATTTATGTTAGCAATTAATTTTCTTTCAAAACTATTTCTTGATGCATGTGATATTCTTACTAATCGTTCTATTTAGTGGATATTATTTTTAAATTATAGCCAATTTTGTGAAAACCTGTCACCGTTTTATCAAATAAACTGATATAATATCCTAAATATTTTGTTGATATGTTAACAACCATTAAAACATCTTCACCAGGAATATTTTCCATATCATGAATTTACTTTCTGCAACTCTTTATATTCTATAATAGTGCCATGAAGTAAGAAGACATCAGCTATCTTACTAGTATGCAACTCTTATTCTATTTTTCACATTCCAGCATGTCTGCATTATTCCTTCCAGTGAAGAATCAAATCTTTCAAAATTATCCTGAAGTTTGGAAGTCAATTTCTTCTAAAACACTAATGATCATTTTTTACTTCATGCCATGAATATTCATTAATGTATGTAGATTGGTGAATCAGTTCCAGAAGGTTTACAAATTCTTTTGTTCAGATTAATTTAAAAACCATTAGCTATGAAGCTATAGCCTTAAAAGGCAAAAATACTCTTGATCTGTGAGTTTCAGTACATTTATTGTTATGGAAAACTAATTTTCAATAAATTTAATTTGTACTACTTGTTTATCTAATACTATTAGGATTCGGCCTACTCTGCCTAGCAACCTGTGATGTCATTACCATCCGGCCACTAGGTGTGGCCCTACCCAGCACTATAAAGAGACAAATCCTCCTTACCTCTCTCTTACTTTTGTACTCTCACTCTTACTCTGTCTCTCTTTGTCTCTTTGTCTGTCTCTGTCTCTGTCTGTCTGTCTGTCTTTCTGTCTGTCTCTCTCTCTCTCTTTCCCTAGCTTCCTTCTCTTCCCATGCTCATATAATAAACTCCATGTAATATCTGTTGTGTAGCCCATATTAGATATTTTGTATCTCATATCTCCTATTTAATTGGTATTTAAAATGGGTGACCACAATACTGAGAATGCTCTTCCAGAATTGGCTAACTCTGGGATCCTTTCTATGAATCCCTTTCTACCTATCACACTGCCTTCGACAATTTACCTTCTGTTCCAAACTTTCCTAACTTTCTCTCACTCCAACACTATTGCTGCTGGAGCTCAGCGGCAGTGATGTTTGCTTCAAGGCACATCCACTTTGCAGCTACCACAGAGGAGCACAAGCCCTTCCATCAGATCATGTTCTTTGCTGAGGTAAATTTTAAATTATACTTAAGAAATCACAGTGTCAGCAGGAGGTACCCCAGGCTGAAGGCCTATTCTGCATGGCTAGCAGGAATAAGCCATGATGGTTTCTAGTTCTTGCTGCAGGATGAGCACATGATGAGCTACTCTGCTCTCAAACCTGCAGTGACTGGAGCTGGGAACCTAGCACATTCCTTGGCCACTGAAGCACACTGCCATTGTGCACGCACAGGACCGAGTCCAAGGTACTTGAGTGATTCACTCAGTCACCTTGTCCTGGGCCCCTGTGGCAGTAATGCAGCACAACCCAGCAGCTCCCCTTAGTGACCCTGCTGCCTCTGCCATTTTTAAAAAGTCTTGCCACTGGCTGCTCAGAAGGTGAATCTATTGCCTCCTGGCCATCTTTGCTGATGGCGATCACGTGACTATCTTTGCTTTGGGGAAAATCATAATTAAAGAGTGGAGCTATATATTGTCTTGGTGCCATCTTTGTTAAGGGCTATCATGTAACTAGCTGCCATTTTCCCTTTTGAAGTATCCTGGCTACCCACCATCTTTATTTAGATCTCCCAGCCCTGTTCAAATCCTTAACAAACTCCAAAGACAGCCTCTGTCTGTTCAGACTTTTGTTGTTTGGTCTATAATGATACAATTAATTACAGATGTAAGGTTAGCTAATTCTTACTTTTACATTTTCAAGGTTATATTTTTACCCTAGTTCAAATGTTTTATTTCTAACTCATGTCTTTTTTAAATTTTTTTAAATTAATTTATTCTTGTTACATCTCAATGGATATCCCATCGCTTGTATCTTCCCATTCTTCCCTCCCTCCCATTTTCCCCTTGTTCCCCTCCCCTATGACTGTTCCTGAGGGGGATTACCTCCCCCTGTATATGCTCATAGGGTATCACATCTCTTCTCGGTAACCTGCTGTCTTTCCTCTGAGTACCACCAGGTATCCCCCTCCAGGGGACATAGTCAAATGTGAGGCACCAGAGTACGTGAGAAAGTCATATCCCACTCTCCTCTCAAGTGTGGAGAGTGTTCTAATTCCTAGAAAACTAAATACATGCTGTTCCTCCTGTCACCAGTTGCCCTGGATTCAACTACTGGCTTCCTGGATAATGGGTTTGATACAGTATTTAATTGTTCTATAATGTTCTTCTATATTAACATTCATTTGTTTATGATGTTAAAACTTGAATATATTTAGCTTTACTTTCTAAATATGTTGTTATTAATCATACAAAACCTGTTCTCTTTGTATGGACTGTGTTATGAATAGCTTCAAAATTAAACAAAGTTCGTCCGTCTTAATATTAACATAGAATGCAGTCTCACTGACATTTTAACTAAACCTCCATATAAGAACCAGTAAAATATAGTTTTTAAATCTTTAAAACACTAATGAAGCCTTCTGGACTGTCTCAGCTACATAAAAATAACAAACAAAAAGAAAAAAAAACTGTGTTCCAGGCTTTAGCCACCACCATGAGGCAAGGAAATAGAAGTCGGCCATGCTTCCTCCCACCAGTGTTCAGTCTTAGCCAGATCCACCAGGTAAATGTTTCAAATGCAGTCCGAAAGTGGATATTGTTCCCAAAACCGATGCAGCCAGAAAGGGAACACTCGTCCCACAGCTGTCAAAAGCCATATACTGCCTGTATGCATATTGTCCCCAGGAAGTCAAAATGATAACATGTAGGCTTGTGCTCTCTGTCCAGCCACTGGAGATTCAACCAGCGCAAGAGCTATAGACAATTCCAGCCTTTAAGCTCCTTGACTTAGCAGAGTACAGATGGCTTCTGAATTCAGCAACCTAACCAAACTCAGGGTAAAACTACAGGTTTGTTTTAACTTCATTCTCTCAAGCTACATTGTCACATTGCTAACTTCTATCATGGGAGGCATCAGATACCTTGCCAGCCCTCTTCATATGCAGGTGACCAAACATGAACTGTCACATCAAGAAACAGTCTACCCTGTTACGAGGCTTAAAAGACAGGTCTCAGATACAACCTTTTACCATCGTTTTAGTTAAAAGACAGTGACTGCTCACAGAAATTTCACCTATGTCTTCCAGGAAGATGTTTTATGAATGTAGAAGTTCTAAGAATGTGTTTTTAGTTTAAAAATGTAAGTTATGAAGGTCAAAATGTCTAAAAGGATGTTTTATTTATTTCTGTTACGGTGCTATTGTTATATTAATTTTGTCAAGAGCTTTGACACTAATCAATTGAGCTCTAATTACTGATTTAACTATGACCAAACATTACACTATACAATCCTACCATAGTTCCAAGCTCAAGATTTTAAATTTCTTTTGCTTTGTCTTTTACTTAAAAAGCCTCTCATTGTGCTAGAATTATACCCTTTCAGTTTTCTGACCAGAGGGAAAAAGCCACTCTTTCATGATGTGTACTGATACTAAAAATCAAGATTAAGTAAGCTTTTGCCATTCTGCTTTACAGGAGGTAGGAGGTCTCTGTCCTTCCCATGTTACTGTTTCACGGATGTCAGAAAAGTTTCATAAGGCTTCTGCCTTTCCTAAGCTCACCTCAAAGTCTATTCATGCTTTTAACTCAAAGCTTTTTCCCAAGCTTCTGCTATTCTATATGTCCACTGCCTTTTCTACAGTGTGGATTTCACTACAAATTTCAAACGATGAGGCTAACATGTCTAAAATTTATACCCTTTTACAAACTTAAAAGGACTCTTGTAAGATACAGGAAATCTACCTCTCAGGTCAAATGGACCCCAGATAAGTACTGTCAATCAGAAACCTAAGTTTCTCATCTATTGCCTATCTCAGAGGTTGGGATTCATCCCCCTCTTTCACTGGTTTTGGAACTCCCCTCCCTAACTACCCAATTGCTACCTTTCTGCACCCAACACAGGCTGATTGAATGAATTCCCCCTTCTTATATGGTAGAAATGTTTCTCTTAGTCCAAGACTGATGATACCTTTCTGGTTCACTGGGAACATAGGTTTCCAACCCTGGTCTACTTGACTGCTGCTGGTCCTCCTCACTGACCTCTACCTAGGAGTTTTCCAACTAGGTGAAAATGCTGACACAGCTTTTTTCTAGCTCTGTAGCTGACCAACTGACTCCATCTGCCACCACTGCCACAAAGTCCTAGTCCTGTTTGTTTTGTGTCATCTGTGCCGCTGTGCATTCTTGGTCACTGACCATCACTGATGAATCCCTGGAACAGTCAATACCTGTCTTTTTTAGTCACAGTCAGTTTCTGGGGGATCTCTAACCAATTATTAACTTCACCTCCCAATAAGATATAGTCCATTTACTAGCTTTTCAGGCTCCTCTGAGATGCTTTATAGAGAATTTCAAATCCCTATGTGTACACTAGAGGCTGCTAAGCTTACACACATTTGCAACCAAATTTGCACAGGTCCAAATCATGTCTTTAATAGTTGCTGATAAAATGGAAAGAGGCTCCTTATATCCAAACCTTTCCTTTGTTCTCCCAAGTATTTCAAATGTACACCGAAAGGAAATTTTCTCCCAAACCTACTAACTTTGCTTTCTGGCCAGATATATGTTCCAGTATCCTGCCAGACTTTCTACATCCAGGACATCATCCAAGCAGCTATCCACAGGTGCTCCAGTCCAACATCACAGATCATGTCAGCTGGAACAGCATCGGCCTTCCTAACCTCAGATGTTCTCAGACATGGACAGTAAATACAATAGCCTGCTCTTCCTGGACATGGCCCACATCTCAGTCTATTAACACTGTTGCTGTCCTACTGTTAGCACGAAGCAAAGACGTTGATTTGTTTATCCTTTATCTACTTACAAATGGCTGAAGTGATATACTCCAGATCTGGGACAAACAGCTCCATGTTCTCCCAGTACTCCTCAGTCCCTATCTGCTGAAGGATATGGCTGACATACCCTGCCTTCTACCTTGAACTTTCCAGGACAGAGCTTTTTCTTCCCCTTCACCATATCAGTTGGACATTTCGTTACTGCTGCTTTTATTTTCTCTCCCTTTTCCCCTTTATATGGCAGTTAAAAGCTGCTTCGAATGAAACTATATTTGTATACTTTAACCTACCTTACATAAAGACAATCCAATGTCCTCAATTTTTAATTATAATAAAAGATAGAAAATTTAGGATTCTGCCCCTGTCTTCATAACAACCTGTGATGTCACTGTCTACCTTCCACTAGGCATGCTCCTGCCCAGGAGTATATAAAAGTATAAATCCACCTACCTCTCTCTCTCTCTGGCTCTCATTCCTCCACACCCTTCTTCTCTCAACTTCTTTCTCTATCTCTCTTCTTCTGCTTCTGTTTCTGTCTCTGTCTCTCTCTCTGGGCAACCCCTTCCTTCTCTCCCCATGCACATATGATACACTTCTTCATATAATATCTGTTGGGTGACTCATATTTAATATTGAATACTTCATATTCCATGTCTCATATTTAACTGGTATTTTAAAAATGTAATGTTAGTATCATGTAATTTAGAATTGAGAAAACAATGAAAAGTAAAATGTATGAGTTCAATTCAGGTTCCAATATTCCCTCTACTTCCTCTTTGCATGATGTTCCTTTATGTTCACAGTAAATCCCTTTTTTCTGTCACATCTCACTTTTTATTACTATTATCTTAATTGTATCCCTAAAGGTTCTTTCATAGTTCATGGTTGTCTTTCTATTTCTTTGTCTTCTACCTATATTTAGTGCCACTTAATTAACCATATGTAACTGTCTTAATCTTAGTCTTATATTGTGACAAAACACCATGACCAGGGAAACCTATAAAAAATAATTTAATTTCCGGCTCAAAATTCCAAAAGGATAGAGTCCATGAGTATCATGAATGGAAGCATGAAAGCAGGCATGTAGTCATGGCACTACCACAGTAGTTGAGACTTCATTTCTTGAACCACAAGCAGGAGGCAGATAGAACGAAATGGGAAAGTCTTAGGCTTTTGAAATCTCTAAGCTTTATCTCACTTACATACCTCCTCCAAAATAACAATATCTCCCAATCCTTTCCAAATATTTTCAGTCACTGGGAACATTCAAATATATAAGCCTAAAAAAAAAGACATTCTCATTCAAACCACCAAAGTAATATTTATAAAGTAAAATTCACATACAAAAGAAAACACAACATAATTTACTTTCCAGAGCCTGCATTACCTTAATATTTTCCACTTATATCAATACCTGAAAAATTTACAATTTAAATTTTCTTTTGTGGTAAATATATTCCAATGTATATATCGTCATTTCATTATCCAGTCATCAGTCAATATATATCTAAGCTGTCCTTATTTCCTTTGTGTTATGGAAATGGAATATCCCATATTTGTACAGTTGAATATATATTCCTTTGAGAATATGCCTGAGTGGAATATCTGGGTCATACTGTAGAGCTATTTTAGTTTTCTTATTTTTGTAGTGATTATATCAATATACAGTACCACCAACAGTAAGGTTACTCTTTCCCTACATCCACATTAACTATAGTTGTTGTTAGTCTTCTTGATAATAGCCATTTTGACTATGGATAAATTGAATCCCAAAGTAGTTTTAATCTGCATTTTTCTCATAGTTAAGTATGTTGAACATCTTTTGAAATATTTTCTTTCTCCTTTTCTTCTTTTCTCATTTATTACAATCAGACAACCCTTCTCTCACCTTCTGTCCCACCAGTCTCTGTCTCCAACCTCTTTTTCTCCCCTCAAATCCCTTCTCCCTCTGCCTCCCCTTAGAAAAAAGTAGGCCTTCAAGGGACATCAAATTAACACTACATAACAAGCTGTTATTAATTGTTATTAATTCACATCAAGGCTGAATGGGAGGAGGAAAAGGGTGCCAGAATTAGCTTAAAGTGTCAGAGACAGTGCATGCTCTCATTGCCAGAATTCTTATGAGAACACCAAGCTACACAGAAATTACATATTCAGAGGACTTATGTCAGATACCTACAGGTTCCCTGATCTGTGCATACCCACATAAGTCCTCGTTAGTTGATTCTGTGGCCAGTGTTCTCATGTGTTCTTGGATATCTGACACCTCTGGTTCCTCTGATCCTTTCCTACCTCTTCTATGCAGAACTCTCTAAACGTTGCCTAATATTTGGCTGTAGAATTATGCATCTACTTACATCTGTTTCTGGATAAAGTCTATCTTGTCTCTTTGAGGAAGATTCTGCTAGACTCCAGTCCTGAAACACTCTGTAGGCAGGATAATCTATATGTAGAAGGTTTTCTGGCTGGGTTAGTATCCTAATCCTTCCACTTGAGGCTTTGACTGGTTACAGAAGATGGCAGGTTCAGGCTTCCTGTCCCCCACAGCCAGGAGTAATTTTCTAGAGTTACATTAATAGAGTCCATGGAGTTTTCATTGCACTAAGTTTCCATCTTGGCCCCAAAATGCTCCCCAATTTCACTCATTTCTACCAGTATTTTCTCCCTCCCTCCCCACCACATGATCCCTCCTGTTGCAGTCCCCACCCATGAAATCTATTCTATTTCCACTTCTAGGGAGATGCCTAAGACCCACTTAAGTCATCTCTGTTATTTAGCCTCTCTAAGACTCTGGATTGTAGCTAATATCCACTTATGAGTATAAAACATTTTTGTCAATTTTTGTGTCTGGGTTACCTCCCTCTGGATAATTTTTTTCTAGTTCTATTTATTTGCAAGAAAATCATGAAATATTTTAAAAATATTAATTGACCACTTTTACCTCTTTTGAGAGCAATCTGTTCAGTCCACTGAATTGTTCCCTTGTCTGATTGTAGTGCACAAAGGTTTCCTGCAAATATGTCTGCTGTTGATCTCCTCCATTGATAGTGTCTGTCGTTCTGAAGAAGTTGTTTAAATCTGTATATTTATGCATATATACATGTAACAATAATAAAGAAAAAGAGGCCACCCATTGAGAGGCAGTAAGATATTGGAGACACAAAAGAAAAGCGGGACTTGACATAATTATATCATAATAAACATAAAATATTAAAAAGAAGTGTCTTTCTTATATGTCTGTTTAGCAGTTTCAGAATTTAGGATGTAAATAAAGCTGTATGATCCAGTTTGAATTGAGATTTTTGCAGTATGTGACATATTACTCTAAGGTCATTCCTTTTAGATATATATCCAGTTTTTCCAGCTCCATGTATTGAATGAGTAATTTTCCAGTACAAATTTTTGACATCTTTGTCAAAACTTATGTGTTAGCCAACGGTTTGCAGATTTAATTTCTGAATCCTCTATCATGTATGGGAAGTTTACATATCTGGTTTTGTGACAATATGATTCTAATTTTATCATTATTACTGTGTAGTACAGAGTTAGATCATCTAATGTGGTATTACTGGGTGTATTCTTTCTGCTTAAATTTTCTGTAGTTTTAATGATCATTTGGGTTTCCATTTCTTTCCACTTAAGTGAAAAAAATCACTGAATTTTTATGGAGATTGTATTGAATATCTATATTACATTGGATGTATTTACATGCAAAAATATTAATTCTTACAACCCAGGAAGATAGAAAGCTTTTCCATCATTTACAAAATGATGTGAATGATTTCTTTATTCAGTGTCTAAAATTTTCTTATAAAGATCTTTCATCTCCATGATTAGATGTACTCCTAGATATATATGAAGCTACTGTTAATAACACTCTCTAGTTCCTTTCATACAAAATACACAATTTTGTACATAAAAGCTATTGGTTTATATGTTGATTTTTCTTCCTGAAACTTTGTTGAAAGTATTTATCAGATCAGAAGCTTTCTGCTAGAGATCATAGGAACTTTTAACTACAAATTCATAACATCTCAATGGGAGATAGTTTAATCAATTTCTTTTCTATGCTTTTAAAATTGTTCTTCATTACTATAGCTAATGTTTGAGGTATATTTAGTAGGAGTTAAGAGTAGTCATTTTTGCATTTTTACCAATTTTAGAGGAAGGGTCTCACTTGTGGCCTATATAGTGCAGTCGTTGCTGTGAATTTATCACATATAGTGTTTATTGTATTGTGTTCAGTTGTGTCTGTTATTTTTGGACTTTTACCATGAAAGTGTGTTGAACACTGTTAAATATACTTTATGCACATATTGAGATTATCATTCAATATTTTTGTTTTAAACTCTTTTAATATGGTGTGTTATGTTGAAGCAACCTTGAATCCCAGAAACGAAACCAACATGGTCATGGTGGAAGATCTGAATGTGATATTGGATTATATTTATAGATTTTTTCATGAATTTTGCACAGAATTTTACTGTAGAGACTGGTCTGCAAAGTTTACGGTGGCCCAGTTGTCTGACTTTGATTGTGATCCTTTGCCATATTGTGAAACTGTTTCTTGTCTATTTGTATTAGATATTCATAAAAACCTTTGTAAAATTCAGTAATAAGTAGAATTATCTTCGTAGTGAAACATAATCATTGTTTCAGTTTCATTGATTGCTTGTTACAAATCTGTGTGATTTATTTGATTTTTGGTACTACTTTCAATAAGACATATGTATTTAATTTTGTATTTTTTAATAAAATTTCTAAATTGTTGGAATATATGTTTTCACAATACTCTGATTATCTTCTGAATATAACTAGAGTCTACTGTTGTATAACTATTCCTATAATGGTAAATCTTAATTTTAAACTGAATTGCAATTTGAACCAACATGAACACAATCTCAAACTATTTCTGTGAGCTCAAGATTATATTAGTTGATGTGCCAAGAGCATAGGCAGGATGCCTAATTCTCATTCAGAAGGACAAATATAATAGACAAGTATAAGGAAGAGGATGGGAGCCTACCATATAGGTCTTCTGAAAGACTCCACCCAGTGGGGGATCAGGGATTGAAGCAGATGATGAGACTCACAGCCAAACTTTGGGGTAGAGCATAGGAAGTCTTATGGAAGAGTTGGTGGATAGAAAGAACTAGAGAGAACAGGATCTCCACAGAGGAAAAGCAGTTATGAAAACTGTAAGTTATAATAAGTGACATGGAAAGATATGTCCATTGATAGAGCAGTGACATGGATAGGCACTGAAGGAATACATTTTTTATTGGAATTTTGCCTATTCTACAGAACAGAACTACTGCTGTGGAGCCCAACCTCATGAGCCCAAACCTCATTGCTGTTGAGTCCATATTCTCTAAGTAAGAAGCTATTATTATTGTTTCAACAATGGGATATAGTATCATACTACCTTCTGAACATTTATATTTACAACCATATATTATTTTAACTCCACAATAATCAAAAAGACTTTATTTTTATCCGTTCCTCTACTGAGGAACATCTAAGATGTTTCAAGATTCTGGCTATTACCAATAAGCCTGTTATTTTTATTTATTTTATTATTAATTTATTCTTGTTACAACTCTATGGTTATCCTATCCCTTGTATCCTCCCATTCTCCCCTCCCTCCCATTTTCCCCCTATTCCCCTCCCCTATGACTGTTCCTGAGAGGGATTACCTCCCCCTGTATATGCTCATAGGGTATCAAGTCTCTTCTCAGTGACCTGCTGTCCTTCCTCTGAGTGCCACTAGGTCTCCCCCTCCAGGGGACATAGTCAAATGTGAGGCACCAGAGTACATGAGAAATAAGCCTGTTATAAACATAGTTGAGCAAATATCCTTGTTGTGTGGTTGAGCATCTTTCCAGTATATTCCAAGGAGGGGAATTGCTGAGTCTTGAGGTAGCCCTATTTCTAATTTTCTGAGAAAGGACCAGATTGATTCCAAAGTGCTTGTATAACTGTACACTACCACCAGCAATGTGGTGCATTTGTACTATGGAATACTACTCAGCTATTAAAAGCAAGGAAATCTTGAAAATTGCAGGCAAATGGATGGAACTAGAAATGAATTCCTGAGAGAGGTAACCCAGATTCAGAAAGAAACATAAGGTATATACTCACTTATAAATGAATATTAGCTCACTGTAGATGTCCTCTGAGAGACTCCACCCATTGGTGATTGGGACAGATGTTGGAACTTGCTTCTGGACTCCAGGTGAGAGTGATATGGAAGGATGGGGGAGATGGAAGAACCCAGATGGTTAAGGAGACCCACAAGAAGACCATCAAGACTGGCAGATCCAGACCCAGGACAGCCTGCACAAAGACACCCTATTCAGATCTAGTCAATGGACGGCACATTATCTACAGTTGTTTGGAGCATGGGGCTGACTCTGACATGAACTCTCATGCCCTCTATTTGACCACTTCCTCTTGGTGGGTAGGCCTAATGGCACTCAGAGGAAGAGGAAAAAGGGTATATGGATGAGACATGATAGCCTGTGATCATATGGTAGGGGAGGAGGTCCCCTTCAGTCACATGTCTAGGGGAGGGGAATAGGGTGAGAAAGGGAGGGAGGGGATGGGAAGATACAAGTGATGGAATAAGAATAAGGATGTAATATGTACACATTTTTTATATTAAAAAGAAGAAGATACGGCTTCATTTTGTAGTGGGTAGCAATTAACAAAGAAACTGACAACTGGTCAAAGTTCACTGAATAAGTGACGAGTAAGTGCTCATTCCTAAGTGGGACATTTATATCATATCATTTCTCACAAAAACTCAAATAGTGTTATGTATAAGGACTGTAAAGATTGAAAAAGAACAATGTTTGAGAAGGGCAATTGCACAGTTATATACCCTGGGCATGATTAGTTCACTTATATTCAAGATATACTGTCTCAGTGGCTAGATGTACTAGATCAAGGCATTCATCACTGGGAGTGGGGTGGAACTTAACAGGCCTCATTGATATATAATAAAATATTGAAGACTGATGGCTTCTGAGAGAATGTAAAGTGAGTTTTCTTGAAGGGTATGATCCCTGCTTGATGTCCCTGCTCTTATGCACATAAATACAGCACTAGTTATACTTACTGTGTTAGAAAATAACTGAAAATATAACTTAAAGCTGGGAAAGGGACATAGTAATGTGTCTGGGAGGAGCCTGAAGTGTGAATATGATTGGATGCATTATATAAATGTATGAAATTTTAAAATAAAAAACTAAAATATATATTTAAAATATTCCATTGAGAGCTAGAATAAAGATTATACTCAATCTGACAAAGAATTTGACTGCCTTCTCTTCCTGTTGTAAGAACTTTGGTCATGATGAGTATTAAAAATGGACTAATTTTTTGACTGCGAAAATTTCAAGATAGGATAGCATTGAGGCTGTTGGATGGGTCTATTTGCTCCTCTTACTGTGGTCAATTATGACATAAAGAAAAATATGGAGCAGAAAGACAAAAATATAGATTTATGGAGAAAGGAATCAGAGTACATTTACCCTTACCGACAAAGAAGTTTTGGAAATAGGCTGCAAATGACAAAGACATTATCATCACTGAAGAAAAGCAGTGTGCTCTGCGTTGAAAGAAGATGGAGAGTGTACTGAGAGCAAGACTCAACTCATTAATCGTTTATCTTGTAAACATGAAAATTCATTTTAAAAGAAAGTTCTTCTAGCAGAAAATCTTGCTATAAGGATCCCCTGCTCAAAAGAACTTGCCTGTTTTTCTAGGATCAGTGGTTTACAGTAGCAAGGTGAGGCTCTATTCTGTGCTAGCAACAGAACTTTGCAGTATTTGGTATGGATTTTACATGTATGAAAGGCATAGAAATGAGGAGGGCATGAAGTCTTGCCTAACTCTTCCAGAAAGCAGATGTGATCAAACAATATGTGCATCATCAACATCCCTGCATGCAGGTTTTGAGAGAACACTGTGTGAATCTCTAAAGGTAAAAGCTGAGTTGCAGTGGAGAAACAATGAACTTGGGTATTCAACCAAAGAGTCTATAGGCACTGAGTGTGAAACTCACAAAAGAGAGATGTGTACTGCCATCAGAAGAACACTAGGCCAAGATAATTCAAGTTTTTTGTAGGTTAGAGGATTATAGGATAAACTCCATATACTGAACATTGAACTAAAGGACTTGGTGTTAAGCCTTGAATCTTGAATTTTCCTGTCTTTTCTTGCTGTGGTTCTATTTTTCCCTTTTGCAGGGAATGTTTGATCTGCACCATTTTCTATTAAGTATCTAACTTTTTGTGAGTATTTGTAGATGAGATAGATGTATTCTTCACTATCAGTCATGGCTGGACCTGTTAAAGACTATGGGGTGTTAAGGACTACAATCAGTGTTGCATACATTTTTCATTTATGATGAATGTGAGTGTATGGACAAGGGGTAACAGTTTATGGCTGGAAAGTGATGTGTTTAAGTGTTAAACAGACAAAAGAATAGATTTTTAATAGTAATTATGGTTTCCAGTTTGATGGGATGTAGAAGTATTGTAGTAATTAATGTCTGGCCTTATCTGTAGAGTATTTCCTAAATCAGATTAGGTTAATTGAGAAATGGAAATTCTCCTTAAAAGTGAATACACCTTTCCATGGACTGAAGTCAACAAAACTTCATCAACAGAAGAATGGGAGTTGAGCAGCAACATTTACTGATCTCTTTCTTGCGTAAAGATGCAATGTGGCATGCTATCTCAAATTTCTATCACCCTGACTTCCATGCCACAATGGATTGTACACCCTATATTTGAGTTAAAATAAACAATTCCTTAAGTTTGTTTTTGTCATTTATTTTTTATTTATTTTTATTTTTTACTTTTTTTATTTTTATTTTTTTTATTTTTAATTAATTTATTCTTGTTACATATCTATGGTTATCCCATCCCTTGTATCCTCCCATTCTCCCCTCCCTCCCATTTTCCCCTTATTCCCCTCCCCTATGACTGTTCCTCAGAGGGATTACCTCCCTCTGTATATGCTCATAGGGTATCAAGTCTCTTCTCAGTGACCTGCTGTCCTTCCTCTGAGTGCCACTAGGTCTCCCATTGTCATTTATTTTCAAACACAATGATGACAATCTCCCATTACCTTTTCATCTCTAAGCCATTCATTTGGACCATTTCTTTATTTTGATTAGTTTAGGTAGGTGTTACCCAATCCTGTTTTTCTTTTCAAGGTTATCAAACCTTTAAATAATTTTTGTAATTTTAGCATCTATTTCAGTAATTTTTGTCTTGATCCTAATTGTTACCAAATTCTGCATTCACAATTGGTCCCTTGTTGTTTTTCTAGAGCATTGAGGCACATTATCAGATCATTGATTTGATATCTCTGGTTTCATTAGTTTTTGTTGTTTTGGGTTTTGCTGTTGTTTCTATTTTTTTAAATGTGAACCATTGTAACTATAAACTTTCTGCTTAGGTCTGCTTTATGTGTACCCAAGAGGTTGTAGTAAGTTATGTATTCATTGTATTTTTTATTTTCCTGATTTTTCAATTAATTCTTTATGTACTTTACATCCCTGTAGGAATTTCCCATCCCTTCTCTACATGCAGACAACCAGTAGTTCTAGCACCTGATTTTTTACAAATTAGCTACATTTTATTTGAATCTTAAACTCAAAATTTATTTAGTTTAAGTTTTATTTATTTATTTATTTCAAATTTTATTCTATTTATTCAGACACTGTACCATTTACATATGCAATGTGGCATATGCTGTGATGAGTTTTAATGAAGACTCTATATTTTTTGTTAAGTTTCAAACCATGGCAAAATTATAGAAAAGCTTACTTAACATATAAAAGTGGATTTGGCATCCATGTTCTCCCTGCTTCCCTTGGTATCTACCTGTTACAGGCTATGACTGGCATGCCATGTACTCATTAACCTAAATTCTCTAGCATAGACTCTGGGATTTCTTTCCTCCATATCACCCAAAAAATCTGGTTTCCTGCTCTTTTAGTACCTTTGTCCTCCTGGCTTCTGTGCCTTGTTTCCTTCTTTCTACTCTCCCTTCCCCTTCCACCTCTTTTCACATGGTTCAGGGCCATGACCACTCTGGGCTTTCATAGTTGTGTTTACCTTTAACTATGCTGTCCCACTAATCAACGATAAAAGTTCTTCTTCACTATACCGAGGAGCAGTCCTGTCTTTTTATTTCCCTGTATTTCTTTCTTTTAAATAAAGCCCTGAAAAGAATCTGTGTGTGCTCTCTTTTCAGTAGAATGTTCTAGTTGATATATTTTATAACTATGTTCTGTGTTTTATCCATTAGATTTTTAAAAACTTTTTATTAATTTATTCTTGTTACATCTCTATGGTTATCCCATCCCTTGTATTCTCCCATTCTTCCCTCCTCCCATTTTCCCCTTATTCCCCTCCCCTATGACTGTTCCTGAGAGGGATTACCTCCCCCTGTATATGCTCATAAAGTATCAAGTCTCTTCTTGGTGACCTGCCATCCTTCCTCTGAGTGCCACCAGGTCTCCCCATTCAGGGGACATGGTCAAATGTGAGGCACCAGAGTTCGTGTGAAAGTCATACTCCACTCTCCACTCAACTGTGGAGAATGTTCTGTTCATTGGCTAGATCTGGGTAGGAGTTTAAAGTTTACTGCCTATATTGTCCTTGGCTTGTACCTTAGTTTGAGTGGGACCCCTGGGCTCAAATCCGTTTGATTTTTAATTGGGAAAAAAGTATCTAGATGTGCAGGTGGCATATCAAAGACTGAGAGTATTATTTTACCAGAAACTATGTGATATTTTATACATTTTAACGTTTGTTTATGAAACAGAGGGCCCTGAACTTCATTGCAAAAAATACATTATTATGTCCTTATAATGGATTGTTTTATAATATTAATATGTAGTGGTTATCTTTATCTGTTGTCATAAAATTTCTGTGTGAGGACTACTTTATCAGATATTAGACTTTCTATGTCAGCTAGTTTAACACTTCCCTTCTCTTGTTAATTTGATTTCTGACTTTTGATTTTTAGTTTATAAATTACATTCTTAGTTATCATATTTTCCTAAATACCAGATAGGTGAGTCTTGTTTTGAAGTCCATTCATGTAGTCTTCAGTTTTCAATTGGTGAGTTAAGGACATTTATGAAAGTATCTGTGAAATGTGGGGTGCTCCCCCCAAAAAACCCCTGGATTAGAATCAGAGTATACCCAAACATCAATTTCAAACAGGTAAGGCTTAGAAATAAAGGGGTGTTTGAATCTTAACCTGGAAGAAGCTGTAGCAAGTATCTTTGCAAGAGTAATTTTTTAAAGGAAAAAAAGGAAGGTCAGTGTTAGAATGAGCTAGGATGGCTTCGAAAAATCTGATTGGGCCTCCTAATCAGGGTAGCCAAGTGGGGAGTTTTCTTTGCTATACCTTTGTGATTTGATACTAGACCTGTGATGATCAACCTCAGGAATGAGTCAGTTATAAGTAACTTTCCAAATAAGGCCTTAGTGATTAGCTTTAGGAATGTGGAAAAGCCTAAACAAGGGAACCTAATGGTTTAGCAAGGGACAGGAAAGGGGAAGGTAATACCTGTGGCACCATGTTTGCCATGCTTGAGTGGTTAGAGCCCATCAATTTACATTCAAAATTGTAGCTGGAAAGGGCTTGTTACTATTTATAGTTCCATTATTTGTTCATTGGTATATAAATATCCTGTCTCTG
The DNA here is from genome assembly GCA_907169655.1 of Acomys percivali. NCBI lineage: Eukaryota > Metazoa > Chordata > Mammalia > Rodentia > Muridae > Acomys > Acomys percivali. Next base: position 63,198,719 of record OU015760.1, on the reverse strand, counting down.
CTGGATGTTAGCTGGTTTTTGCTATCTGACTTTTTGTTTGTATTTTCTTTTTTTAATGAAATATAGTATTTCTTATAGCAATGATAGAGAAAACAGTAGATAAAATGGCATAATCATCTTCAAAGACCTGTGCTCAATAACTTTTGTACTTTGCCATAGGTTTTACCATTTCCAAGTCTATTGAATCACCGGTAAAGCCACAAAAAGGAAAAAACCTCTAATATATGAACATACAAATTTCACTGACTACATACAAGCGAAAAATTACCTCAACTGCTTTAGAGCATCAATAATTTTACTCTTGGTTTGCTTTCCTTTTTGGAAATTAAACAATTAATATGCATGCCACATTCCATTTTTTATTTAGGCTTATGGAACATTGACTGGGATATAACTCGTATTATCATTTATGACTTGACGTTTGACAAATGGCATACTTCATCATAGAATTTTTCTATTCATAGCCTCAAAAATTAGTCTGGTTTTCAAAATGGCAGAGAATATTCTTATAATATTTGCTTTATTCATTTACTTGTGTGTGTCTTTGTTTGTTTGTGTGTGTGTGTTTGTGTCCATGTATGTCACACTGAGAATCTGGAAGAAAAAAAAATAAATTTCTGGAACGAGTTCTTTCTTCTCATGTTATTTTTTGAGGCAGATCGCTTTTGCTTCATATTCCAGGCTGGCTGTCCTGTGAGCTTCCAACTAATTCACTTGTCTCTGCCTCCTATTTCACAATAGGATTTCTGGGATTATAAGTGGCTGCCACTACATCTGCTTTTTTCTTCATTAATTCCAATAATTTAATTTAGGTCATCAAGTTTTTGTTGCAAGCACTTTTACCTGACTAGCTACATTAATAACCCTCCATTGACTTTTAAGTCTACAACAGAACATTTATGTTCTACTTCCTTTGTCATGTAAATTTATTTCTTTGTCTTAGTGGATTGTCATTTTATGTTAATGAATGCCAACATTACCTATAAAACATACTTTGGCTATGTGTGTTATATATGAGTTCATACATTATAAGTCTACATACATGCATATATTATGCACATATACTATATTTCATTAAATATATATAAGTATAATGGCTAATTCAATAAATATTATGATTCTTGTTAGTTTTTATAGTTTGTTTTGTGTTTTGAGAAAGGGTCTCTCTATGTAGCCCTACCTGTCCTGGAACTCACTATGTAGTTCAGATTGCCATAAAACTCATAAAGATATACTTGTCCTTGACTCTGGAGTGAGAGAATTCAAAGTTTGTGCAACCACACATGGCACATGATTCTTAATTTTAGTTTACAGGTTTAGATGGTCTAGAGTCACCAGAAAAAGAGTTATTTGGTTTTTATTGTCATTTTTGTTTTTTGAGATGGGTTTCTCTGTGGATCTCTGGCTATCCTGTTACTCAATGTGTATACCATAGTTGTCTCAAACTCACAGAGACACACCTGCCTCTGCCTTTTTAGTTCTGGGATTAATACCACAGGACAACATGGCCAGCCTAGAAAAGAGAGAATCAATGATGGTTTAAATAGATTAGTTTGGCCCCTGGGCTTCTCTCTGGGGAATTGTCTTAATTATATTAATTAAAGTAGAAAACTACTGTGTAGCAATAGATATTTTTCTCTGTGTACTGCTTTGTGCAAATTTTTTTAAAAGGGAAGAAAAAGGCAACTGAATATAGGTATGCATGCATTCATCTATTGCTCACTTCTTTTAACTGTGGCTTTAATATAACCAGTTTACTTAAGTTTCTACCACAGTGACTTTTTTGCTATGATGGACTATAACCTAGAATTGTGAGCTTAAAATATTCCTTTTTTCAAGATATACTATCACTGCAATAGGAGATGAATAACTATATACATTTAAGTATATTATAATACATAATGCACAGGTACATATATATAAATCATACACACAATAATATACAATCAAAGTAAAACTAATTGCACACACACGTGTGGTGGGGATGCACACAGACACACAAACAAGTTAAGGACACTTTCCCTGTTTTTCTGGAGAACATTGGTTAACAATCTCTAAATGAGAATGATGAACTAACAAATTCTTACTTGTGAACCATGTCTTTGTAAATAATATGGTTCAATATAAACTTTCTCTTTCATTTTTCTAGTTTATGAGAAGATTTCATCTAGAAACTAAATATATTCCTAGCCTACTCAAAACGGCCAAGACTCTGATTTCTGAATACTTCTACTATTGTTTCCCTTCGTGCATTTTTAAGTATAACTCTCATTTCTCAATCAATCTGGCAGTCACTTTAATTTCTTCTTAATAGGAATTGGAGTGAGTACAAATAAAATTCTTAAACCAATTATAATGCTAATCAGCATAATACAAGTCATGTGCAATTAACCAACAAAATTAACTTAGAAATATCTCAGACCCAACACATACTTCATTCTATTTACTCCGTCTCAAACATTTGTGAGGTATTTGTTGCAATATTTTTAGTGTTTTGCCTAACAGTACTCTAAACATAGTTCTTTCAGTATTATTACACTCTTTTTTAAAATAATATTTTTATTAATGTGTATGAGTCTGTATGTATGTGTGGCCAATATGTGCACTCCTTCATAGGACAGAAGAAGGTGTTAAGTTCCAAGAGCTGAAATTAAGGTTCTCAGCAATGAAATGTGAATGCTGGGATGTGAACTTGAGTTATCTAGAAGAGCAGAAAACACACTTAGCCATTAAGCTATCTCATCAGTCCCTTCTTAGCCTGTTTTTAATCCATATAGAATGCAAAACAATGTACCTCACTGACTTTTCTTTTCTCATCTTTTTTCTTTTTACCCCCCTGTCCTCTATTGAACATTTCCTTTACTTATTTTATTTTTTTCTGGGTGTGATAATCCTCGTATATTACTATTTTTTATTAATTTATTCTTGTTACATCTCAATGGTTATCCCATCCCTTGTATCCACCCATTCTTCCCTCCCTCCCATTTTCCCCTTATTCCCCTCCCCTATGAATGTTCCTGAGGGGGATTTCCTCCCCCTGTATATGCTCATAGGGTATGAAGTCTCTTCTTGGTAACCTGCTGTCCTTCCTCTGAGTACCACCAGGTCTTCCCCTCCAGGGGACATGGTCAAATGTGAGGCACCAGAGTACTTGAGAAAGTCATATCCCACTCTCCACTCAAGTGTGGAGACTGTTCTGACAATTGGCTAAAAATAGTATGTGACACATGCATATTCACTTAGTACTTGACCACAACGCTCCTCTGTTAGGAGTCTTGTTCTTTTTTATATTTCAATTTTGATAATAAGCTCTTAACTGAAATAATTGTAACATAATTCCCAAATATTGTGTATGTACTTGTTTCTAATAGGGTTCAATTTGCAATGGATTAGGTAAGCTTTCAAGTATTATAAAAAAGTAAATGCTCTTTTATTGCTACTAAAATCACAATAACACACAAAAATATGACAGGAATAATGATGTATGTTAACAAAGGGCTTACGAAGATCAGGTTAGTAGAAACTAGAACAAATTTTTATTGTATAAATAACAACTTTTACATTATTGTCCACTTAGCAATATATATCACTTGCTAGCTATGACAGTACTCTCCTATTTATATAACTTATTTGCTGTTGTCTTTTCATGTACTTTTGCTATAGACAACCACAGCTTAACTTGATTATAATTCAGTCCTAATAAATTGCTTCTTCTGTGATAGGGCATATAATGAGGGTGTTGACCAACTCTTTGAGAATGTAATATTCATTCAAATTCTTGTAAATACAAGATATACTCCAGATTTATAATCACTGTTTAGTATATTGAACATGCCACACTAGAACTTTTATAAGAATCATCTACTATACCACAGGCAAGCCATAGGTAATTGTCAGTGCGATGCATATGGATACAGACTTCTTAGATATGCAAAAACATTTCACTTTCTAAAAGGGCTGTCAGCAAATATTCACTAGCTCTAAGCTAATTTTTTTCAATTAGTTCCAGAAATCTGACTAGGCAAGGAGTAAGTTCTGCCTATAGAGTAACATATGTAGTAAATGACTCTATTGGAGCCATAAAAGCTTGATCATTTCAATTCACTGTGGGACACTTTGGCTGGTTATATATACTTCAGTGATTCACTTGGAGTTATTTAAGATTTCATTGAGCCTATATTTAAAAAAATTGGGTATTATACTTTATGTGTAGGAACATGTCAAGATTGTGCACTTGTCTTAGTTTTACTCTTGCTGTGATAAAACACCACAACCAAAGCAAAGTGGTCAGGGAGTATTTATTTGACTTAAGATCCATATCACTGTTAATCAGTATAGGAAGTCAGGAAAGGAACTCGAGAACAGCAGGATCCATGAGGGAGTAACTGATGCAGAGGCCATAGATGGATGCTGCTTGCTCCTCATGGCTTCCTCATCCTGCTTTGTCAGAGAATCCTGTATCTCTTAGAACCCTGCTATCTCCTTCACAATGGTCTAGCACACTCACATCAATCCCTAATTAGCAAAATGCCCTACAGTTTTAGCTATAGCCTGATCTTATGGAAGCATTTCCTCAATTGAGTATCCCTTCTCTTCATTGACTCTAACTTGTGTTAACTCGACAACAACTGGCCATCACAGGGGCAATTACATTTTGCATGTGGAAAAGAAAGGCATTTGTGGAACACTAAGAGAATAGCTAGTACCTCAAATCCTATGACCATAGAAAATCACATATTAAAGTCTTAATTCTGTTCATGAAGAAAATAGGCCTTGTGTCTTTGGGAGAAAATATTATGATAAAAGTACTCTAATGAATGTGATTAGTACCTTTACTAAAGATGTTTATTTTTTGGCTCTTCTACTTTTGGGCAGAGGGCATTATCTGTGAGGAAGCAAGTGTTTAGGTGAAAATGATAGTGTTCTGATCATGGCATTCCTAGACTCAATGACCATGAAAAATGTTTTTTGTTGTTTATAGAATAACTGGCATATATTTATTTTTAAAGAAACAATAAAAGGCCAATTCAATATGCTAGAAAAGAATAATGAAAAGATGAAGTAGGAGGTCCAAGTATGAACATCAGAAATTCTCTCTCATTTAAAAAAGTATCTAATTTTCTAAGCAGATGGGCAGAAAAAAAGATAAAGTTAAGGTCAAGAAAAAGAAATGTCAAGTGTTCCAAAACTCCAGAGAAAGCTAAAAGAGTCAACAAAGCTCATGTTAGGGCAAAATCAGGGCCTTTGTGAGGAAGATACATAACTGGTATTCTTTGATTGCTGGCCCCTAGGAAAATGTCTCTCCCTTAGGAAGATGTCTCTCCCCTAGGAAGATGCTTTGAATTTCTAGAGTCCATTGCCTTTATCACATCTATATAATGTCTCACCTACCCTACTAAGATCTTCTATGAATCCTTTAAGAAAAATAATACCTCTGGATGGCAATATGTATCTTTTCACTCCGTATATATGCTGGATAGCCAGTAGACAATTTATTAGAGTCAAATGAGTCAATTAACAACATATTCTGTAGGGTGCACTCTAAGCTTGAAATGAAGGAACTGTATATATGTTAAAATTTTGCAGACCACAATGAAATATTTCAGTGAAATAGGATCACTGTGATTCTTTTTTTTTTAAAGATTTATTTATTTATTACATACACAGTATTCTGCCTGCATGTGTACCAGAAGAGGGCACCAGATTCTCATTATAGACAGTTGTGAACCACCATGTGGTTGCTGGGAATTGAACTCATGACCTTTGGAAGAACAGCCAGTGCTCTTAATCGCTGAGCCATCTATCTCTCCAACCACCAATTACTGTGATTCTTATAAAGGGAAATACTTTATTGGGGACCAGCTTGTAATTCAGAGGTTTAGTTTATTATAGTCATGGGGGAAAACAATGAAGCATTCAGACAGACACGTCTCTGAGGAAATTTCTGAGACTTCTACATCTTGATCCAAAAGCAGGAGGAAGAGAATATCATGCTACTCTGGGCCTAATTTGAGCATCTGAGATCAGACTCACCCCAGTAACTCACTTCCTCTCTCAAAGCTACACTTATTACACCAATTCCACACCTAATAGCCACACTCCCTACAAGCTTATGGGGTCATTTTTAGGTTTTATAAATAAACTCTGAAGGTTTATTAGAAAAATATGCATTCATTGACTTTGGATTATGCTCCTATCATATCAGATTTAGTAATCCTCTCAAGACTTAGAAATGGTGCCGAACAGATTGAGGTTTGTTTCTACAAATGTGGTTTTGATATAGCCAAATTACTTAGATTTAGAAGCCAATAAACATATAAATCAAATGATATGCAAAGGACATATGATGTAAGAAACCATTTTAAAGGGTGGTTGATTCCTAAGGGTTCATTCATTCTTAAGTTTGTCCTAGTGCAGGGTTAGAATTTATATACTATTAAGAAGGAATGGCTCCTTATTTTGTTTTCTGTTTTATGAATGTCATCTCTTTATTCCACTATAGGGGCCTATTCATGTATGTTAATGTAGGTATAATATGGAAAGCTTCATAAGGCATGAATTATTTACCATGGGAAGGCTTAAAAATTTATAAAATTTACCACATTCATAAGAAGGTAAATTCATGAGAAGGACACCAACATCAGTAAAGAACATCAGTGGTAATATTAGAGAAGAGAGAGGTCCTAGTCAAGAGAATAGAACCTTTCTTGAATACCTAACATTCCAGCTATGTCTGCTTGCTCACTTGGCCAAGGGAACACATATTAGAAATCAAGATCACCTTAATGCATAATAAAGACATGGGAAGAATAAATAGCCCATTAATGGGTTATTGTATTTTCCATCTCAGAATTCCTGCCTGTAGGGTAGTAACCTATCATAACATAGGGCCTCATCTACATAAATTTTAAGTTTGTCTACTCACAAAGAAGAGCACCTTTTCTCTTTGTTTTATCACCTTTCTAAGAATGCTTTATCCTTGGTGGCAGTTTGTGCTTCTTTGCTCTTTCTTCAAAACCCCCATATCTACTGCATGGCTACTTTTCTACATTATGTCTGGCCTGCAGCAGAAGTCTTAGCTTCGGAAGTGGCATGAAAAAATCTGCAATGAAAAGTTATGACAAGAGCCTATCAGAGTCATCCTCTGAGATACTCCACCTAGCAGAAGTTCAACACAGATGCTTAGACTTGCAGCTAAACATAGGCAAACCATACGGATTCTAGTGGAATAGTGGGAGGAAGGATAAAGGGATCTAAATGTGAAAATAGATACACAAGAAGACGATCAGAGCCAAATAACCAGTGTACAGAAGGACCTGTGGAGTCTGACACACCAACTGAAGACCACATGGACTTAATCTAGGTTCTCTACATAGAAAAAGGCTAATGGGGAGCTTAGGCTTCATGCGGTTCCACTAGTAAGGGAAATGGGGGATGTCTTTGACATGTACACTGTTGCCTGATTTTTTTTAAATCACTTTTTCCTGACAGGACTTCCTTGCTAGGCCAAAGGAGAAGACAATTAAATCATTCCTGATACAAGTTGATGAGCTGGGGCAGGCTGGTGGGAGTTCCCCTTTTCTGGGGAAGAGTGGTAGGAAGATGGGGGACAGATGATGGGACTGGGAATAGAGGAGAGAGAGGGCTATGACAAGTATGTAAAGTGAATAAATAATTAATTAAAAAAGAAATATAATGAGTCATACCAAGGTTGACAAGGAGTTCTTGGTGGAAACTACAGTCAGGTTTGAGAATTAAAGTGGCAGAGTGAAATGTTCCCAGAAGAAACTGAACCAGGTATGGAGCAGAAAATGTGTGAGGAGAAAGAAAGGTGTCACAAGCAGAAAACAGCTAATCAGATCCATGTTGGGAAACATAGTTGGACAGAGAGTCCAAACAGATAAATGGCAGGCAATTATGTAGGCTGTGTCAAAGGTGAAAGAACAGTAAATTCCCTTGACCCTCTGGATCTTACAGACTTTCTGTCCCCCCTTCTGCAATGCTGCTTGAGCATTATGTGCAGGAGTTGTTTTGCAGCACACTAACTAATTACTCAATAGTAAGTGATTACCCATGACAAGATACACATAGGTAATAACACATGGATTGAGCATATTGGGAAAAAGGATGGGTATATGGGAGGGTGTTGAGGAAGAAAGTGTCTTACTTGGGGTTACTTTTGCTTTGATGAAATAGCATGAAAACCAAACTTGGAAAAAAGGGTTTATTTGTCTAATATGTCCATTTCCACTTATCATCATCAAAGGAACACAAGACAGGAACTTAAGAGAAGAAGAAACTGGGGTCAGGAACTGATTCAGAGGCCATGGAGGAGTGCTGCTTACTGAATTTTTCTCTGTCTGCTTCCTCCCAGAGCCCAAGACAATTAGCCCAAGGATGATACCAACCACGGTGGACTTCACCTTCTACCATTCATCACTAGAAAAATTCCTATATCCAAATTTTATAGATGCATTTTCTCAATTAAAGTTCCCTGCTGTTAGATAATTCTAGATTCTTCTGTCAAGTTGACATTTGTGGCTATTGTGAAAGGTGTGGTTTCCCTAATTTCTTTCTCAACTTCTTTATTGTTGCTATAAAGAAGGGCTAATGATTTTTTGAGATAATTTAGAACCTACCAATTTTACTGAAGGGTTTTATCAGCTGAAGGAATTTCAGGGCAGAATTATGGAGGTCATTTATGTCTATGGCAATACTTTGACTTATTCCTTTCTAATTTATATCACTTTGATCTCCTTTATTTGTCTTATTGCTTCAGCTAGAACTTCAAGTACTAAGTTGATTAGATATGGAGAGAGTGGAAAAGCCTTGCCTTGTTCCTGATTTTCGTGCAATTTCTTTGAGTTTTTCTCTATTTAATTTGATGTTGACTATTGGCTGTGAGCTTGTTGTATACTGCTTTTATTGTGTTTGGATACGTGATTTATATCCCAGATCTCTCTAGTATTTTTAACATGAAGGGGAGTTAGATTTTGTCAAAGGATTTTTCAGCATGTATGAAGATGGTCATCTGTTTTTTTTTCTTTCAGTATGTTTATATTGTGGAGTACATTGACGGATTTTCATATATTGAACCATCCCTGCATCCTTGGTATGAAGCCTGCATTATGATGGTAGATGATATTTTTTATTAGTATTTGGATTCAGTTTGTGAGTATTATGTTGAATATTTTTACATCAATGTTCAAAAGGGTGTCTGCTCTGAAGTTGGCTTTATTTGTTGGGTCTTTTGTGCGATTTAGATATCAGGGTGATTGTGACCATAAACAATCAGTTTGGCAATCTTCCTTCTGTTTCTCTTTTGAGTATAGTTTGAGAAGTACTGGTGTTATTGAGTATTTGAATGTCTGGTAGAATTTTGCACAGAAACCATCTGGGACAGGGCTTATTTTGGCACACATAATTTTAACGACGGCTTGTATTTCCTTAGAGGACTATTTAAATAATTTATCTGATCTTTATTTAACTTATACAAGTAGTATTTATCTGAAATTTGTCCATTTTCTTTAGATTTTCCAATGTGGGGGAGAACAGGTTTTTTAAATAAGACCTAATGATTGTTTTAACTTCTTCAATGTCTGCTGTTATGGCCTCATTTTCATTTCTGATTTTGTGAATTTGGATACTGTCTCTCTATATTTTAGTTAGTTTGGCTAAGGGTTTGCCTATCTTGTTGATTTTCTCAAGGAACCACCTCTTGGTTTTACTGATTATTTTTATTGTTCCCTTTGTTTTTAATTTATTGATAATTGCGTTTGATTATTTCCTATTGTCTGCTACTCTTGTGTGTATTTAATTCCTTTTGCTCTAGAGCTTTCAGGTGTGATATTAAGACAGTAGTGTGAAATCATTCCAATTTCTTTGTGAAGGGACTTAGTACTATGAACTTTGCTCTTAGCAGTACTTTCATTGTTCCACACAGAATTTTGTGTAATGCACCCTCATTTTTTATTGAATTCTAGAAATGGAATGAAATTTTTTAACTTCATTCCTCATTTCTTCCCTGACCTAGTGATCATTGATTTGTGAGTTGTTCAGTTTCCATGAGTTCATAGGCCCTCTATGGTTTCTGTAGTTTTTGAAGTCCACCTTTACTTCACAGTGGTCTGATAAAATACAAGTAGTTATTTGAACTTTCTTCCATCTGTTGAGGTTTGCTTTGTGTCTGACTACATGATCAGTTTTGGAGAAGGTTTGAAAAAGTGCTGAGAAAAAGGTATATTTTTTTGTGTATGGTAGAAATGTTCTGTATATATGTTATTTAGTTTCATTATTTATTAAGTTTCTGTCTTTATGACTTGTACCTCAGTGATAGTGGGATGTTGAAGTCTACCACTATTAATGTTCATGGGTTTATGTGCTATTCATGCTTTAGTAATGTTTATTCTACAAATGTGGGTGCCTTTGCATTTGGGGCATAGATGTTCAGAATTGAGACATCATCTTGGTGGATTTTTCTTTTGCAGAGTATGAAGTGTCCTTCTGTATCTCTTTCGATTAATCTCAGTTGAAAATCCATTTTCTTAGATATCACAATGACTACTCCAGCCTGTTTCTTGGGTCCATTTGCTTGGAAATCCTTTTTCTAGCCCTTTGCTCTGAGGTAATGTTTATCTTTGTTGCTGAGGTATGTTTCTTGTAAGCAGCAGAACAATGGATTCTGTTTTCTCATCCATTTTCTTAGCCTGCATCTTTTTATTAGGGAATTGAGTCCATTGATATTGAGAGATATTAACAACAAATGGCTGTTAATTCCCGTTAATTTGATCTAGTTGTATTAAAATGTCTCCTTATTAGGAAAGTTGAGAACTACAGCTATAAGGATTCCTTGGGGGTCCAAGGCTTATAGTCCAGGAACTTTTAGATTAGATACCCACCCCCCATCCTCATCTAAAGTCCCTGCCCTGCTGGATGCCCCAGTACATGTTCAGGTACCCTGAGATGCAAGCTGCCCCTGGCATCCCTTGCTGGTTTCTCTACCTGCATTCATTAATCCTAATACTATAGGAACATCAAGGAATATCCAGACCACTATTCCTAGGCCACTGTTTATCCCATTCACCAAAGTTGATGCTAAAGAAACATTCGCAAACATCCAGGATTTCTGCACTAGGGACATCAAGCACAAGGCTGTTTAATTTGAGATACATTGGTATAGAATTCAAATATAAGATTATGCACACACACACACACTATATATATATATATATATATATATACTCTAATGTGCAGTATAGTACCCAGACAACTTAATTATAATACAAGGTTTATTTCTAATACTTTGAAAGTGCTATAGCAGGCTGTTTAGGATAAATAAGTTATACAAGTTAAATGTTAGTAGATCAAATCATGGTCATATTAATTACCTGTCTATTTTTATCATAAGAATATACATCCTAGGTGTAAAAGATAGATATGATTTTATAGAAAGATAAAGTAATAGTGAGATAAGGTCTTCAAAAACTTCAGATATGTACAGAATACAGCATTTAAATGTGTTTCTATTATTTTTAAATATTAACTGACAATGAGACAGGTTAACTCCTGGCATAACCCAGCCTACCTCAAATAAGGTGGTGAGCATCAAAATCTCCTTATGGAGAAGGCTCCAAATATGGCAAATAAACCACTAGGCAAAATGTCCTAATTTCTAACACAGACAGAATTCTGCCTAAAAAAGAGCAATCTGGAATGCAGGCAGAGTTGACACCCAAACTATGCCATGAAATGGTAAGCAAGTTCTCAATAGTTCCTGCCTCACAAATATGTCTGTCAGATATATTAGGTGAAAAGGCTGAAGATGTTGCTCCAGCATTATAGAGAGTTTTAGGTGACTGTTCAGGCAGCAAACTATCTCTGTCATCTTCTCATTGGGGAAGCTGCTAACCTGAACTTTCTGAATACTCAGGTAACTAATTTTATTCCTTCTTAAGTCTATGATGGGGTTGAAGAACAGATAGTTTAGTTTTACAATTAAACTTAATTGTTTTGTGGTTAAGATATCTTTTTTCCAATGGTCTTTTTAAAATATTTTATTTATTTATTCATATTACATCTCAATTGTTAGCCCATCTCTTGTATCCTCTCATTCCTCCCTCCCTCCCGCTTTCCCCCTACTCCCCTCCCCCATGTTTGTGACTGAGGGGGACCTCCTCTCCTTGTATATGCTCATAGGGTATCAAGTCTCTTCTTATACTTCCTGGTAGGGGAGACACCATGATCAGGAAGGTGGTTTTCACAGGGTGAGGCTCACCCATTGCACTGTGGTTAAGATATCTTTAGGTCTAGATAGATGATTTAATTTGATAATGAGGTGATACGATAGATACTGATTTACATTCAGAATTTTAGATACACCAAGATAGGAAAGATGCTTTCTTCAAAGCTCCCAAATACAAATAGCCAAAATACTGTGAATGTAACATTTATTTAATTCCTGATTGATTTGTGGTTCTTCTCGCTGTAGGTAGTTTATTGTATATATGAGTAATAATGTAAATGTACATATAAAAAAATTTTAATTAATTTAAAAAGACAGGAAGCAGTAATGAGCATCAAAATACATCAGACCAACCTCAAACACTTCATCAACCATGCCACAATTTAGACCTGTGTATTAGCTTTAGTTTTCATGTTTCCCCCCTCTGTTAGAAGCAGATGGAATGGAATTGGCACTGATATGGAAAGTAGTTTAAGGGATTAATATTTGCTCTGCATCAGGTGAAGGAAGGCTATTTTAAAATATAATTGATATCTGTGTTTTAACTGATTGATAATGAGTTAGAAAATACCACCACAATAATAATTAACTTAATAATATATATATATATATATATATATATATATATATATATATATATTAGGCCATTATTCTAAATTAACTGCAATAGGGTCTCAAGAAAATGACCTCACAAACTCAAATATTTTAGCAACAGAGAAGGTTTTACTTTTACAGAGATTTATGTAGATGTGCCATATTTAGCTAGCAAGGAGGTATTAGATTTTTATTTTTAATTTAAAGGTGTTTTGTACTTCTCTCTGTATGTTCAGAGCTCAGTGTCATACATGATTGGCTAATATACTAAGATGCAGTTGATAACTTCAGTGCAATTTTGAACAGGAAATGCAACCTTCAAAACAAATTTTGATAACAAGAAATGTTGACCCTGAAGGAATCTGAATTTCTGCCAAATGTCTTATCTAATTTTTAATAGTTTTTTCTTGTTTAACTTTTTTTTAAATAGGAAAGACAATATATTCTGTAAAGATTTTCAAAAGTGATGCAGACATACAATTGTGCCTGCTTATTTATCTTTGGGTTCTCACTGTTGACTGAAGTTTTCATCTGTGTGATTTCCATATGCATCATTATTAGCATATTGAAATCTGGTTTTTTCAATAACAAAGTTAAGTAAGCTTTCCATATATTGTTTAATTTTCTATTATCCTGGAACACCTTTTAGCATTACATACATTGACACATTTGAAATGTGTTTTAGGAAAAACAACTACACTAAATTACTTGATAAGAAGCTAATTCAGCATAAGTCATCAGTAACATAAGGTCAAGACAAGACATCACTCTATCTTGAGCTATCTGGAAAACCTGAAAAGAAATAGCCAATTTGAGATTTAGACAGAAAACTTATCACTATTAAACAGGTGAATAGTTTCTGCTTGCTAATGACTTTAGAGTGAAAGTTAAAAAGACTCAAAAATATTTTGTAAATTAATATATAATAAAACTCATTTTTCAGTTAGCTCATCTATATTTTAACTTTTACAAATGAAATCCAAAATAGGATCTATTACCACATGATTCAATTATGGATTAAAAAACTTTTAATTTAATGTGTATTTATAAGGTGTTTGGCTAGATATGGTTTTAAAAACCTGCATTTTCTGCACATATTGCTTGAGGTAGGAGGATAATCAGTATGAAAATAGTCTGGGATATAAAGTGAGAAGCTGTATCAAAACAATTTGGTTTTATTATATCTTTACTTCTAATTCCTTTCTAAAAGAATAAATAATGTCAACATGTATACAAACTTTGTAAAAATCAAAACAAAACAAAACAAAACACAACTTATAACTGGTATCATTAACTCTTCTGTTAGAGCTCTGTTAGCTAGAATAAATCAGTTAATGTTCTTATAAATCTCTCACGAAAGGTATTTAAATTATCTTTACTAAATTTGGATATTCATGCAAATAATAAAATCAATTTGAAAACTTTCTGTTACTTACTTGCTTTATTTGACACCATGTAATATGATAGTAGCATGTAGGGTAGCCTATTTGAAAACTGAGGGGGAAATGATACTTGGTAATTAGAAACATCCTGTAGATATTACATGATATTTTTCAATTTCCATTAGTGTTTCCCTGGCCATAGAAATGCAAACTTTGTTGTGTTTCTTTGTTGTAGTAAAAAACAAACCCACACATCTTGAAATATGGATTGCTGGAAATTAGAATATTTATTCTGAAAATTGAATATAGAATTTTATGACAGCTCCCTGGTGTTTTCATCCTTAGGTGTAATTTCTGTTGCTGGGAAAGAAGGAAGTTGGGTTGATTAAGAATTTGATTACCTCTCATTTCTAATGCAAAGGTTTCCTGCTTAGTATAGCATTCATATCCTCAAGGAAATCAAACTGATACTGTACTGAAAGAGACATTCTATCACAACTGTTGTGTCACAGTGTCCTTTTTCATTTCTCTGTAGATTATCTTCTATGAAAGCAATTAAAAGCAATGCATTGAGCCTGATTTCTGTCCTTCTCTTAGGGAGACTCAAGCTGTCAGCAGCAGAGTTGTGATTGAGTCTTTCTTCTGGGACCCCTTTAGAAGTCATTTTAATATAGGAAAATTCAGGGGTATGCAGGGTTAAATGTGAAAAAGTTCTATTTCTTCATTAACATGAACTATAATTTTTGACAATTTTGTACATGTATACAATGTTTTGTGAACATATTAACTTCCACTTATTCCAGGAGTAACCATGTCCTCCTCCTTTTCCTTCTGTCCTACTGCACTGTCTACATTCATGTTATATTTTGTTTGTTTAGGTCTTATGTAGCTATCTCTGGCTGCTATGTGCTCATGATTACAATAACCAAGACAAGAATTATGTTCAGATCCCAGGAACAAGCAGTCATATATCGTTCTTCTTAAATGTTTTGTAGTCTAGCTTTGGTAGTATGAACAAAAAAGTAGATAAATAAAATAATTGGTTTATTTCTTATTGAATATTGTTTTTAGAAAAAATATAAAAAGTAAGAAGAAGACTATGTTCAAAATCATTATCATTCCATTGAGGAAGAAAAGCAACAATTGAAGTGACATTTGAGTAATGTGTTGAAGAGGACATAGTATTTCACAATTTTTGTCAAATGTCTGGATATCATTTAGCTCAAACTTTCTTAAGCTGTAACTGAAGATGGCATTTAGGAGTCATATACTTGAATGGACATCATGAAAAACTGACAATGGTTAAAATTTTGTTGAACATGTAATCATGTGTAAGGTATCTGAAATGATTCTGGCCACAGCCATCTGACTGGATTATATCATGCTTCTTTTTGAAAGCCTTTGTAATTTTCATCTCTATGTGTATGTATATATAAATATATGTAGGTATGTATGTATATGTGCTCAGGATATATATATATATATATATATATATATATATATATATATACCACAGGGATAAAATTTCTGAGAATCTATGGAAATTTTTATCATGGAATTAGATGGAATACAAAGAAAATTTAACTTAACATCAGAACATATGTGAATTTCTTTTTTAAAAATAATTATATGAATTGACTGAGAAAGAAACATTAAACCATAAAACTACATTTTCCTAAGAATTTTTTTTAAATTAAAGAGACCTCTTGTATATCATGCAGAAATGAAAGGAACTACAGATTTGAACTCCATACATTTATAAATACATGGAGTTAATAGTTTATATTTTATTTATCCTAATGTGTTAATTTAGTGTATTTATGAAAATATAGCTTTTCTCAAAGCAGATCCAAATTTCACATATGAATAGGCTCCATATAATATTTACATGAATTAGGTTTACTAGAATTATTTTGTAAATTATAAATATGAGAGATTTAAAAGAATGGCTAGGATCAGGAGAAGTGATCCATCAGTTAAAAGTAAGTATTACTCTCCTTGATGACCTGAGTTTCATTCCTAGCACCCACATAGAGCTTAAAATCTCTTGCAGCTTTCTGGAATTCCAGATTCAGGGGAATTCAATCTTCCTGGCCTCCACAGATTTACACACACACACACACACACACACACACACACACACACACACACACAAACAAACACACACAAATACACAAAAACAAATCATTCATATAAAAACACATATACAATTATAATTTTAAAAGAAAACTTAAAAATCAACACAAAAGTATAGCTATCAGAAAACCCTAACTGTTAGATAATTAGATGTGTGTACTATAAAACAATATACTATGACAGATGGCAGAGAATATCTCCTAAATGGGTCATCAATAAGTCAAGTTAGGAAACAAAAATTTAGATATGAGTGTGAGGCTATGAAGCAGGTTTCTTGAGTATTTGTCAAGATCAGGGATTTATCTCTGGCACTATACACACACAAAAAAAATCTGTAGTATACAAAATAAAATTATATGAGTTACTTTCTTTTCCTTGCTAAAATTAAGGTATATTCATCTTATTTTCATATATGAAACAACCAAATTTGACAAATACATAGAATACCATTTCAATGAAATGTACAAACATCATTGAAAAGACAGATGACCATGATCTCCAATACAGAAGAAATAAAGTAATGGGAAAAGCATTGTCCCAGCTACTGGTATGACTGTGTATCTATGAAACAGGATGGAAATGATAAATTTAGAGAAATCCTAGTAGTCTCTCTGAGTTGCCAAAAATAATCCATGGAGTCTAAAACATTGTTAGAGTCTGGAGAAAGAAATATCTGACCTTGATGGAGACATAACAATCCAGCTGGAGGAGTCAATTACCTATATAAGGGACTATTCTTCTGGAAAATGGGATCATCACTAGAAAGGTGAACCAACTTAAGCCATACTAAAGAAAAGCTTGGGTTGTACACGATAATTATCTCTTAAATGAAACAATATACTAATCCTTCCCAGAAATTTCAGCTTCTAGAACACTTGTTTATAAAACCATAAACTGAGAGTCTTTACATCTTCTTTGATCCGCTGCGGGGTGGAGCCTCTCAAAGGACAGTTATGGTAGGAAAAATGCAGAGACCCAGAGCCAACCATTAGGCAGAGCATGGGGAGTCTTGTGACAGAGTTGGAGGAAAGATAATAGGACCCAGAACTCCATAAGAACACCAACAGAGTCAACGAACAGAGGACCACTGGAGTGCATAGAGACTGAACAACCAACTAAGGAGCATGCAATAACTGTAGCTAGGCTATCTACACACACGTAGCTTTTGGACAGCTCTGTCTTCGTGAGGGTACCCTAGCAATTAGAGTGGGGCCTGTCTCTTACATAGACTCAGTTGCCTGTTTTGGATTACTTTCCTCTAGCTGTGTTGCCTCCTCGTTGTGCCTCAGTGGAAGAGGAAGCTTTTAGTCTTGATGCAACTTGATTTGCCAAGGCAAGTTGAAGGAGGGGCTCTTCTTATCTGAGGAGAAGGGGAAGGGGGAAAGGGGAAAGAGAGTGAGACCAGAAGGAGAGGAGTGAGGGAGTTAAGATCAGAATTATAGTGAATAAATAAATAAAATTTAAAAACAAGCCTTAATATTCTATTCCCTCTACTTGATATCTTTCTGAGTCAAGGCGTTGACTTTACATTTTTTTCCATCTTTTTCTTTCAGATGCCAGCTAGAGACTAAGTAGAGTTTTTCTCGTATACTAATATTTATTACTCTTTCTCTAAAAATTTCTTTTTCTTCTCATAGCTGCCTACTACCATGTTACTGACCTCCATACTGGCTTAAATGAAATGGCATGGATTTTCTTCTTTCTCATCCTTATTTTTCTCTTCTGGGCAGCTGTTGAAATTCATGGCTTGCTGTCCTGTTTGTACTTTCTTTATTTTCTCTCATAATTATCCTCTGATTTCCTTAGGAGTTCATTCCTGAATTCTTTTATTAATGAGACTGAGAACCCCAGAAGACCACAACAATTTTCCTGTACCATGTGCTGATTCTGGTGAAATTTTCCATAATTTTCAGTAATAACATCATGATTTTCCAGAAAAGTTCTGGAGTGTAAATAATCTAAAAGAATGAGAACTCCATTTATCTGAAATTTTCCCGAATATTTAGCTGAGAAAATGGTATTAGTGGAAAGAAATTCAAAGAAGTTTGAAAAATAGCTTCTCCAAAGAAACAGAAGTTATTTTTCTTTTCATCAAAAAAGAATTCTAAGATATTCAGACATGCGTTGCATAAGTCATAAGAAATAACCATAAACTCAACAAACCTCTTCTCTTTTCAAAATTACAATTGAAATTGAAAACAAGGAGGCTGCTTTCCTTTTACTATACCTTCATGACTTATGACTCCTACTGGCTTATAGAATGTTTCCAGGGAATCACAGTGGCCATCATAAGGTGGAACTCAGGGAGGTCATCAAATTTCTATAGGACCCAGAACTGGTAACAGCAACCAAAGAATGGTTACCACCCATATAACAAAGACAAGAACAGATATCTATACCAAGAAACACTTCACACATCATAATCCAGATGCCATGATGCAAGCACAAAAACACAAATATATAAAACCAAGGAAAGAAAAAGAAGAAAAGAAAGATAGAAAGATCATGATAGGACTTTTAAAAAGTAATTAATTTGATGAACAAGAAAAGGATTTCAAAATAGCAATTATGAATATCTTTTAGAACTTTGAATTAAATATGAATAAATGATTCAATGGAAAATGTGAGAACATTGCATTTGAATTAAATAGTGAAAACAATTAAAGTCATGAAAAGAGAATGTAACACACACACAAAAAAAATTGAATCACTAAAGAAAACTGAAATACAAATAAAGATAGAAATAAAATAGTCAAGATTTCCAACATAAATCTCAGATACATTCTTCATCAATAAAATGTTAGACATAGAAGAAAGAATTTCAGCTACTGAATTCAAGGAAAGAGAAATGGGTAGCATAAAATAGGTATGGTAGAAGGAGAGAAAAACCTAAGTCAAAGGCATATAAAATATTTTTAACCAAATCATAGTAGAAAATTTTTCCAATCTAAGCAAAGTGATACCTATTAATGTACAAGAAGCATCCAGGACATCACATAGACAAAATCAAAAGAAACTCTTCATGACACATAATACTCAAAACAACAAAATGTGTAGATCAAAAAGTGCAAATTAATAGTTACAAGAAGAGAAGACCAAGTCATATTTAGAGCCAGGCCCATTAGTATAATATCTGACTTTTATGTGGAGACTCTGAAATCATTAAGGCATGGATAGATATTTTACAGGCTCTCATAGATCACAGATACCATCCCAGACCTCTATACCTAGCAAAGATATCAATTACAATTGATAGAAAATGAAAGACATTCTAAGTAAAAACATTTAAGCAATTTCTCTCCACCAATCCAATTGTACAGAAGGCAATAGAAGTATAAATTCAGTCTAAAAAGGTTAACCACATTCAACAGGATACAAGGAATAAATAATGAAGAGATAGTCAAATAATTGGGAACCAACACTAACAACAACCAACAAAATAGCATGCATTAATAAATACTTCTAATTAATATTATCCAGATTCATGGTATCAATTCATGAATAAAAGACAAATAGATTCCATTAGCAATCAGGATCCAACTTTCTAATGGATCCATAAAACATGTTTCACTATCAAAGACAGACATCATATCAGAGTAAAAGTATGGTATGTGTTAGGTCAAACAAATGGATGCAAGAAGCATGATGGTGGAGCCATTTAATATAGGACAAAATATATATTAACTTAAAACCACTCACCAAAGTAAAATCCACCAGAAGGTACTGAAATTCTAAATATCTGTGCACCAAGCACAAGGACATACAAGTTCATAAAAGAAATATTACTACAGTTTAAATCACATATAGACACTCACACAGTGATAGAGGTTGACTTCAATATCACACTATTGCCAACAGACAGGTCAAGGCATAATTTAAACAGAGAAATGCTGAAACTAACACTGTTATGAAACAAAGAGACTTAGGAGATATTTATAGGACATTTCACCCAAATACAAAAGAAATACTTTCTATTCAGGACCTCATAGAACCTTCTCCAAAATTAACCAGATACTCGGACACAAAGTAAGTCTCAAGACTCAAGAAAACTGAAATAACTCCCTGCATTCTATCAGGCCTCCATGGATTAGAGCTGGATATCAACAGGAACAGAAAGTCTCCAAATTCATGAAAGCTAAACCTTTCTCAACTGAATGAAAAATGGGTTAACACAATGTAAAAAAGATATTTTAAAACTTTGTAGAGATGAACTAAATGGAAAACCAGCACACTCAAAGCTATAGTATAAACAAAAGAAAGTTGAGGCAAATCCTTAGCAATATGCATCTATACCAATAAAACTGAGAGCATGTCACATTAAAAAGACACATGGAAGCTCTAGGAAATTAAGAAAAATTATCCCACCCAAAATATTAGAGCGGAAGAACTAACAAAAGCAAGGGATTAAAATGAAAAAGAAACAAAAAATTGCAAAGAATTAGTGAGACAAAAATTAGTTCTTTGAGAAGCAAGATTTACAAACCCTTCAATCATATTAACCAAAAGATGAAGAGAAAATTCAAAAGGGTAAGATTAGAGATGAAAATGGAGACATTACAACAGACAATGAGGGAATTCTGGGACTTAAAATTTACACTTAAAAAATATTTGTTCCATGAAACTGGAAAATGTAAAATAAATCAATGGATGGATTTATTCTTTCTTTCTTTCTTTTTTCTTTTTCTTTCCTTTTTTTTTTCAAGACCAGTTTTCTCTGTGTAACCTTGGCTGTCCTGGACTCACTTTGTAGAGCAGGCTGGCCTAGAGCTCACATCAATCTGCCTGCCTCTGCCTCCCAAATACTCGGATTAAAGGTGTGAGAACAATTTCTCTTTTTTTTCTTTCTTTTTAAAAATAAGATGAAAGGCCCTCTTTTCTAAACACTTTTTTCATGTCATTTGTAGATTTTGGCAAATCAAGCAGATATAGTAAATCTAAACATGTTAACATAATTATCCCCAGCACAAAAACACTAAACAGGATGTAAGTCATTTATCCAAGTTAAAATGGAGTGACGTTCAACTGTGGTCCTTTAGTTTTTCCCATTTTCTTTTTAAATGTCAAATGTTTATATGGTACCATTCATAAATACAATTGTAATTTATAGATTATAAAAATAACTATTCCTTTATAAATTACATTTGTCATCATTATTAAAACTTTAGAATCCTGTAAGGAGAAAGTTCTTCCTTGTGTAGAGCCAACATCCCCCATGTTTCTCTACCTCTCTCCTCAAACTCTTGGGGTTTTAGCTCGCAGAGGGTGTATCCAACAGTCAAAATACTTTGGTCTGACATCTTGGCAGAGTGTGTATGAAGAAGAACTGGAGTGGCTGCATTGCATTGGCTAGATGACTGGAGACTTTGTAGAAATGACCAGAGTGAGGAGCACTCAAGACCTTTTGAATGAAAGAATACAGGACATGCCCAAAAGCATTGAAGTTCACCTCTGTTGTTGACACTCAGGAAATTGTCCTGGCAAAAGCCAATTCTCTGCAAATGAGTGAGGTAACAGCCCTCCATCTACTAAGCTTTCATGTTTGTGGGCACAGTGTTCTGATGGTGGCAGGCAAATCATATACCAAAGTTTAACCAAGATGAAAGACACAATTTAAACAGATCAATAATCCCTACTGAAATTGAAGCAACAATTACAAATTTCTCAACATTGCCAGGTGGATTCAGCTCAGAATTTGACCATAACTTCAAAGAAATATTAACAACAATACTCCTCAAATTATTACCCAAAATACAAACTGGAGGAACGTTGTCTGATTCATTTTAATAGGCTACAATTACCCTGACATATGATACAAAGACGCAACACAAAATTAAAATGTTACTGAGACTATAGTGTCCTCAAGGTTAAAATGAGGATCAATCTCCTATGTTTACTCACAGCTGTCAATATGTGATAAAGTGATAGAGACTGTCAGCTTGAAACATTAGCTCATTGTAACACCTATTTCTTTGTGAGGCTAATAACAATATATATAATAAAAAAAGCAAGACTGTAGAATATAGAGGCTGTAGTTCTTTTCAGACTTCATCTGAAAAGTCCCTACTTATAACCTTTACCTAATTCAATTGGTGTGATTCTATTTCCAATTCATAATCAAGAGGAGAAAATTATACTCAGATATAAATACCAATGGCATAGATCACCTAGCATGTAAAGTATGAACAATAGAGTGATTTCACCATAATTAAATTGGTAAAATAATGGGGATAACTACTGACTGGGTTTATAGCTCACTGAAAGATGGTGCTTTGCACAAAACCCTGTTGCTTAATCCCAAGTACCATGAAATAAAGTAATACATTTTGACTTCTTCCTAATAGTGTAAAATTTTCTCTGTAATAAGAGAGAAAATAATCATGAATTATAAATGCAGAAGACAGAGGTAAGAATTGTATCTAATTTTTATTGGAAAAGAGTAAAACCAGGAAGACAGAGCAAGCTTTCTTTAAAAGTCAGAATTGAAATACACTGTTTTAAACTTTTTATACTATAGAGGACATGGAATAACATTGCTAAAGATTTAATAGTTAATAAGTAATATGTTTCTTTCACTATATTAAAACATATATAATTAATGTTATCTCAGCAGATAGAATAAATCAGTTTGCAATGAAGGAAAGGCTTTAAGTTATAATTAAACTTGAAAGCTTGTTACAAATAAGTAATCTCCTCATGTAATAATCATTATCCACTTTTCAGAACCTGTTTTCTCATTGAGTATTGATGGTCTTTACTAAGTTCCAGGTCTTCAGTTCTTAACTATTGTACATGCAAATAGTGACGTGCATGGGAAGAACCTAAACTGACTATTCCTGTGTAGATTTTTATCTTCTTTTGCTTTCTATTAAAAATTATGTTCAGCTTGTTGGGATTTTCCATTAATGTTTAGACCAAATTGATTATACTAATGTCCTTGAAACCAAAATAGCCTTTTCCCTGAAGAATAAGTACATTTTGCTTGAAGACCGAAGGAGTATTTCCTGCTTCATACTATTTCCTACCTATTGTTCTGCCCTATGGATTTTAAGTTTTTCAGCGGTTGTAATAACTTAAACCAATTCCGTGAAGTACATTCTCCTCAGAAACAACCCATTCAACCTCTTCTTTCTACAAATATTACTATATCCATATGTATCCTAAAGTACAGTATACAGGTGTAGTGAACTAGGAGATTTAAATGATGCAAATTTTTGTAGTTTTTTTCAGCTCCATATAGACTAAAATCTGAGGAAATTGTGTAATAGTGATTATTAACAGTAGAAAAATGTTTGAAAGAATAAAAAATGTTTCACATTAAATTTACTGAAAGCCACTAAATAATGATAATGAATTCAAAGTTATAGCTGGATGGCATGGCCAAGAGTTCTGGGGACACTGCTTGAAAAAGTTCCAGTGTCTGGATGCCTTAGGTGATCCTTCCTTGTCCATGATAGATATTTCTTGCTGTTAAAGGCCCTCTCTCCGAATACTATAATTGGAATAATGTAACAAAAGTTGGTGTTAATAAAAAAAATAATAAAACTAATGGAAACTCCCTGGGAAAAAACAGGTTTGCAGAAAATTGAGTCTTCCATAAAATCCATTTACATTTATTTTTTGATTATTGATGAACGATATTGGTAATCATGAGAAAAGATTTAAGAAAAATTGATAAAGAAGAAAAACTTAGGTGAAATTTAAAAGTTGACAAACTGTAATAAAGGACCAGCATGACAAGAAAATATGTTGATCAGGTGTTTGTTTTACAGACTTTGATAGCTTCCTGAAGGCAAAGTAAACGAATTTAGGAACCCTGGTGCTCTCCTGTCACTTAGAGGATGGCAATAAAGATGGAAATCATATTGGAACAAACGTTCAAGATAGGGACACAAAGGAAACTGGTGAACTGCCTACTTTCCTCAGTAGGCTTGTCAGACTACGATTTTTCTGATATTATAGTAACAGACCACCTATTTTAAAATAAGGAGTTACACAATATTGTAAGAATAAAACGAAAGACATGATGGTATTATGCCATATATAAAATGAGGAAAGAGGAAGGAGAGGAAAATTTTAAAAAGTGTCAGAGAGATTGGACTTCTGTAGAAATATAAGTTTGATGTAACAGGTATTAGGAAATAATTTCTAATTCTCTTACTTCTGTGCCAAGCTGAAATAGGATCAAACTGAAATACACTCATCCTGTTTAGCAATCCTGTAACCACAAGGCTCTATGGCTCCAATCTTAAGGAAGAAAACTTTGAGCTGAAAAAGAAATGATTTTATCATAAAGTTAACTTTTAGTTCTTATAAAATTTGCTGTTAGCTCACTTTGATTCTTTTGTTTCTATAGACTTATGCAACCAAGAAAGACTTAAAGTTATGTAATTAATAACCAAAGTTTCTAAGTAAATTGTTTTTCATATAAATAAAGCCTGCAAGACACACAGGTTGTCAGAACAGTTTAAGCCATCTCTAGATGTGCTTCAGCTCTGTCCATCTCTCATGAAAAGAAACTGCATGATGTGTCATAACTGACTCTTCCCTCGTAGCTCCTGCATCCACCCTTCTTCAAGCCCTTCCCTCATCCTATTTAGTATTTTGTTAGCTGGATTATTTAGATAGTACTCCAAAATCTGTGTGCTTAGGTTAAACAGAGTAATAGGTAGCCTACCATAAATGAAGTAGAAATGTTAAACATGTGTTTATATGTTGTATATGAAGGCAAGGAAAAAATGAAAATAAATTTAGACTTATTATGTAATAATAGCTCAAATTGTGAAGAAATCCATAGAACCTTTTAACAACACTTTTGTACTCTGTAAATGGGGAATTATATTAGAAAATGATGCTATGGCATTTGAAAACCTGAAGTAAAGTAGTAAAGAGGAATGATAAAGTGGCCACATTTCATTGTAAAATAATGAACAATATAATCAAAGGAGTAGCCAAAATAGTAGAATGCACAAACTACTATGTATAGTGTCCATACACTTAAAATAAGTAATAACTAATTCTACTGAATTTTCACTTTCCTTATGAGTTGGACATATTCTGTGCTGAACAAGTAGAAATATGACTTGTACTGTCACAATAAGATTGTCACATTTTCAGCGGTTTAAATGTGTCCTACAAAATTTATTCATCAGAAATGCGTCTCCAATATAATAGTGTTAAGAACTGAGATATTTATGGGGTAGTTAAATCATCAAAGTATAGCCCTTATAAAATGGGATTAATTTGTAAAAGACGATTCATCCTCTTTTCTTCATTCTATCATGTGAGGATATCTAAAAGGTATACTACATGAGAAACAGGTCTTCATTAGACTCCAGATTAGTTGGCATGTATATCTTTGCTATCTCAGGCTCCAAAATTGTATTGTATGAAATAAATTTCATTTATTAACGTTACCTATTCTATTTTATTATATTTTATTAAAGCTCAGTAATGGATATTGCCTCAATTAATTCTCATGAGTCATCTCATTCAGGATATCTTAAAGGAAAGAGTGGCAATGTCTTTTATATGAAGAACATTAATGATTTGAAAATTTTTGTACATTTAATCTATTTCATAACCTTCCTCAATGTACCTTAGTCTTTTTTTTAAATTAGAGTTATTTATTGTGGAAAATAAGACTTTTGATTTATTACTCCACTCAAACTCTAAACTGACACTAATTCTAGGAGAACTAACATATCAAAATGTGACTTTATTTGCCCAAATGACATTTTCATTTTACCTCAAAATTTGAGATCAGGGTGGGTACTGTAGTTACATAAACTGACCCTGTGTTTCTTTCTTAGAATGTTTAATCAGAATAGACACAGTATCTAGTAGCATTCCCAAGTTGCTTTCCTGCCCTGTAGAGGAGAGAGTTAAATAGAAGAAAAAGTCAAATGGAAGCCAATGTACCTGTCTATATTTATTAAAACAGAGGACAAATATCAGTACTCTGTCTCTGGATACAATGCAGACACTAATGTTATCATAAAGAGATGTTGATTCTCACCACATCTCCATTCAACACACCTATATGTCATGGGCAGAAAGAGAATGTATCTCAGAGACTGACAGTAGTTTATAATAAACAAAACCAGATGGTAACTTCAACTCCAGCTGATGTACCAGATGTGGTATAATTGCTTGAGCAAATTAACATATCATTTATACTAGTATGTGACTTTTGATGTGACAATGTTTTTTCCCTCAGTATTTAAAAATGAAACCTAACAAAAATATATTATTTTGAGCTGTCAAAGTAACATTTATTATCGTACCTTAAGGATATGTGGACTCTTAAATTTGGCTATTATTTAATTTGCAGAAGTCTTGCTCTACATTCTTCCCATAAAATATCAATATGAACCATTACGTAGGTAATAATATGCTGACCAGACTCATTAAACAGAAATTGAGAACTCCTTTACATTTCTGTAAACATGTGAGTTTCAAAACACACTTAACAAAAATTCAGAGATTGTACAACTCTGTAATTTCTAGGACCAAACTGTTGTATATGTGTGTGTGTTGGGGAGGGTGTCAAGTATCTCTTCCCAAGTAGAGGGAAAATTATTTCATTGGATGTATCCTAAAACTAAATAATGTCTGCACCTTTTTTGATTTGTTGTGCCTGGAAAGTTTATCCTCATTTGCCATTCTACTTCAAGTTTAGAATAAAACCCATGCCAATAGTTTCTATAATAGGGTCAGGCTTCTTCTAGATAGAGGAAAAAAATATAATAATAATAATAATAATAATAATAATAATAATAATAATAATAATAATTCTATAATTATGTTATTATTATTGTATATGAATTTATTATTGGCTCATAATCTAGGTCGTGGGTAGTCCAACAATGGCTGTTTGAATGCTGTGGAGGTGGAATATCTTGAATTTGTTTGGTCAAAGAAGCTAGATGTCCCAACTTTCAAAATCTAGAGTAAAAAGCCTAGGAAAATCACTAAAGAGTCATTGACATTGCTACCACCCTGACAAGTGGGAAGAACCTGGACTTCAATGTCATCTGACAATCTTAGCATCAGGTTAGAAGGAAAACAGAAGTGTGTGGACCCTGCTGTGGCCTCTGAATTATCATCCCTGGGTAAAGGCTGTATCTATCATGTTTGAAGGTTTCATGCACTTGATGAGCTGGTCTTTCTTACTCAATTTATCTTCTCTTAAAGCAACAAACATGACACAACTAGGTGATTCCTACTCAATCAAATTGACCCCCATTTAATTTCAACATTCATATTAACTACTCTGGAAGCTCATATGAAAGAACAGAATCATGTTTGTTTTACTATTTCAGGAAGAAACATAAATGCTTAGAGGCACTGTTACATGTAGATTTTTAAAATTTTTGTAGCCAAGTCCTGGAGTTTTATTCATATAACTATTTTCTTCTTAGAAATCAAATTTTGGTATAAGACTGGATTTTATAAGGCATTAAACATGTAAACATGATTCCCCAATTAAAAATAGTAAGCATTAGGTCTATTACATCATTAAATAGAATGTTATATATGAAACAGAGCTCAAGCTGTTGCTGAAGCTACCAGTAAATTATACAAGGAAATGGTCAGAATCCCTGCTACCCAATGTCTGCTCCATCAATTCAACTCTTCCAGTCCAACCCATCAAAATTGATGTCATTACTTTTAACTTTTTTGTTCATATTCTATTTTTATAAGATGTATTTCTATGAGGAATGGAAATACTGAAATAGAATGATGTTGTTCTTATTATATTTCTTAATCTTATAGCAGTAACAGCCAGTGTTTCATTATTACATATTTTTATAAGTATGAATAATTTATGTGTTTTATGTAAGGTTCAAGTATATTTATTCTCTGACTGGTTACTAAATATTTCACCATAAGTTATATTTAATATGACAAAATTTTTATATCTCTCAAGGTGTTCATGTGTTTGTTTTTTTTTGTATCAGATTATATGTAACTGAAATATATAACATCAACCATTTATTCTACAAATAAGTATTACTTAGTTATTGTCTATCATCTTTTTCTCAGTATGAGTAAATTTGGTTGGACAGTATTTTGTTGAGACTATTATATTTATTGTCACTAATACTACGTATTAGTGAATTTATTTCTTTTGGGTAACTATGTCTAGTTAGTTGTCACTTATTTCATCAAGACTCTAAATTCTAATGGCTATATAACCTTATAAAAGAGCACCATGGATTCACGACCAAGTATTCAAATATGTGAGCCTCTGGGGACATTTTTAGTTTAAAAGCAAAACAGCAATAAAACATTTAAATTATTAGCATAAAGAAAGAAAATCTAGACACAGCTGTACTTACTAAATAACTTGCCAAATATTTAAGGAAGCAGTATCTGTCATATAAAATTTCTTCAAAATAGAAGAGAGAATCATCTTAGCTTTTCTGTAGGTTTTAAAAAAATTTCTCTAATGTTAGAAGTAAAAATTCCTATTTATGTTCTTCTTTTATTATTTCTAGTTAACTAATTTTTCATGCTTAATTGAAGTAACATTTTTAGTTTGATTGATCATTTTGAAGAATCAATGTTTTGTTTCATTTTTGTTTTTTTTTTCTATTTTCTATTTAATTCTGTATTTACCATTTTTCTATGCTTTCTTTCATGATTTGTCTGATGTTTTAAAAGTATTCACTTAATTAAATAAAATAGATTCTTCAATTGATGACATAAGATCTTTAATTTCTATAAATATGCTATCATAAATTCATAATATATGCTTATTAATTAATATATGATCATGTGTCACAATGTTCAAAACAATCTTGTTCTTAATATCTCAAAACTGAAAATAACACATCACTATTTTCAATAAAGGGACTGAGTACTTATGCTTTATTTTTACAGTAGAATATTATAAAACAATTAAAATGGTTGAATACATGTTAGTGTGTCAGAAAAATTAAGTCTAAAAATGACTTAAAACAAAATATTTAGAGCACATATATCAAGATGAAATCACTTTATATAAATTTTGTATTAATGTGTATTTTCTGATTGTAAAATTTTAAAGAAAATGATATTTCTGATAACACAATGGATTTTAATGGAAGGGCATAGAAAAATCAACCTGGAATGTTTCCTGTTGGCTATCTTTCATAGTGCCAAAAAGTGCTATATAGTCACTGGAGGAGAAAGTCATCACCTTCATTACTCAGCAGTGGACCATGTTTGTTACAATACTGACTGAGATGCCAGACAGAATATACACAGAGACACAAGAGTGGAATGAATATTATGGCTATATTCAGCCACATTCTGAGTGGATTTGAGGATTGCTCATCAGGAAAGACTCTATACCTCCTACTGTAAATCCAGCCCAAAGCCCATGTCTTGTTTTGTCATAGGCCAAATCTATTGTTTTGCTAAATAAACATGTTGTCAAACTACCTAAAATATTTACTTATATATCTGTAGATTAGTATTGTTCTCAACGTGGTCCAGAGAAGTAGGCCTTGTTCTACAGTTGGCAGTGGGTGAAGCAGAGTCTTGTAAAAGGCAAAATGCTGAGATTAACTGACTGTTGCAAGTGGACAGATAGCTCAGGAAGTTGAGAGTACATACTGCTCTTGCAGCCAGCCGAAGTTCAGCTCTATGTTGAGTGGATGGGAAATATAGTAGTGGATATGACCAAGATATATTGACACATGGAATTGTCAAAAGGATACTCTAAAAAAGTATGGTTATTATAAAGAGAATTATTCTGCATTCAGAAAATTCACAGACGCTTCAGAACATGTAAACCTCTACTTTAATTGTCCGTACAGTCTAATTTTTTTGGTTCAGTTTTCCTGTTGAGTCTCACCTCTATTTGCTGAGTCTTTGCCATATGTTTTATTGTCTTCTATTTTTATTTCCATGTACTCTCAGACAACATTTTAGAAGTGAGAGGTCCCTGTGAGTTTAATTTGTATCATTCTCTAAAACAGGTTAGAAATGTCCAATACAAATGTAATTTTTTGTTAGTTGAGGTCTTATTCTATCTGTGGCCTTCAAGAATGTGTTTCATCCTCTCTCAGACATCACTGTAAGTTATAATAATAAAATTCTACTAATAATTCAAAGAATTATTACGCATATAGAGAAGTTATATTTGATAGCAAAATTAAAATTAAAGTAATATGAACTACACTTGGAATTTGATAGAAAAGCATCACGCTGTGACTTGCAAAGTAGATGGGTTTTTCAACTTACACACTTAGTTTCTCAAATTACCATGCTCAGATTGTGGTTATTTTATAAGTCTTTTATAACTACATTTAAATGTTTGCAAATTGTAATTATTGGATTCAATAATTTCTTATAACTTAATGTGTCCTGGGTATTAACCTCAAAGTCCCTAAATAAGTTTCCTTATCTACAAATACGAATAATAGTATCTATAAGTGTTCAGATTTTATTGGCAACTACTGGAAGTACATATGGGAAATTATCCTTCAATAGATGTCTGATATGGATTTATACATTTTTTCCATTTGAATAGTAAATTTAGCAGAATTTGTTAACAACAGCCATAATATGTGATCTGATTAATTGGGGAATGGAATCTTTTAGACAAGCTGGAGATCTGTGACTGAGTAGGCTCCTCGGAGAATGGGATGTTGACTCTAGATGGGGCTGCTAACTGCAGGGGACAGGAAGACTAACAAGACCTCCTTCTATCAAGGCAGGACTTCTAGTGGAGGGATGAGGACACCAACACACTCACAAACTCTTCAACCCAAAACTTGCCCTCCCTACAAGATATGCAGGGATACAGATTGAGCAGAGGTCAAGGGAATATCCAACCAATGGCTGATTTAACCTGAGACCTTCCCGATAGGAAAGAGCCAGCACCTGACACTAATAATGATATTTTGCTGTGCTTGCAGACAGGAGCCTAGCATAGCTGTCTTATGAGAGGATCTACCCAACAAAAATATCACACTGAATCAGAAAGTCCTGGTTGATTTTTGTTGCCTTTCTTTGATGTCAGTCTATTCCTTAGTTTCAGTAACAATTTTGGATAGTTTGAAACCTTTGATGCTCACAGGACATTTAAATTTTTTTTCCCACTTGTGGGGATTTCTTGGATTTAGTATTTAAAAGTGTATGCTTATCATTTGATAAATGATTTTATCTATTAATTAGTTAATAGAAAATACACTTACCATTAACAATGAAGGACCCAGAGGGGTCAGGAGCTCTACAAAGAGACCATCAAGGCAGGTAGACCTTGACCCAGGGGGCCCTGCACAAACTGATGCACCAACCAAGTATAATGCATTTAGAGAACCTACACTCCCTGTTCTGATGTAGATGATGGACAGATCATTCTCCATGTGTGTTGGGGGGCAGTGGAGTGGAGACTACCTCTAATAAGAACTCTGTTGCCCTCAATTTGATCACTTCTATTTGGCAACATTGCTTTGTAGGCACACAGAGGGAGGGGAGGCAGGCTGTCCTGATGAGACCTGATAGACCATGATCTATCAGGTGGGAAAGGAGGTATCATTCTGTAAGAGATCTAGGGGTGGGGAATAGGGAGAGAGAGGGAGCGGGAAGAAACTGGAAGACATGAGCAAGGGGGTAACAATTAGGATGTAATGTGAGTAAATTATAAAAACCAAAAAGTTTTTTAAAAAGAGAAAAAAGAAGAAAATGAAGATAATTTACATGTAATTAACCCCAAGACTAAAATACTGTTATATGCATAAAATAATCTGAATTTTAAGCACATATAAGTGTTCTGTCTGTTGACTTGTGTAAAGGAATATTTATATTGTTTTAAATAGATGACTAAATCACTCTTACTCCATAAACAAGGAGTTTTATGTATCCAGAGTTAACTATCATGAAATCAGGAAAAGCAGGATTAGGTTTTTGAAATGCTCATAATTAAATATAATCAATTTGCCTTCACAAGGAGAGTAGTTTCTTTTAAGATTCATCCTAATGGGAGTTAAATATTTATTATACCTTACTTGGTCTAGATAAATAAATATTCTTAAGAAAAAACAGGAAATAACTACTTTTCTTTTGCCAAATGATTGCTATTGTATTTGATCAAAAAACTTTGCACATTAAAACCAGAGAGATAAGTGAAGGCTTTCGTGGGACATGCCCCTTGGGATAGTATGCAGATTTAAGTGAGTATATACCATTTTGAGTCTTTCTGCTTCTGGGTTAACTCACTCATTATGATCATTTCTAGCTCAATACCCTATGAGAATATACAGGGGGAGGTAATCCCCCTCAGGAACAGTCATAGGGGTGGGGAATGAGGGGAAAATGGGAGGGAGGGAAGAATGGGAGGATACAAGGGATGGGATCACCATTGAGATGTAACAAGAATAATTTAATAATAATAATAAATAAATAAAAAACAAAAAAACCAGAGAGATAGAGTGTTGGGAGGATTTCTGGCTCTTTTACATGTTCCGGCAAAATTCATCTTATTTGCACCTAAACCTCTTATACCAAATGACTCTTTGGATATTAAAACTACCCCAAAATTTTCCAAATTTCATGCATCTTTGTTGTAAGTATTCTTTGCTATGATTTTATCATTCAAAAGAAAATACACAGCGTAGGGAAATTTAACAGTCAATTCAAGATTCCATGTTTAGTTGGTAGGACCCACAAATTTCCTTTCATATCTCAATTTTTCTGGATAACAGAAGTAAAATTAAATAAATTAAAAGGTAAAAACTGTTGTTTTTCTTCTAAAGGTTTATATTTTAGTTTAGCTTTAAATAATCAAAGAGAATTAATGTTTTTATTTTTAAAAATCAGTCCTTTCTATATCCCACAATTAGAAGTAGATTTGCTATGGTATGTAGTTTTAGCATAGAAATTAAGTATGATACCTTATGTTCTATTAAAATTCATCTTTTACTTATTTTGATGACTGAAAAACTATTATAGATTAATTTGTTAAGTTCAGTCCTTGATGAATCACTAACAGTTCTTTGGAGGAAATCTGTTACTTAAAAAAAATAGGCTAGTGACAGGAAATTAATTAATTTTATATTACTCCAGCAAACCATTTAATTCAGAAAAGAAATGCAATTTTTTGCATTGTGTATGCTAAGTAGCATTTAAATTTTTATAAATATATACATTTAAAATTCTGTTGAAATAACCCACCTTTCATATCTCTGAGGCACAAAGTTAGACAGGAAAGCTTTTATTTATTATGCTTTGTTTTCATAAAGTAATTTTCCCCTATCTCACTGATATCTCCAATTTATATAAAGAAAGTTGAAAACACATTCAAGTTGGGGCTATGCTTCCTCGAGACAACACAGATTTCAATTTGAAAGTTGAATGTTGGACCTTGAACTGCTTTTGATATTCATATACATTGGAATGTTTCTAAAAGCCAAACAGAAAAAAAAATAGTAGGTAGATATTATTTAATTCTCCTTTGTGTAAAATCCATGATTATGACAAGATACCTTCATCTGTTCACATTCTATGCCTCTCTCCTAACACTGAGGCTGGGCAGATTCTATGTGCTCTTTGATGCCCTGCAGGGCAACACATGGTACTCTCTGGCACAAGCCTATTCTAGCTTTCATTTAAAATGATATTTAATTTGTGGAGTGTCCATAAATTAATACATTTTTGCCATTTGTTTTGCATACACAACACCATCTGCTTCCTAGATTCCCAAATGTCTGCTTGATATGCTTTGCTTCCCATTCCAGAAAAGTACCAGTTGTGTTGCCAGGTCTCTGGAGTCCTCACAGTAACACACTATTTTTATCAGTAATGGCATAATGAGATACATCACACACTTTCCTAACAACTGGGACTGTTGCCTGCCATTCCAAATTGATGTATGATGCCAGTGGCTGTCAAGCACCTGATATTTACAGATTCTCCTCTAATCATGACCCCTTCCCAGGGGTATAGTTATAAGAAAAAAAAAAGAAGGAAAAGAAAAGCAACCTGGCCAAGATACTATCACCTTTTCTTCCTTATTTGAACATTTCTTGTGACAGAGTTGCTTTGTAAATAACATTTTCCTTAGAAGGTAATCTTGACACACTGAGGTGACATGATCACCAACTGTTGTCTACAACATTGAGCAACTTGACCTGATATTGGCTAGTAAAACACAGAATGAAGGTCCTAATGTGAATTGATGCTGGCTCTTTTACATATGCTGGGCTTATACTTTTTATACTTGTGTCTAAGCAATAAATAGCAACATAACTAAGGGATGCAAAGAGGAGTAATAAACCATCTTTAAAGAAATACTTATTTACTGCAAACTTCTATCTTCATGTATGTACATCCTTTAATATTCTCCAAGTAGTGTTTCTATAGTATCCTCTCTCCTGTTATCAAATAGTTTCCTGTACTAAAATTTGACAAGCTTCTTCCAAATCTCTTTTAGATTAACTTCGGTCTTTGTCCTGTCTTAGCACAACTTTTATAAAAACTGTCACGTTTTCATTTGGGAAGCTGCTAACCTGCACTCCTTGTTTACTCTGGTAATTAAATTTATTTCATCTTCAAGTCTCTGATGGGGTTGAAGACCAGATAGTTTAGTTTTACAATTAGCTTAGTTGTTTGGAGGTTGTTTTTAGGTCTAGATAGATGTTTTAAGTTTATAATGATGAGATATGATAAATATTGATTTACATTTAATATTTTAGACTCACCAGTATAGGAAAAATATTTTCTTAAAAGCTGCCAAATACATATAGTCAAAACATTATGAATGTTGATTCTTCCTAATAATATTCTGCTATACTCACAGATTAGTGAGTAGCCCAATTTTCATCAAAGAAGAGTCTTCCAGAAACTGATGGGATCAGATGCAGAAACACACAGGCAAACACTAGGTGGATTCAGATGGTGGAGCCACAGTCAGCCCTTAGAAGAAGATTAGGAAGGACTGTAGGAGCCAGAGGGTTGAGGACACTACAAGAACATTATGTACAACATCAGTCATCTTAATTTAATAATCACAGATGTCTGCCCAAACCCCTTTTGTCTAAATCATTACCTGGCTCCTATGACATATTTTCCCTCCTCTATGCTGTCTTCATGAGTTACTGTAAGTTTCTAATTCAGATAAGAGGAAACCTCTATCCTGTATGGGTCTGACCTAGGTCCTCTACATATAGGTTATGGATGTGTAGCTTGGTGTCTTTGTTGTCTTTTGGGGGGTCGTAAAAGTTGGAATGAACATGTAAGTGACTCTCATCTAGTTTTTAGACCCTTTTTGCCTCCCTCCCTCCCTCCCTCCCTCCCTCCTTCCCTCTCTCTCTCTCTCTCTCTCTCTCTCTCTCTCTCTCTCTCTCTCTCTCTGCTTTTGAAGAGAAATGGACAAAGAGTGTATCTGGAGGAGCAAGAAGAGGAGGTGGGGGCAGGGACTGATAGGAATGGAAGAAGGAGATACTTTGGTATGTAATGTATGAAAATAAATAAATAAATATGACTGTTTAAAAAAAGATGACTGATATCAGCCATCTGGGAAAACATGATTGAGCAATAACATGTTTGTTATATTAACAAGCTCTGACTATAAGTCACTTTTGTGTGATTTGTTTGTTTGTTTGTTTGTTTTTTGAGTCATAGTTTTTAAGTGTATTCTTGGCTGTCCTGGACTCACTTTGTAGACCAGGCTAGCCTCAAAATCACAGACCTCTGCCTGCCTTTACATTGCTGAGTGCAGGGATTATAGGCCTCCACCAACATGCCTGGCTGTGTGACCCTTTTAAAAATATCCTTGGGACTGTGAGTATGTGAGGCTCCAGAGGGATTGGCATGGAACTATCGAGATGGTACATTTTCATAACCCAGAACTTTCAAACTTGATATTTAAAATCTCATCCTGAGAATGGAAATTGTGGAACAAAGCTTTCGCCTGTTTCCTTGCCTACCTCAGGAGCAAGTGACAAAACCTCAATGTGGTTACAGGTGGTCAGACACGTCAGCTTGTCAACTGTTACCTTTCCTCATGTAAGTAATGCATCTCGAGCATTCTAATCACAGCCAAGGAAATCTCACCCGAAGCCCCTGCCCACTGCCCAAGGTTTATAAATCCTGTTTCACAAGAAATAAAATGTGCACACCATCGATTTCACAGAAGATTTTCTAACAGTTTTATTCTGAACCATAACACTGGGGAAAGAAAGGGTTCCACTTATTCTCTAAGAACTCATCGCTGGATCCCTGGACTGTCACTTGGACTGTTGTAGCTACCGTAGAAGCTCGTCCAGTCACCACAGGCATCTGCAAGTCAACACAGGTCACTGCTACCATCTTCCACGCTTCTCTGCTCACTGCAGTTCCCATCTGTGGTAGTTAGCTGTTGGCTCTTTCCAACGAAGCTGTTCTACTTCCTCAACTCAGGTCGATATTCTGCTGCCATCTGGAGCTGGAAGTCCAATTAAAAAAGCCATAACACTTTGATGTGAAGAAATCTTATTCTCCTGCATCTCCAGCTAAATCCTGAGGTATGGATGTCGCTCTTTGCCCCCCTTCCTTCCTGGAGAGGTATTGTTCCTGAGAGAAGCAGGACTCAGAGCCCTGTTCTTCATCCTTTTCCACCTGGAAACTGATGGCACTTGGACTTTCCAGCGGTGAAGCGAGAAGAAACACTTAACCACATCATTGGAATAAAGTGTGTCAAATTTTCCAGTGGCTCCATGCATCTCCCAAATCAGGTTCCTCACAGGCCCTCTTCCTTACCCTGCAGAACTCATCTTGTCACCAGGTACTGTTATAATTATAGGTATACAGACTAATGGAGTGGAATTGAGCACCTCAAAATATTTGTATACAACACTAATCAGCTAAGGTAAAGTATTCAAGGATATCAAGACTAAATGAGGCCAATGAATACTTTCAAGAAAGGTGTTTTTATAGCTGTATTGAATACAAATTTAAACTTATGATAAGTCACTTGAATAGTATTTATGAAGCTCATCAGCACATAATCCTTTACCTCTACCTGCCAGCCACAGGGTAGAGGTGTTACAATACACCTCTTGTATTTGTACTTGATTGAGCTAGGAGGCTTTTAACTTACTGGTTATTAACTTATTTTAGTGATGCTAACTGGCTATGATTTCTATTCTATAACAGACAAAAGATGAGCTTATAAAAATAAGGATAATAACACCATTTCTCTTCCTTGATTCAGTGTGACCCATCTCAGCTGTGTGTTAGTTGCCAGTTTGCATCAAGAAAAGTAGCTCGTAAGTACTCTATTTCCATTCTATCTAAAGCAGGGGTTCTCAACCTATGGGCTCTGACCCCTTTCAGGATGACATATCATATATCCTGTGTATCAGATATTTACATTATGATTTATAACAGTAGCAAAATTATAGCTTTTAAGTAAGATCAAAATAATTATGTGGTTGGGGGTCACCACAACATGAGGAACTGCATTAATGTGTCCTAGTATTAGGAAGGCTGAAAACCACTGAAAGAGATCAGCTGAGGATATATTGTAACACAAACAAAGAGTATGAACTTTTGTCTCACATTTAACAGTCTTTCATCCATAAGAAAGAGATAGATTTTGAAACAGCACACAAGCCATCTGCTATTAGTTAGCAGCACAGTACAGTCTATTTCTCCTTAAGGTAGTAATTTTTGGTTACAGTGGGAACCATACATAAGTCTAGAGTCCTAATGGTGAATAGTTTTATAAAAAGAAATATTGATAGAATCACAATCCTCATAATAATAATACTCAAAATACCTAGTTACAATTGAAACTTGTAGTACCAATGATTTGTGAAATCACAACTTGAAAGAAAAAGGAAAATCAATATTTACCAATAAGTATAAAAATCAGATGTTGGAACTGTCTGATGGATTTAACAACAGAAATCATTAAAAAAAGTTTCAATAAGCAAGTAAAAAGCATCTATCATTTTGAAACAAATGGAAAAGAGAAAAATCATGCCAAGTAAAAATTACAAAATAGATTAAAGTGAACTTGTTTACTTTGAATTTAAAATAACCAGACAGAATTCAATAGGTATAATTACAACATAAAGATAAATCAATAGTTTTACTGAATCAGAATAAATAACAAAAAATAGACTTACCAAAACACCAAAACAATGAAGAATTGAGGACCTATAAAAAAATAAAAGAACATGGTACCATTTCTATCATTGAAGTTTAAAAGGAGGGAAGATAAAAGTATTAACTGGATGATTTGAAAAGAAAATATCAGTTATCTACACCTAAAGGAGGGATTGAATATAAGCCTGAAATAATAGGAAGCTGAGTAAGCCATGATTAAAAAATAAAATAAATTTAAGCCAAGAAATGTCACCTTTACATTTCAGTATATGAAATAAAAAAGTAAAAGTATCAGAAGTGTCTAAAGAAAGATGAAAAATAACTTATGGTGGCATATCAGTTCTGATCAGAAATTTTCCCAGTTTATAGGTTGCCATTTTGTTCTGTTGACAGTGTCCTTTGCTTTACAGAAGATTTTCAGTTTCACGGGATCCCATTTATTAGTTGCTGATCTTAAAGCCTGAGCTACTGGTGTTCTTTTCAGGAAATTGTCTCATGTACTAATGAGTTCAAAACTCTTCCCTACTTTTTCTTCTAACAGATTTAAAATGACTGGTTTTATTTTGGGATCTTCAATTGACTTGGAACTTAATTTTGTGTAGGGTGAGAAATGAGGGCCTATTTTCCTTCTTCTACACTCAGACATACAATTAGGCCAGTGTGTTCACATCATCTTTATTTGTAATAGACAGAATCTGGAAACAACCTAGATGTCCCTGAACCAAAGAATGGATAATGACATTGTGGTATAGTTACACAGTGGAATACTACTAAGCTATTAAAAAACAAGAAAATCTTGAAATTTTCAGGCAAATCGATCTAACTATAAAAGATCATCCTGAGTGAATTAACCCAGACCAAGAAAGAAATGAATGATATATACTCACTTGTAAGCAGATATTAGCCACATAATATAGATAACCACACAACAATGCACAAACATAAAGATGCTAAATAACAATAATGTCCCTACAAAGAACGATTAATTCTCATTCATAACAGCAAATAGAATAGACAGTTGAAGCAGTTCAAGAGGAGGAACAGGATGGGAGCCTAGGATATAGGGCCTCTTAAAGATTCCATCCAGCAGGGAATCCAAGCAGATGATGAAGCTCACAGCCAAACTTTGTGGTGGAGAAAAGGGATTCTTATGGGAGAATTGGGGAATAGAAACACGTGGAGGGGACAGGAGCTCCACAAAGACACCAATGAAGCCAATAAATCCTAGTGGAGGAGGTGGGAGCTGCAGCAACTGATGTATCAACCAAGGACCATGCATGGTGAGGACCTAGAACCTCTGCTCAGATGTAGTAGATGGGCAGCACAGTCTCCTTGCGGGTTCCCTAATATGAGGAATAGGGATTAATTCTGACATGGACTCTTGTGCCCACACAT
Organism: Acomys percivali; assembly: GCA_907169655.1. Classification (NCBI taxonomy): domain Eukaryota; kingdom Metazoa; phylum Chordata; class Mammalia; order Rodentia; family Muridae; genus Acomys; species Acomys percivali. The sequence continues at coordinate 63,158,888 of OU015760.1, read as the reverse complement.
TGATCATTTTACCCTGGTGGGGAGGCCTTTCTAGGCCACAGAGTAAAAGGATGCAGGAAGTCCAGATGTGACATTATAAGCTGAGGTCAGGTCTTATGGGATGAGGGCTCCCCATTTCTGAGGACCAGGGGAGAATAGATGGGACATGAGGGTGAGAGAGTGGGACCATGAAGCAATGATGTAGAAGGCTACATTTGGGATGTAATGTAGACAAATTAAAAATAAATACATGTAAAAGGATCCAGTAGGTCCTAGAATCCTACAAGTAGAACATTATGATAGGCAGATTTGGGTCATGGGGTCCCACTCAAACTAAGGCCCTAGCCAAGGACAATACTGGCGGTCAAATTTAAACCCCTACCCTGATCTAGCCCATGGACAGGACAGTCTCCACACTTGAGTGGAGAGAGGGATTTGACTTTCTCAAGTACTCTGGTGCCTCACATTTGACTATGTCCCCTGGCAGGGGACACCTAGTGGCACTCAGAAGAAGGACAGCAGGTCACTGAGAAGAGACTTGATACCCTATGAGCATATACAGGGGGAGGTAATCCCTCTGAGGAACAGTCATAGGGGAGGGGAATAAGGGGAAAATGGGAGGGAGGGGAGAATGGGAGGTTACAAGGGATGGGATAACCATAGAGATGTAACAAGAATAAATTAATTAAAAAAATAAAAATTAAAAAAAAAAAAAAATAAATAAATAAATAAATAAATAAATACATGGATAAATACAGGCTAAAAGAAAGGAAGGCTGGAAGATCCAGATCTTCTCCCTCTGAGGTAATCACTAAGAACCTAGTTTACCCATATAAAAGAATCATTTTACCTGCCAAACGGTTGTGACTCAGAGTTTTGAGACCCACTAGGTTAGAGTGAGGGAAATACGGTACACATATATAGAATTTAGAATATTAACTTAATTTTGAAAAATCTTCTATATGTTTTGAGCAAGACAGAAATTAGAAGTTATGACAAATTAATAGTATGCAGTTTCTAAAAATTATGGTATGTAGGAGCTGTACAGATGACTCATACAAATAACATTCCTTGCTTTCATGGAGGACCAAGATTTGATTATGAACAACCACATAAATTTCCATAATTCCAGTTTCATAGGAGTTAATGGCCTCCTCTAACCTCCATGGCTGGCACAAGACATGATACATCTACATGTAGGTACATGCATGTACATGCTGGCAAAACAGTCATACATACAAAATGTTTAAAATCATAGTATATTGTTATATCTTCTTTAAAAATTTAATTTCTTACCCGGTATGCTGATATACCTTTGTAATCTGAACCTTCAAATATTTAGAGCTGGGGTGGGGTACAAATTCCAGGTCTGGATGCTTATATAGGTAGAAACCTGCTTTTAAACCCAAAACACCTTCAACAGATGATATGCATGTGATTACTTCTCTGTTGTTTTTGTGTACTGTGTACATAGCAATATCTTTAGTACTTTTTATTCTTTTTGTAACATAATCCTTTGTTGAGAACTTTAGAATGAAATGGCCTTATTATTTCTTTTATGTTTTAAAATCATAATATAATTACATTATTTTACCTTTTCCTTTCTTCTTTTCAAACCCTCCCATATACCTCTCTCTTATGCTTTTTCAAATTCATTGCCTTCACTTTCATTAATTGCTATTGCATGCATATACCCCCACATTAAATAAAGAAGTACAAACTATTCAGTCTGTAATGTTACTTTTATGCATTTGTTCAGAGCCAACCTCTTGGTTTCAGGAAAGGTAATATTTTTTATATCTTGTTCACGCAAATAGTTTTTTTTTCTTTTTGGCTTTTTGAAACAAGGTTTCTCTGTGTAGCCTTGGCTGTCCTAGTCTCACTTTGTAGACCAGGTTGGCCTCAAACTCAAAACAATCCACCTGCCTCTCCCTCCAGAGTGCTGGAATTAAAGGTATGTGCCACCACGCCTGGCTTTTCATGCAAACAGTAAGGTAAGAAAAGTTTATTATATTTGAAATATATTTTAAAGAATACTTCATTCAATCTTTTTTTTCCCAAGTTCATTTTTTATTAATTTATTCATATTACATCTCATTTGTTAGCCCATCCCTTGTATCCTCCCTTTCTTTCCTCCCTCCCGCTTCCCCCACTACTCCCTTCCCCTATGTCTGTGACTGAGGGGGACCTAGACGATGGCCAGGACATTCTCCACCGTTAAGTGGAGAAGGGGATCTGACTTTCACACAAACTCTGGTGCCCCATATCGGACCATGTCCCTTGGATGGGGAGGCCTGGTGGCACTCAGAGGAAAGATAATAAGTCACTTCATGCAATCTTACTGGATTTTTACCTAAGTAGTATTTCCTATCCTATTATAAATGATAATTTACTTTTTTCAACTTACTTATTCTACTAATATTAAGAAAGTATATATCTCTAAGCCATTAATATTATTAGTGTCATTAAAATTGTTTTATATGACTTCTTAAAATAATGTAAATTACTAATGAAACTCTGTGAAGTAGTATCTTTTGTCCTTTGTTTCCCAGATAAATATGTAGAGAAAATGATAATTTTCAAAGCAGTAAATACACTGAAGAAAATACTTCAAAGAAGCTTCTATCTTCTAAATCATTGATTTCACTTGATGCTGTATTACACACCTTAAACATTTTGAGTTTCTTTTATTTTTTGTTAATTGCTTTTCGTGCAATTTAAAAAGTACAATGATCCTGCTGTTCTTAAAATTTAATGCAAATCTGAATTACTTAAAATAATATTTTTAATATTTATTTTTAATTTTAGTTATGTCTATGTGGAAGGGTATGTGAATGTGAGTACAGGAGCATTCAAATGTCAAATAAAGGCAGAAGATATCAAGAAGCTGTTGTGAATCACCCATTGTGGCTGCTGGGAACTGAGCCTAGGGATCCTACAAGCCTAGTCTTACACTGAATCTTAAAACCATTCCTCTTGCCCATACCTAAGAGAATATTAAGAATGGGACTACTTGGCCTTTTCCAGAGACTTTTACTGAGACACAGAAGTACTTGTTACTTACCAATTTAGTACTTGGTAAGAGGAATGTGATGACATTCATCACCATTATTTAAATAGCGTAAAGATTGACTTCTGGCCTAAAGGAATGATGATTCAGTGGGAATGAGCATGTACTCTTGTGCAGAATATCTCAGTTTGGTTCACCACACACTTAGCAATTGACTCTCAGCCACTTGTAAATATCCTATAGAAGAATAAATGCCATCTGACTGTTTTGAGCATGTATATACCAACACATAGACACACACATACATTCACATAATTACAAATTAAAAATAAACTTTAAAAATAAAGAACTATTACTTCCACATAAAAATATAAATTTTGCCACAAGTTTCACATTAGATGTACAATATTTCATTTGCTCTTATGACAGGGTTTAATAAGTCTCTCAGAATTTCAGTATTTACTTCACTTAAAAGGGAATGGATAATAAATATTGGTATGATTTTTTGCCATTGAAATGACTGATTCTCTTGTTGAAATATATATTCAAAATTGTACAATGTGGTTTTAGTTGATGAGGAGAGTATACTGTATAACCTTGGGTTTTATAGATGAATATATAGGATAAGGAGTTTTGGTTTTTCTGTTTTGTTTTGTTTTTAAAATATGCATAATCTCAGCAGAGATTTTGTTTAATTATGCTAAGGTCTGATATCTTGAGTTCAGAATGTTCCTCAGTGAATGCTAATGGATAAAGAATGCTAAGGAGATTCCCTTTTCTCCATGGCTCTGAGAATTTTGAAGACCTTATCTAACTATTCTATCATATCTTTCTATAGAACCAGGTCTATTTGCTATGTCTATGATGTATATTCTTATGATAAAAGTAGAATAGTAATTAACATGACCATGACTTGATCAACTAACAATTAACTTGTATAACTTATTTATCCTAAACAGCCTGCAATAACACCTTCAAAGTATTGGAAGTAAACCTTGTATTATAATTGAGTTATATGGGTAAAATGCCTTATGTTAGAGTATATATATACATATGTGTGTGTGTGTGTGTGTGTGTGTGTGTGTGTGTGTGTGTGTAATGAATAATGGTAAATTTGAATTCTATACCACTGTACCTAGAATTAAACTTATTTTGCAGCTATATACAAAATTCTATACCAGTTAATTAAAAATAACTTTGTGAGTGGTAATTAAAGCATGAAGTTGAGAAGTGAGTCACTAATCAACTTTTTGTTCTATCGCCTCTATATATTTCTATATTCCTCCTTCTTTCTTTTAAACCCCTCTCTCCAAACATAAGAATGTAAGATAAAGGAAAGTGAGACATTGCTGAGTGTAACCTTATGTTTTAAAACATTATTATTTTAAAGATTCACTGACAATGAGACTGATTAACTCCTGGCAACACCCAGATTACCTCAAAAAGGATGATGAACATCAAAGAACCTCCTTATGGAGATGGCCTCAAACCTGGCAAACAAGCCACTGGGAAAAATGTCCTCATTTCTACCACAGACAGAATTTTGCTTATAAAAAGAGCAGGCTTGGATGCAGGCAGAATCGAAAGACAAACTCTGGCAAGACAGGATAAGGAAGTCATCAACAGTTCCTGCCTCACAAATATGTCTGTCAGACATATTGGGCAAGAAGGCTATAGAAGATGCTCTAAAATTATAGAGAGGTTTGGGTGACTTTTCCGTTAGCAAACTATCTCTGTTATCTTCTCATTTGGAAAGCTACTAACCTGCACTCCTGGCATACTCAGGTAATCAATTTTATTCCTTCTTATGTCTCTGATGAAGTTAAAGACCAGGTAGCTTAGTTTTACAGTGAAGCTTGGTCCTTTATAAGTTAAGATGTTTTTAGGTCTAGATAGATGTTTTAAGCTTATAATGACAAAATATGATGGAGATAGATTTACATGCAGAATGTTACACACATGAAGATAAGAATTTTTTTTGTGCCTGACAAATACAAATAGCCAAAACACTAAGAATTTAATATTTATATAATTCCTGATTGTTTCATGGTTCTTTTTGCTATAGGTAGTCTATTGTATATATGTATAATAGTATAAATGTATATGTAAAAATAAAAATGTTTAATTACTTAAAAAAATAAAAAAGAACATTCTGTTTTCAAGATTTTGATGATAGAAACTCAAAATTTTGTGTCCTGGTTCAGTATGTATACATACTATTAGCTGCATTGCTCAGCTTCTATCCAATAGAAAAGTTGAATTCACTGGGGTTCATTCCTTCCTCAGATAGACTTTCTCTGACACTATATTCCAAATAGTTAAAGTTTCAAAGGATCTTGAATCCATACTATAGAATATAAGTTTCCAGAGGATGCAAAAGTTACCTTAGTTCTGTATATCTTAGGTAGGTTTCATGCCTTAGCTAGGACCATGACCTTGCTATGTCCTGTGGGTACTTAACAAATGCTATAAATAAAGATTAAACTCTTCTCCTTGAGCTGAGGACGATCAACAGGGATCTGACTTTCCTGCAGGGACTACAACAGAATGTAGTTTGAAAGAAAAAGAAGAAAGTTCAACTGTGGATGAAAGCTCTGTCACGAAACAGGAAAACTGATGATTAGCTCCTTAGTGTCATATTCATGCTGGGAAGTTAACCTCTCATAAGAACCAAACACTGTTTGAGACAGAATTGTCTTCTGGAAGAACTCCAACTAACAACAGCCCTTCACCTTCTGCTCTTTAAAGAACTCAACACAATTTGTATTCTGTGTGTATTTTTAAGGCTGACTGCAGGAAATCAAATTCAGTGTTCAAAAACAGGAGTCAACTTAAATTCTGAAAGGCATCAGCTACAAGAAGGGTCTTTCTCTTCTTTGCATTTTTATCTTCATTTTGCCTAAACCACTAGAAGATTTTTATATTGTCTTTCATATTCAGTTACTAGTATCTTTCTCAGGGATCAGAAGAAGTAATCTATCCTCAGAGTAACTGTGATGTATATAGAGGCAGACTGTTAATTTTATAATAATACTGCACAAATTAAGAATATCATATATAGATTTTAGTCATGCACAGCCTTCTATGTTTAATATTAAACATCTTTAAAATGATATCCTTTTATATTGTCAACTTTTGAAAACATATGTTAGATTATTAGAAGGGAAATATTAATATATCAAGAAAAAATTATCTATTTTTTAAATATTTGCAGAACTCCCTTACCCCATTTGTGCATATGATGCTGTATTCATTATTTCACATATTCATTCTTACTTTGAAAATATAATACAAGAGAGGGATAAATTAGAATACAAATCAAAATATCCTTCCCTCATCCACCTTATTTTGTGGAAAAAAATGAACAGGAAACAAAAATAAAAGTACTTGATTATAAAAAAGATTTACTAAGAATTTCTACAGTAATGTAAAAATCATAGGATCTTCAGCATATGAATAAAATATAAGAGGGTTATGGTAAATAATGTTCCTAAATATGTTACAAAAATAGAAAAGCAAAACACTAATCAAAACATGGGATTACTGGGGTGGCTGAGAGTAATTTAGCCTTTCTTGGCTCTTGGATGGTCTTTTACCTCATTGATTAGATAGTAAGGTGCTCATGGTCACATAAAGCTTTCACTGTATCAATGGTCTTTGGTTTCTTGTCTCAAAAACTTGAAGAAACAAATTCATTGGCCACAGACAGTGAGTTTTAGGGAGCTAAAGAGAAATACGAAGAATAGTCCTTACAACAGGAGTGGGTGGAGAAGAAGAATATGACTAAAGATCATTCTTGTGGGTTTATGAAGGCTAGAAGAATGGAGGAGGAAAAGAGCTAGTAATTCTAGTATGAAGATGCCTGCCAGCTTCAATCACGTTCCCATGAATATTGGAAAAAGTTGATCCTTTAAGGGTAAAGGGACAAGAAAAACAAAACATATTCCCCTCACCAACTGATGTCTGTAGCCCCTGTCAAGGATGAAGCTATAACAAGTCCCAGGTCATTTATGGCTCTAAGCCAAAAAAGAAACAGATCACTTTTCAGATTTTTATTCTACTACTTCCTAGCCAAGTTCTATCTCCTATTCTTATCAGATTCTGTTGCACAGAGCAGGTAGGCAAATATCAGAAAACAAGGCAGGGAAGAAGTCAAGAGGAGGTAAGAAACATGGGAGAGAAAGAGGAGTAGCCTAAGAGGCAAATGAAAAACAACAAAAACAACAAATTGTGTCCAATGATATCAGTCCATTAGTACTGTGAAGACAGTATTAAAGGGAATAAAATGTGCCTACAAAGACCATCTATGAATACTAGCTAAATCCTGCATCCTTTGCTGTACATAAGAAAAGCACTGACATTCCAGGTTACTGTTTAGTTCATTCTGCTAGTTCAGAGTATGTACAAACCACTCAACATCAGCTTTTCTGTACAAGTCCTTTCTTCATCTCCCATTGTCCCAGTTATGTCAAATCCTACCTGTGCTCAAAGGAGGGACACCTGAGAGGGAACTTGCTTCAGTAATTGGTTGAAATAGTCCGAAGTGAAGTACATTCAAAGAGGAGTAAATATAATGATAAAAATAAAGAGAAACAAGAAAGCGCAATTCTAATGTTGGATGTAATGCATAGAACAAGTAACACTAGAGATAGGTAGCTAGATGTTAGTACTTTCAAGGGGATTTTGAGTAACTATGGAAGATAAAAACATTGTAGCTTCATTCAATCTTAAGAATATATTCAGGAGACATGCACTTGGGTGGAAGGAGAAGTGACAATAAGTTTGACTGCTTGAGAGAACACTTGAGAATTGAATAGACAGATACACAGCTGAAGGACACAAATGTATGCCCATTTTGCTTTTGTTTTGCAGATTCCTGTATACGACTCAGTAGATCCATGGCCATTTCCTCACAAAAAAAGAGACCTGCTCTGTGAAATTGATCCAGGAGTTCTGCCTCACAGATCTTACCACTGAGTCATGAAGGGTTCTGCACCTAATTGTAATATTCTTTGAAATATTTCCAACTATTAACATAGCTGATATAAGGACATGGTGAGTATTGTCCTTCAAAGGAAATAAATCTTGTCACTAACTGAAATTCACCAGGGCCCAGAAGAATTTTACACAGACTTCATGATCTGTTTCTTCCCTAACTTTGGCTGCAGCACTGTTGGCAGTGGAGCCAAGGACTTCTTCCCATGCCCTCATGGATAGTCTCTTTGGCAGGAGCACACAGGCCAGTAAAGAATTGCCTCAGGGACAGATCCTGACTGTTTCGATTGGTGTGTAACAGCCAAGTTTTCCACTTGTTGTAGCATAGCTGCTAAAAGCAGCCTAAAGAAAAATATGTTACAGGAGTTCAATATTACTTGGATTTTTTATTTTTTGTTTTTGTTGTTATTTGTTTGTTTTTGTTTATTTTCTGATTGACTGATTTTAGCCTTTTCCAGATTTTGAGCAACTTAAACCACATAATCCAGGCAAGAGGCTGTGATGTTTTTTGTCTGCTCAGTCTGGTGTTGAGCAGTGCAGTGACCTATCCCAGGATTACATGCATGGAGATCCATCATTGACATCTACAAAATAAGAAAAGTGAAGTTGTAGGGAGTAAAGGAAGACTTGAGTGAATTTGTACAGAGCATATAAAGTCTTCAGTAAATATGCATTGTTTGACATGGTCAAAGCTGTATCTTAGAAACCAACATTTCAGACACATAGCAATCTGCAAAATCTTTCCCAGGGGTGAAGTTTAAATGGGTTGGAATTTTTCCTCCATGTGCTATGCATAACAAAAGTGATAAGGTTCTGAGTCTTTGCTGAATAATTGTTGCCATGCTTCTGCCATGATGGCCGTAGACTCTAACACTCTGAAATTGTAAACCCCCAACTTCTTTTTTTATATAAGTTGCAATCATCAAAGTGTCTTATTACAGCAATAAAAAAGTACCTAAAACAGAAATTAGTGCCAAGGATTGGAAAATTGCTGAAGTGTGGAAGACTCTGGAACTTTGGACAAGGAAAACAGTTGAATGTTGTAAACATGGTTCACTGGGAAATCCTAGAAAGGTTTGGGGAAACAGTATTGCTGAGGGATATGTGGACTGCAGAAGCATAGCTCAAGAGGTTTCAGGGGGGAAAACACTATCAACAACTGAACTAACAGCTATTATTTTGTTATTTTGGCAAGGAATGTGACTTCCTTTAGCTTTTCCCCTATGAATATTCCTAGCTTCATTGGAAAAAGATTTTAACACAGCACAATATTGACATTTGTCACTTTAACATAAATAATCAATCTTTTGGGCAAAACAATTTGGTAAAAAGAAATAGAAAATTATATAGTTTGGGAATAAAAAAGAGCACCAAGAAATTTAATTTTGGAATCAAGGTTTCTACTGAAAAAAAGATAAGGAAAGGCCTGATGTAAATCAATTCAAGGGAATAGTTTATATAAGTTGTGAAATGGAAAAGCTTCTGTTAAAGCTTCAAAATAAATCAAAGCTGATGCATAATTCAAAGTGGAAGTAAAGTTGCGTCCCAAGTAAGGTGTTGAACATGGTAGCATGAGACACATGACTGACCTTAGAGTTATGAAACATAGACTAATAAAGTGGTTTTGGAATCTTTCTTCACAGAGTCACTGAGGCCAGGCATATGGGGAGGGAGTCACTGCATGAAAGCACCAAGAGGCCATTGCGTGAAGTTGTTGTGAAAGTGATTTCTTGATTGCATTGGAGAACCTCAAGTATTAGAAGTGTCAGAGGCCCCATAGGATGTCTTCCAGGGAAAGATACATTCAAGGACTGGGACATACCATCTTAGACTGGAAACTCTAGATTTCTATAATTTGCTTTAATTTTTAAGTTTTATTATAGTAATACTAAATTAACTAAGCCAGATGAAAACATTATTTGGGCCTTCTCATTTACTAATAATGACCATTAGTGATACCAAAGAGATAGAGAAATGGTAAAATATTTAGTAATTTAAAATATGATTAAATTGTATTACAATAAAGATATAGTGGGGCATTAAAAATTAGACCTTAATTTAGGTCCTTATGAAGTACATATATCCCATAAAATTTTCTATAAGGAATCAAGTAATAAGGAAGTATCCTTTTTTGAAAAAACTGATTAATTTTTATTAACATATAGTTTGCTAATATTTCCAATTAACTGATTTTTATAACATGAAAACCTGTTGGAACTGTCAGAGTGACTTTCCAAATTTAGATATCTTTTCTCATGAAACTCTATTTTTAAAAAAAGTTATACAAGGGAGGGACTAAACTGTTCAAAATGATTTATTCAAATCAAAGAGGAAGAAAAATGTCAGTTTCATTAATCAAAGTAAAGCTATAATTAGTATCAAACTTGTATAGCTCTTCAACTTCATATTCACATTACATATACAAGCCTGCTAAACTATAACTATTTCAGAAATGATTAAAAAGATTCTCAAATTAAGTTTAAAAGAATCACAAACCCATTGAGAACATTGTTAACCAGAGAGATGGTTCAGAATTTAAGAGTGTTTTCAGCTGTTGCAGAGAACTAGAATTCCTTTCCTAGCACTCACATGAGGTAGCTCACAACTTCCTACAACTTTAGGTCAAATTGTTTGTTTGCTCATTACTTGCCTCTGCAAAATTGAATGTGCATGGTGCGTATACAGGCATGCAAGGACAAATATACACATTAATTAAGAATAAATAATAAGTTAAGCATATGTCTTTGTAGGTAGTGGTTCCTAACCTATTTATTTATTTATTAAAATTTTTAATTAATTTATTCATATTACATCTCAATTGTTAGCCCATCCCTTGTATCCTCCCTTTCTTTGCTCCCTCCCGCTTCCCCCCCTACTCCCTTCCCCTATGTCTGTGACAAAGGGGGACCTCCTCCTCCTGCATATGCTCCTAGGGTATCGAGTCTCTTCTTGGTGACTTATTATCTTTCCTCTGAGTGCCACTAGGTCTCCCCATCCAAGGGACATGGTCTGATATGGGGCACCAGAGTTTGTGTGAAAGTCAGATCCCCTTCTCCACTTAACGGTGGAGAATGTCCTGTCCATCGGCTAGACTGGGTAGGGGTTCGAAGTTTACTGCCTATATTTTCCTTGGCTGGTGCCATAGTTTGAGGAGGACCCCAGGGCCCAGACCCTCCTGTAGTTTTCCAGGACCCTCTGGATCCTTCTATTTCCTCATTCTCCCAGGCTTCTCACCCCTAAAGTCTCAATAGGATTTTCTCCCCTCTGACCCACTTTCCTGGTAGGTAAAGTTTTTCATGGGGGCGTACCCCTTGGCCTAGTGTCTCGATATAAGTGAGTATATACCATTTGACTCTTTTTGCTTCTGGGTGAACTCACTCATTATGATAATTTCTAGTTCAATCCATTTGTCCACAAATTTCGGAAATTCCTTGTTTTTAATAGCTGAGTAATATTCCATAGTGTAAATATACCACAGTTTCTTTAGCCATTCTTCTACTGAGGGACACGTAGGTTGTTTCCATGTTCTGGCTATTATGAATAAGGCAGCTATGAACATGGTTGAGCATATGTCCCTGTTGTGTGGTAGTGTATCTTCTGGGTACATTCCAAGGAGTGGAATAGCTGGGTCTTGTGGAAGCCCTATTCCCATTTTTCTGAAAAAGTGCCAGATAGATTTCCAAAGTGGTTGTACTAGTTTGCATTCCCACCAGCAATGAAGGAGTGTTCCTCTTTCTCCACATCCTCGCCAGCATGTGGTGTCAGTTGAGTTATTGATCTTAGCCATTCTGATGGGTATAAGATGGAATCTCAGTGTCGTTTTGATTTGCATTTCTTTTTATTTCTAATCTACTTTAAATACAGGCAGATCATCCTCAGCCATTCCTGTAAATAAATTTTTTAAAGGCGTATACATAGAGAGGAGCACGTGCTTGAGTTAGTGTGCCCATGAACATGAAGAGTTTAGGACAACCATTATATCATTTCTCAGCTGTTTTCCACCTTTTGTTAGAAAGAGTTCCTATTAATCTGGAGCTTCGTCACTAAGCTTTCATATATGCACCTGCCTCTGTCTTCATTGTTCTGGGACTATAATGTGTGACTGCAAACCCAGCATATTTTTCTTTATGCAATGTGTGGAGCTCATCAGGCTTATGCTTTACTACGTTTTTCATCTTCTCAATCTGTATCTCCTCTTTACTGAACAGAAAACTCCTAGATGATGTCATCATTTATCAATAAGCTGTAATGGACAATGAATCTGTGAGCATCTTGATCTTGGAATTCTAGTGTTTATATCAGTAGGAGGCAAATTTCTGTTCTCTAAAATCCACCTGAAATTTAATATTTTGTTACATCATCTTGACTGCATTATAGAATAGTAAAACTGATTAAAATTGCTGTCGAGTAATATTATATTAGACTTTATGAGGTATTGATTAAAAGTAGCATTTACAGCTGCACTAGAATAATTTGAAGATTGGCTCTGCCATTTGAGTATTAAGTAAAAAGAAAAGCAAGTTTGAGTGAAACCTTATTGATGCATTCAAAATGTGCCAAAATATTGAAGTGATCAAAATTGAGAAATGAGACTTATTCGTGCTATACTGCTAAATGTATGATGAAGAATGACATGGTTCTAGAGAATAGTCATGACGTTAATGAAAGAATATCTAAAATATAAAATTTTGGAATAATTAATTAATCTCTTTATATATATATAGATATATTGTCTAAAAACATAAACATTTTATTTTTTGACATTTTAAATTTATAACATTGTACAAGTGTATTGTCTCTTTACTCAGTATCCCATAGTTGGTTTTCTCCTCTAAATATTTCTGTTGAGTAAGAAATCCAAACCACAACTGAAAATTTTATATTTTACAGGGTTATTTAATCTGTTAGAATGTTCTGGTTCTTGTAAGCCCTAGACACCATAACTAAAGGTGTAAGGATTTATTTTGGCTTGGAGAAACCAAGGTTTTCATTCTTCACTAAGCTCCAATACATACAAACATATATTATATATATATATTATATTGCATATTATATATTAATTACATATTATATACTACAAATTGCATATTACACATTACATGATATATATATATATATATATATATATATATATATATATATATAATGAAAGCAGATCATCATGATAGGGAGCAGAGTTTGGAACAAAAAGAAAATTTGTTTGATAGGACACTCTGAGAAATGGAAAGAAGACAGGCAGTAGGCATATCATTCCAGAGGACATGATTTTAGTGACTTCATACATGTTGCCTTTCATCCAAAACTTTCAACTTGTCAACTAACAATAATTCTATCAAGATACAAATCTATGAGTCAAGTAACACATTGATGAGGTCAGATCACTCACAAGCTGATAAATCTTCATTGAATGGAGCTACTGTTATATGACTAATCCTTTAACATATTTGTGGCAAGATTTGTATCTAATCCATAGTGAAGATAGTTTTAGACCTCTATTTATGTATAAATTTTTTACCTCTCAAGAAAATAATAATTTGGAAGAGACTTTGAAATAAAGATATTCTATTGGATGTGCCCAACATATACTTCTTCGATCTTAACATTTAGGGTTGACATAAGAAAACTACATTCATATTTCTAGTATGCAATGAATAATTCTTGGTAAAATTATGTTCCATAGATTGAATAGAGATGCATTTTTATTCAATCTCCTGTTATTCTGCCTAAGAATATAACATTAATTTTACCACTGTCATCAATATTTTATTCCCTAGAGATAATATGTGTATCATTTGTGTGATAGGAGGAAGCCCAAACATAGTACTAAATTATCATACTATTGGATTAGCAATAAATCACTTGTTAATGAATTTGTAGAGAAAACATTGTGCCTGGATCTTTTAACCAAAAGTCACAAAAGTACATTTTGCACATAAGGTATTACTTCTGTTTCTAAAGCATATTAAAACTTATTTACACACTTCACAAGTAAGTTATTATTATCCCTCTGATAATAGGTGTCATACGTCCATAGTTAAATTTTATTTCATAGTTATTTTATCAAAAGTCATTATGAAAAGGTAATTTAAATAAATACTAGTGCTGAGGTAAAGCAGTGAAATAGTTAAGAAGCTAAAATAAGAGCAAAAAGGTATTTAGATATGATATGTTTATACTTTAGTTGTCAGAAAAAAATGATAATTTTTCACCATTGTGTAGAGAAGAAAAATTCTCAGAATATGTGCCCAAAAGTGTTGCATTTTTAGAAGCCTTTATTACTTGGCAAACAAAGTCGTCACAATTCATTCCACAACAAATAAATTGTGTCTGATGACAGTCACACTCAACGAATTTAAGTGGTTGAGGTGTGGTTGTTGTAAGAAAACTTTGAAAATTACTCCTCAAGATTTTTTATTTAAATCTCATGGACTGTGAATTTGAGATAACAGACCTACAATTTTGTTAAGCTTTATTGTTCAAAGAAGATATTTGAAGACACCTCAAAAATTATTCATTATTCTTCTGGTTTTTGGTAGTCAGTAGAAGAAAAACTATTAGTGAAACAGTTTTAAAATATAAAAAAAGTTTATTGAAATTATTCAACATAAAAAATGATAAATATTCGACAAGGTAAGCATATTCAATTTGGTTTTAGAAATAGAGTGCTTATGTTTTTGGTTGTGAGCCTAGCCTTTAATGGCTGAGCCATCTCTCCAGCCAGGAAAGTGGGTCAGAGGAGAGGTCATCCTATTGAGACTTTAGGCGAGAGTAGCATGGAAGAATGGGGAAATAGTAGGACCCACAGGGTCCTGGAAACCTATAAGAAGAACTTTATGACAGGCAGATCTGGGTCCTGGGGTCCTCCTCAAACTAAGGCACTAGCCAAGGAGAATATAGGCAGTAAACTTCGAACCCCTACCAAGACCTAGCCGACGAACATGATATTCTCCACTGTTGAGTGGAGAGTGAGATCTGACTCTCACACGAACTCTGGTGACCCTTTTCTGACAATGTCCCCTGGATGGGGAGGCCTGACGGCATTCAGAGGAGGGATAGCAAGTTATCAAGAAGAGACTCCATGTCCTAAGAGCATATATAGGGGGAGGAGGTCTCCCTCAATCACAGACATAGGGGAGGGGAGAAGGGGGAAGTCGGAGAGAGGGAAGAATGGGAGGAAACAGGGGAAGGAGAAGGGCTAACAATCGAGATGTAATACGAGTATATTAATAAAAAAAAGAAAGAAATAGAGTGCTTATCTGCTGTTATGCCTTTGAATTATCATACCAGATAGACAAAACTCTTTTCAAAGCACTTGTAATATTTGTTCCTAGGGTCAGGCGTGGTGGTAAATGCCTTTTATCCCAGCACTCGGGAGACAGAGGCAGGAGGATTGCTCTGAATTCAAGGCTAGCCAGGTCTACAAAGTGAGTCCAGAACAACCAAGGCTAACACTGAGAGACCCTGTCTTGAAAAACTAAAAAAAAAAAAAAAAAAAAAAGATTATATTTCTTTCTATGATGACCTTAAAGTCACTAGATATATTTTAGTGAGTTGTTGTTAGTAAATACATAAAACGTAAAAATAGTGCATATCTTTGGGACACAATGACAGGTTTCAATTTGTTTATATTACACTGAACTTGAATCTATCCTTCAGGAGCACAGACTAGTCACTAAAACAGTCAAAAGGCAATTTTCCCAACAACTTGAATGAGCCTAGAAACCCACTATTTAACCAAAAGCTAATATGAAAAGCATATTTAAGACAGTATACCAATTGTCTATTTTGTCACACCTTTAGCACATAAACTAAGCAATTTTATTAAAAATTATAACCTACTGTGTTATGATTGGACTGTTATTATATTTATGATGGATTGCAAAATAGACAGATAATGCTAATAAATGACCATCAAAATGGCAATGATATAAGTGAAATTACTTTTAGTGTATAGCACAAAAATTACATATTTTTCTCTTTTTCATACATTCTGTTTATCAGTTTTGATCAGTTATCCCTTTGAGGGAAGGAGAACAGTAGTGGACACAAAGCATTCATTCTCTTTTGGAAAGAAATTATCTGTACATTTTAAAAAACAGAACCACCATGTTACATGACATATGTTTTTTTAGGTCAATTGACATCTTATTGCCATGATCCTCTAGTGCTAAACTGATTGTTCGTTTAGAGAAAGCCAAAAGGAAAATTCAATTCAGAAAAAGGCTGCAGTCTATGGATTCTACATCCAAGATACTGAATCTCCTGGCAAATTTTTAAATAGCTTAGAAACCCTTGAGAACAAAATATTTTAGGTTTTTAGTAAAGGGATTTTTGGCATTTTGTTCAAACTCCTCCTAAATAGAAGAAAGAAAGAAAAAGAACTTCACAATGATTCTTCAATCTTTACACACTACTGATAAATGTAGATTTTCACACAAGTTTGTATTGCATGGAGGCTATCCTTATAGCTTCACTGGGACTGCTCTTAGACTCATGCACACACCAAAATAAAATCAGAGTTTTAAAATACATTTCTTCCACGATACACTGTATTGTGCCTGCCTTTTACAGATGATGAAATGAACAATGCTAAGCTCTTTTCTTCAGGGTAGTGTTATATGTGAGAGACAAAGGGAAGCAATTGAAGAGAAATCTTCCAAACCACTTACATGTGTGGTATTTTCTAAACGAAAAAGGAGATTTTTTAAAAATCACTGTTAATGGCTATATTATCAAGTATTGTCCATATGCATTTCAATTTAATGAATGACTTCTGTTTTTGTGGAGAAAAAAGTTTTAAGTTGTCTAACGAACATCCACACTTTAAACAGGTAAGGTTTGCAATTTATACACTTCTAACATTCTTATGATGTGTGGGACTTGCAGATGATTCTAAATGGAATACTTTCTATATTATATTGTGAGTACCATTGTTAATACATCCTTATGGTGAGCTAAACCCAAAAGTATAAGTTCAACTTAGCATGTATCACACAGACTTCAATCCTTCTATTCTCCATTATCTGAGGCTCAATGTTTCCACAAGCATCACATGTACATAAGGATTTTTTGGAAATATTCAGTTACTCAAACAAGATAACCCAATACACTTCAATATTTTTAAATGCATAAGAAGGAAAAAGACAAACAGAAACAATTATTTTTCATATGCAACGTCTCATAAATCCCCACACCATTTCAGGAGACATTTAACAGGTCCTCCAAAATTCATCTGGCTTAACATCTCAACATCAATAAAGAAATTTCTTTCTGAAGAAGGTTATATTATGATGATCATTTGTTTTCCTTGCAGTACCCAACAACTGCAATCTATATCAACGGATCTCTACCTCAGTGACCAGAATTAACTAATGTTCTGATTACTACCATGTTATTTAAAAAGTCATTTTCTTTCTTCTGAATGCTTTATTTTATTTTAATAATGATGTATTCTTATCAGAGATGTGTTAAAAGATGGTCAAAAGAATGGATCATGGTGAACAATGCCTTGCTGTCATGCTTTTCCAATTATAATCTATAGTACATTCCAGGCAATGGTGTTTAAATTGTTCTGTCCTTAAAAAGTTCAGGCAAAGGGTTGCACTGTTCATATTTAGTATGTGCTTGCTGGTGTTTAATGCATGTTTTCCTGATCATGATTTTCTGATTTCAAATAACCTTAATTGGATCAGTGATTTCTTTGTTACATTCACGTATAAAATTACGTAAAACTGAAGTAGCATTAAAGTGTAGTCTGTCACCTTTCTTATACTCTGATCCAAAGTCCAGAAAATAAGATCTGTACATCTTAGTTGAAAATTCAACAAGTAGTACCTGAACAGGAAAATCATAAATTCACAGATATCCATATCCCAAAGCATTGCTTCAATATCAATAAATATTCATTAGTAAAATTACTATTTAAGGAATTGTTAATACAAGTAAAAAAGTTACAATCACAGCAATCAATACTGTTTTTTCTTGTAGTATGAAGGAAAGTATTTAATTGAGTCGTTGTAGTTTTAGAGGTTTCCTCCATTGTCATCATGGCTGGAAGCATGACAGAATGCAAATATGCTGCTGGAGACATAGAGGAGAAGTCTACATCTAAAACTTCAGGCAGCAGAAAGAGCACAATCAATACTTTTAGGATCCATATTTGGACTAAATTTTCACATAGCTAATATATAATGCAATTTAACAAGTACTTGAAGGTATCATATATAATTTTTATGAAAATTGTATTTATTAGGTAAGAAGAGTAATGATGCCTTCCAAGTCCAAGCAGATATAGAAATAGTTGTTTCTGGAAGTATCCAAATATGTGATTGCTTTGGTCCCAATTTTCCACTGTGTAGTAGGATTCTTAGGCCAAGGAGATATGAGACTCCCATCATGTCAGGCAAGAAACTGCATGTCACGCCTATACAAATTTCTTTGTAAAATTTTCCAATGTATAGATGTATGATTTCAGAATCTAAAAATATATTTAGAACAGTTAGTTACAAAATAACCATGTGGAACTCAATCAACAAATTTATATCCTGAATGATTAAGCACACTGCCCATATTGTCATAGCAAGTAGACCAATGCACAGGGTTATATTTCCAAGTAACAGTTTCACAAGCAGTATCTGATGGCCTGCCAGTCACATTAGTTAAAGACTGCATGTTAAGCTCTTCATAAATGTGTAAGTAAGGGCTCAAAATAGGTCAATATTAAATCTTGATAGTATATTATATGCCCACATCAGAAGCATGGGCTTTAATATCTGATTATTGCTTCCAAAGCAATATAGTGTCTGGCATGCACTATAGTTTATATCTGCAAAAGCATTAAAACAAGGCAGAAGACCATATCCAGATTAAGGATATATTGACCAAATTGGGTTCTATAGCTATGATCTGATGTTCAAAAGAATAATCATATCTTATAAATTAAATGTAAATGTTTGTCACCACAGGCAAGAAATTAAATTCAAGAACAACCCAGGGAACAAAATTAAGTTGAGGTAAAAGACTCTGCCTATTTTCCAGGAGTACTCTCACAGTTCCCCAAGGTATTATTCACCATGGGTCATTTTTTTTACCATGATTTTGCATATCCCCCTTTCTGGGGTCATTCTTTTGATCACATTTCAGGAGGGATGCATCACATGTTTATGAGAGTATGTAAGAAATGGTTTGTATAGACCACAGTTGCTATCATGTGGATTTAGTTTATAAATCATATAACTTATTCCATCCCTATAAGTTATACAAAGTTTGAATAATCATACTTTAATGTTCATTTTCCTTCTTCTTCTTCCCAGGTATATATGTAATCTTCCTTTATTTCATTTTTACATGTTATTATGCATGCATTTACTCAAATGTCTATCTGATCAATAGTTTTCCATCAATCATCTGATTCTGTGTGTATATAATTTAATATATTTTATTCTAATAAAATTTATAAAGATCTATTGTAGGCATAAAATATAAAGTATTATCACTGTCGTTGGCACATGTCTCAGCATTTCTGTCCTCTCAAAAGAAATTTATCAGCATCATAAGCTTCTTATATATCCTCTCAATATTACTTTAATTATCTACATCTACAACTCTGTCTGCAACCTTAGTATAATGTGAACTAGTTTTTCATTCTGAAGTAACTGTAAAATTCATATTGTTATATTATGTTTTATTAATTTTCCCAATTTGTCTTTAATGTTCCTTTTCTATATTTAAGTGCCACACTGTGATAGTTGACTGTGTCAAATCAGGTTCCTCTTCTCTGTGACTTTTCCCTTTATTTTAGTTCTTTTTATAATCTAAGCTGTTTTGGGGAGTGTCAGTGATTTTTTTGGAACAATGGCCCAGTTGATGATTTTATAATAATCTTTATTACTAAACTCACCATTGCAGAGTTGACTGCCACTGACACAATATTTCATAACAGGTACATGCTGCATATATTTTTTATTAATGCTAATTTGTTATTGACCACTGGCTAAAGATGTCTTTATTAGGCTTTTGCACTGTAAAATACTTTCCACAGCACTCATTCACAACTTCTTTCTCTACTCTCTGAAAGGAAATGACATTCAAACAATACTTTCTCAAGAAATATAGAATGATATCTTCCTCTCTTTTGGACAAATTATCTGCACACTTCATGTGAAATTGATCTGCATAGAAGATATCTCTCTTCACTTCTACTTTATATATTAATTCTCCCAAGTATTTGAATCAATTTTTATTCTTGAAGATTAATTTTACTGTAAATGAAAATTCAACAGGACAGTCTCCACACTTGAGTGGAGAGATGGATTTGACTTTCTCAAGTACTCTGGTGCCTCACATGTGACTATGTCCCCTGGAGGGGGAGACCTGGTGGCACTCAGAGGAAGGACAGCAGGTCACTGAGAAGAGACTTGATACCCTATGAGCATATACAGAGGGAGGTAATCCCTCTGAGGAACAGTCATAGGGGAGGGGAATAAGGGGAAAATGAGAGGGAGGGGAGAATGAGAGGATACAAGGGATGGGATAACCATAGAAATGTAACAAGAATAAATTAATAAAATAAATAAAATAAAAAGAAAGAAAATCCAAGACAATTTTATTCATTATATTCCCAATCATGCTCTACTCTTGGGTATTTCAAACTTTTACTTGGGTTTATACCTTTTGATGTATTCCCTTTTGACTTATTTTGATTAATAAATAATTTACTACTGAAAGATACCATAGGTTTATCTTGTACATTTCCTATTACAGTACAAAATGAGCCGGATCTCAAAGGATGACTTATTATTCAAATAGAAAACGGATGGAAAATTACTTAAGTACAATGGATGATTTGCTACAAAAATACAATTTCTTTTGGATTCATAGAGAAGTTTATCTTTTAATACTAACTTCTGAAAATATACAAAATGCTTTCTCATAACTGTAATTATGTACTATATAATTATCTGCACTACATTAATTTAAACTTAAATTCATGCTAACATTCAGAATTTTAATTCACCATCACAAATATTATTCTATCCTTCACCATTATTTATTTGTAAATTGAAACTCGAACAGTGAGAAATCTGATTCCTACCATTTGCCATTCATTTACTTATTAATTTCCAGAATACTTGGAAAGCAATATCCAAATTCTTAGCACATTTCCCAGTGTGAAACTACTTTATCAGTTGTAGCATAGTGTTTTCCACTATTTCCATTGCCTTTAGTCATTTAAAATGCTTTCATTTTCACAGTTGAATACCTTTTTTCTCACTAAAGAAAATGTTATATAAATTTTAATTGAATTAGACTGCCAAATTAAGATTAACTGCAGAATTTTTGCCCATTCCTTGAGAAATCTAGTTGGCTTATCAATCAGAAGCTGCTATTGAGACTTCTAGTGAAGGGATTTGAGATTTCATTTAAATCCTAAATGGTAGCCTATGAAAGATATATTTTATAGGATTAATTTACAATTTACTCTACTAAAGGATGGTAAAATCATGAACAGGCAGAGACCACTTAGTTATCTTCAAATCATTTTGAGGATGATATTAATAAAAATATCATGAAGAATAACAAACAACTGTTCTTTTCCTGTTACCTTCTGTTTCTTCCTCATTAAACAAAAATATAATGCTCTGCTCAATGTTCCCTGACATAATATGTTGCAACAAGTTCAAAACAGTGAATATACTTGAACATGAGTTGAAACTTCCAAAACTGTGAGCTAAAATGAACATTTATCTATATACATTGATTATCACAGATATTCATGATAACAAAAAAGGTATATAATGGAAAAATGATATAAAGAACAGGATTGTTCTTGTGACTATAACCCCACATGTAATTAAGAATAATTTAATATTGAATTATGGAAATAATTTTTAATTTAATCAGTAATATTATAAACACATGGACAAAAAATACAGATTTTATTAGATACCGGATTAGTGTCCACAATTACTTGGTCATATTAAACAAATTGACATCAAAATGAGTATACTTTGAAGATATAAAAAATGTAAATTTGGGCAGGAAATAGTACCTGCTGTTTATCATTGCAGCACTTAAAAAGGCACAGGCCAGAGTATCATTGCATGACTGAGGTGATTTGGGTTATGATCCAATATCAAGAAATGAAAATCTGCCTTAATTATCTAGATAGCATGATAGTATATAACAGAATCCTGAAATATACTACTTACTTTGGAGTGCCTAAAGTAGAAAATTTATTTAAGGTCACTGTAGCCCAGGAGTTAGAACCCAAATACAGCTCATACTGGTAGTAGGCCACAGCATCCTCCATGCATTGCAGATGTTGCAGCCAGGCAAAATACAAGAATTTAGAGATCTTCATAAAAATGTGAGTGTAAAGCTAAAAGACACTTGATACAGTCTTAGTTACTTTCCTTATTGGGGAAATAAAGTGCCTAAAAGAATTAATTTAACAATGGAAGTGATTATTTGGGATCAGCATAAGAGAGGATAAAGTTCAAGAAATTTCTTTAGGGGATTACACTGAGTTTTGTCACTAGCATTACAAAGACACTAATTACTAAAGAAATAGAAACCATTTTTGGTGTCTAGTAAGCTGAAACAAAATTCAGCATCTTCCTTTTATCACAAGTGTTACACAGGATGATAGATTTATTATCTAAAACTTCTCTTTTTTTACAATAAATTTTACTTTATTTTACTTTTTAATTTAATTTATTCATATTACCTCTCAATTGTTATCCCATACCTTGTATCCTCCCATTACTCCCTCCCTCCCACTTTCACCCTATTCCCCTCCCTTATGTCTGTGTCTATGACCTCGTCCTCCTCTAAAATTTCATAGGGTATCAAGTCTCTTCTTGGTAGCCTGTTAACCTTCCTCTGAGTGCCACCGAGCCTCCTCATCAAGGAGATGTGGTCAAATATGAGACACCAGAATTTGTTTGAAAGTCAGTCCCTACTCTCCACTCAACTGTGGAGAATGTCTTGTCCATTGGGTAGATCTGGGTAGGGGTTTGATATTTACTGCATGTATTATCCTTGGTTGGTGCCATAGTTTGAGCAGAATGCCTGGGCCAAGATCTGTCATAATGTTCTTCTTGTAGGTGTCTAGGACCCTCTGGGTACTTCTATTTCCCCATTCTCCCAAAATTCTTTCACCTAGAGTTCCAATAGAATGTCTTCACATTTATCCCAATTTCATACTAAGGGAAGACTTTTCAATCTTCCTGTCCTGCCCCTGAACTGATCTTTCTTTTCATTCTATTCTTTTACCTTTTCCACAGTATTATATTTATAAGTGGCTAGTTAAATATTATAAATCTAATAGCATACTGGGGATTGACCCCTTCCTCTTTATTTGAAGCTTTAAAATTGAGAGCCAAAACTGTACAACTCTCACTACTGATTAGAAGAATGAGATAAGCATTGATTGCAGTTCTCACTCTAATAGATACCTGATATTTTGAACTGTTCTGGAGTTCATTAATAGATAACTATTTAAACCTTGAAAGATTCAAATCTTGCTAGGGGATTTTAGATAAAAATAAAAACTATTGCCCTCTCCCCCCAAAAAATAGCCAATAAAAATAGGCCTGTCAATCTTCTGGACATAAAAAAAATCACCCATCAGTGAAAGCTGTCCCTTCTAGAAGCATCAGAATAATAATATAAAGCCTATCTAAAATGATGATAGCCATGATGACCCCTTTATTCTTTGTTCACTTTCAGCCCTTGAGAACTTGTGAGACTTTACTATGCTTCATAATTGTCCCTGTTGCCATAGTCCACTCTCACCTCTGAAAGTGCTAGTTTTCTCTGTAATAAACTCTACCTTCTATTGAGTGCTTTTTACACTTCACCTAAATTATTTTAAAAGAGACCACAAAAACCAAAAAGCCAATGGACATCCTGAACAATATTCCTGTTTTAAATAGTAAGGATAATTTGAGTTTGCATCAGGAAAAGTTAAGATGGGTTTCAGATGAAATATCCTCCAGTAATGCTGATCAATTACAGCAGGTGTAGCTGTGGTGGGAGAAACAATAAGTCACAGAACAAAGAATATTCTTTCTGATTATAGACCTTAAAGAAAAGAGCTCTCTGTGCATAGAGAAAGGGTGTCTAACCTTAAAGAGGAGAGGTATCTAAGTTTAGCTGATACTAGATAGAATATAAAGTTGTAATTTAGGAAAATAATCCCCTTATTCCACTCTATCTTTTGGCTTATTAGGAGTTTAGTAACTTTAAAAAGGTACAAAATGGATGAATATTCAATCTAGTAATAGTCTGTGATCTAACAAATTCCATGAAACTATAGCATACAATCTTTTCAGACTCTTATTTTTCAAAGAAATACACATAAAAGAGTTATCAGTGTCTTTTCACATGTTGACAGCATATTTCTCTAACAATCCATGGTTAATACTTGACGATATGATCAAGTGTTTATGTATTAACTTACCTTTTTAAAGGATATGTTGTTTTCTCTTGATTTTTATTGATTATGAATACAAATGATATACATACTCATTTTCAGTTTTTATGTGAATGCATATTTTCATCTCAAGTGGATAAATACAAATGATTTTAGTTAGTAGATTAGATGCTAAAACTATGCTTAAATGTGTAAAAGATATTCTGTCAATTTGTACTGCTAATGGCCTGAATATTTTATTTTCCTATCAATAATAAATATTATTCTACATCTTACTCACCAGTTTCAATTGGTCAGCCTATTTTTATTTTCCATCTTCTTGGTGAGTATGTAGTAATATCATGTTATTGTTTAATTTTTATTCACCTAATGAAGGAGAAGTGGGAATGGGGGTAGGGTGGATCAGGGTAAGACTGGGGGGAAAGGAGGGAGGGAGATGATCAAAAAGAAATAAAATAAAAAGAGAAAAATGATATTGAGAATGTTTTGTGTGCTTATTTATCATCAATGTATCTTCTTTGGTTCCCTTATAATATTTATATAATGCATTTTAGTCATTTTTACTTTCACATTCCTCTTTCTCAATATCTTTATCTCTCCTGTTAAAACTGTTTTCTGCAAAATCCTACCTCAAACTTCATGCTTTCATTTTCTGTGAATACAGGTTAGAGGAACTTTACTGGAACATGAACATGAGCAACTTATCATTTGCTATACCATTCAAAAACTAATTGCATGTTCTCTACAACAATCACCTACAAATATATAATCTCTCAATGAACAATGGGAATCATGACATTTTGAGTTTACTAAGCGATTTTTTATAACTACTTTTATACTCCGTAATAACACACACAACCCATGAAAAATGTCTAGTAAACTTTAAAAATGTAGAAGTTGTCCGTGAATGACAATTATGATGAAAAGTTGTTGAGGGAAAATGTTATCTGGGTATTATACAAGTCACAAAAGGTACTGTGAGTTCATGAGTGCAACATCTATGTCATGTACAGAAAGCATCTTTTTGCTGTATGCTGAACCATCCTCTGCATCTCATACTCTTCCCACCTCATCGTATGCAATGTTCCCTGACCCATAAAGGATAATATGGGTGTCCCATTTAGAAGCCTAGTGCTCCATCAACATTTTTTCTTGGCACTTTGGCCAGTTACAAGTTTCCGCATTTGTTGCTAACCACTATAAGAATTACCTTACCAGATGAAATACTGGTTCGGTAGTAATTTATGGCTATACATGTGGATATTTAGAAAGCAATTTCAGAGCATATCTACTTAGCAAAATAATAGCAGTGAGTTTTCTCCTAAGAGTCAAAGGTTTCCCTAATCACAGTTTTCACAGATATTTTATGTCATATTTAGAAACATGCATTGTTTCCTTCCTGTGGAATGAAACTCAAATCCAATCCAAAATTTGTTATCTACATAATAAACCGTCATTTACATGATCTTAGTTTATGAGTATTTATTTCAGAGATGTGAAATCAGTATGTCAGGGCTCATAAATACGATTATAGGATATTATTAATTGGCCAGTATCTGTATTCAATATATACCCATGGGAATTTTCTAGGCTTTCATGACTGGGAACAAAAAATTGGACAAAGACACATAGATGCTAGAAGACAAGAGCAATTTATTAGAAAAAGAAACAGTTTCAAAAGGTGAAATGGGTCAGTAGAAAATATTTAAAATATCAAATGCAAATGGAGCCTGCTATGGCCATTTGCACTGTGTGGATTTTCTGGCTCATTTGCATAGCACAGACTTTCTCTTGTGATTCTACATAAAACTTTATGTATTGCATGACTCACTACTATTCTGAAATGCTAAACTAGAGGCATGTATGTTAGTAATGTGATGACTCACAGGTAACTTCAGATATTCTAAGGAGTCTGTGTGCCTACACCATTGGATTCAGGCAGTTCTAGTTGACTTTAGCAGCTAGAGAAAGGTAGAGGAGAATCAGTATTTCTTCTTTTCCAAGAGTCTTTCATACAATGCTAGTTTCATAGCCTTTTTGAAGGCCTGTTTATCTTCATCCCATACTTTATTCACCTGCTGCAATCTCAATTTTGTGGTATTAGGAAATAATATTGACTCTTATCTCAATATTTAAAACCTCCATGTTGCTTTCCATATCCAAGATGGTTATAGCAGTTCCCAAAAGTCAGTGGTAAAGAATGGTGTCTTTATGTATAGCTTCTTGCCTGAAATTTTTATCCTTTGTCTCTGTGGTAAAAGCCATTTCAACAAACATGAGATAATTTACTACTGCGTTTTAATTCATAGTATTTCCATAGGTCCTATAGCCTTTCCTCACCATTCTTATTTCTTTCCCCTTCTCAAGCACAAAGATTTTCAGTAATTAACCTGTCTTCAAGAGATTAATGTTTTCCTATCTTTAATTGATTCTGTTGGGTAACCCTCATTTTAACCTTGGTACAGTATTTTTATGGCACAATAATTTATTTTCTGTTATAATTTCTTTATTTGTGGATATTCTAGGGGTATACTTAGAGTCAAATTTCTACTGAATGAATATATTTACCCAGGATTATTTTGTGCAGTTTATTTCCTCTCTCTCTCTCTCTCTCTCTCTCTCTCTCTCTCTCTCTCTCTCTCTCTCTCTCTCTCTCTCTCTCTCTCTCTCCCTCTGTCCCAGAGAGAGTTAGAGAAAGAGATAACATGCATGTGAATTCTTGCATGCATGTGTGCAATTAGATTATGTTTTCTTAATGTTTGCATACTTTTAATTGTTTAAAACAATTAAATATTTGGGATATTTACTTTTTTATTTTGTGGATTTCTGGGAAATGTTCTCTCACTGCAGTCCTGGCTCTTCTGGAAATTGCTATGTAGGTCAACCTGACCTTGAATTCACAGATAATTCCCAAGTTAAGGAATTAAAGGCGTGCACAACTGTGCTGGTGAAAAAGTTAAATAGCTTTCATCAATTTTGACAGACTGGCGTTGGGGCAAAGTATTCTTCAGTAAGATACAATTTTAACTTTAGGAAGAGATAGAGATGAAAATTGAGTACTGGCTCATTCTGACCTTATTAAGGTATTGTGTACCATCCTAAAATCTCTCTAGTTATCATTTAAATAATGTATTTTCCTTTGTTGTAAACTTTCCCCTGTTTGAATGATTTTGAAACATGAAGAAACATTTAAAAATAGAGAACTATGTGTAAGTGGTGGGGATCAGTAGGCACAATGCTTTTCAAAAACAATACTGTAGTGCTTAAACTGTATTTGCTAACTTGTAATATATATGTGTGTGTATTATACATATGTATATGTACTGGACATGAATGTGGTATATATGTGTGTACACACACACATACACACACACACACACACACACACACACACACACACACACACACACA
>OU015760.1:63080138-63131045 GCA_907169655.1 Acomys percivali | reverse complement strand
ACACACTCAACCTCATCCCTGAAACTTTTTGCCTTCTGGCTTTATAACGGTAACCACTCAGTTGATGCTTATGACATTGTAATACCAATTACATGAGACTTTCAGAAGAACCCCAAATTAGGACCAGTAAAGCAAACTTTTATCCTCCACAAAAATATATTAACATCATGTCAATGAACATATTTTCTTTGTACAATACCCAGCCTCAAGTATTTTTTCAACTACAGAAAGCAGACTATAATATCCCTTATAAATAGCACAAACATGATTTTAAGATGTTTTAGTTTCCCCTAAATTCTAACTCTGAGACTTAGTCACTCAATATATTCACTCATAGCTTCTTGCTTCAAATATCAGTGTTTCTCATTTAGGCTTAAGGGCAGTATTTGCCTATTATAACTATTTCAGTGTATGAATGCCCTTGTAAGCAGAACATAGGTAAGTTCTCAGGCAGCTCTTAAGCCAGTTAAAACACTACAAACAGTATCTCCTCTGTTCCTTCTACTTTTAGAGAAGAATCTTGGAGCTCAGTTGTGACCATCTATATGTCAAGAACATGCTGTGTTAGGAATGGAATTTAAAAAGGATGAACAAAACTCTAAACTTACCAGCAACTTTGAATGTGATTGCAGATTTTGTTCATTTGTTTTCTCATTCTTTTCTTTATTTAAATGGATGTTCAATGGTTTTTATGCATACTTCTTATTTTTTAGTGTATTGTTTTATGTATCCATAGAAGAACAAATTATCATATTTTTATGTCACTCTCAAGTTTTATTTTATGTTATTAAAAATGTTGTTAATTTTACATCTTGGTCATAGTCCCATCCCTCCTCACCTCCCAGCCCTACCCTCCCTTCCTCTTCCCCACACCCTCTCCTCTATTCTTCAGAAAAGGGGAACATCCCTTCGCATCCACCACAACTCATCAAGTTGTATCAATACTGAGTGTATCCTCTTCTTCTATGGCCTGGCAGGACAGTCCCATGAGGGGGAGGGGATAAAAAAGATGGCAACAGAATCCTTGTCAGAGACAATCCCTGATCCCCTTATCAGAGGAACCACATGAAGCCTGAGCTGCTTGTTGACTATATCCTTGTATGGGGCCTAAGTCCAGTCCATACAAGGCCCTTGGTTTCTGCTTCAGTGTCAGCAGCCCACTCTCGGACCTGGCTAGTTGGCTCAGCTGGTCTTCTTTTGAAGCTCCTGTCACCTGCAGGTCTTTTTCTGGTTTGCCTGCTTTTAAACAAGACTCCTCATGCTTTTCCCAATGTTTGATTGTGAGTCTCAGCATTGTTTCAAACTGGTGCTTAGTGGAGCCTCTGGAAGGACAACTCTGCTAGGCTTCTATCTGCAAGCATAGCAGAGTATCATTAAAAGTGGAAGGGGTAGGTTCTAATCTCATTCAGAAAGGGATATAGAATAGACAAATGTAATTGTTATTGGGGAGAACAAGGTAAGAGAGGAAGCAAAGACAGATAGGAGAGTGGGATCATCAGGGACAGCAGGACATAAAGGCTTGTTTTGTTTTGAAATATTACATACATTAAAAATATTATCTGTTTAAAGTATCTACCTTGAAAGTAAGCTTTTTTAATTTTTACTTGCAGTTATATATCAAGCTTGTTATGAATGTTTACATGACATTACAAGACAGCTACATAATTGGAATTGTTACATTTTCTTGGTGAAGTAGATATTGTATTATCACATCATTAACCGTCTTTTCATAATGTTTTAAGATTTACTTATTTTTATTTTTTAGAAGTATGTACATGCCTGATAATGTGTATATGTGCACCAAGTACATAATAATGTCCTCCGAAGCAGATAGGGTGTTGTATAATCTAATTGGACTTGCAAGTAGAAATAAGCCTTCTGGATATACATTCTAGAAAACAAACACAGGTCCCTTGAAAGAACAAGTGCTCTTAACCAAGGAGCCATCTCTTCAGCTCTTTCTAATGTTTAAATGTATGCATGTTATTAACATAAACATGATAAGCCTTATTTCATTTAACAATTTTATATTGTGTTAGTTTCTACACTTTGGCTTTCAAAAATTTGCGTTTTCTCTTTCATGTTTTCATGTAAGAAATATGACTGGTTTTTATTATTTATATTTGTCTATTGTTCTATATAACACTATTATATAACTTAGATGGCACTCTTTTAAATGAAAATTTTGGGGTATTTTGATATATATAATATATAGACATTTTTCTACTATTATAGTATTTTTATCAGATTTTCGTGAATGTGTTTACAGGGTTAATCTTTATTACACATATCCACACACATGTGAGTGTGCACACACACACAAAAGATTAGAATATCCATCTCTACTAACTATCCAAGACTTCTTCATAATTTAATAATAATATTATATATTTACATGCTCTTTATTTGTCAGTAATCCTAACCTTCAACATAGCAAAACTTATTGTTTATATACTGTTAGATCATAGGCATTTTAGGTAATCGTGAACATGATCATTTTCCCTTCTTGTCTGGCATAAAGTATGTTTTTATTCAATAATATCAAGTCAGTTGATGACATTTACTTTGCCTATAACTTAAAATAGTTCCCTTTTCTTATTAATATTTTAGTAATACCTTCAAATTTTTTATTTATTAGGATTTATTTGTTTTTATTTTATATGTATGAGTGTTTTTCTTGCTTGGAATATGTGTAACAAGTGTATACTTGATGACCAAAAGACAGCATCCTATTTTCTGTACCTAGAGTTATGGACTGATATAAGCTGTCATGTGGGAGAAGGAACTAAATCTGAGTCCTCTCTAATCCCAGTAATGCTCTTAACTACTAAGCAATTGCTGCAAGCCCTCAAGATATATGTAGAATAAATATTTTCCTTACAAATATTTAAATGCCTCTATCACTCTGTTGTGGAGGTTAGCTTTATATGGCTCTTGTTATTCACTTATATGCATATTACTTATTGTTTCCTAACATTACTTATTTTTGTTTTGTATTTTCTATTTTTGCCACTTGTTTTTAATATAGGGAATTTTGGAAACTTGTTTTACTATCTCTGTAGCTTATTTTGCATCTGTACACATCCAACTCTTTATGACATGCATGATATTGTCATTACAAGGATTTTATTTTTCATGATTAAAATGATTATGAATTCTTATTCTTTTATGTCACTAACATTTTGCTTTATAAATTTTAATATATATCTATTATTATAATTTTAATAACAAAATAGAATGGGTACTATCATCATATCCAAGTGAATTTCAATGGTTTTCTTAAAGGTACTGTATTTCTTAGATTTGCATTTTGTCCTGTGACATCTGAGTAAGTATAAATGAAAATGCACATCACATATCATAGTTTAGTTACACTGTGGTCTGTGTCATCCACAATTTTCCTCCAATAGTAAACTCTAAAAGAAACAAGGTGGAACCTTTCAGTTAGCAGCCCCTAATACAGAAAAATAATTCCCAGGGCCTCCAGTTTTATATACCCACCTCCAGGCAATTCTTTACGTCAAGGCCTTGCCATTAGAACCTAAGAAGAAAGCTGTATTTGGAGGAGGTATGCCCTAGATCAGCAGTTGACAAAAAGAAAGAAAGAAATACAAAGAAATCCAATGGTTTAAATGCAGACTAGGCCTGACCCAGATTTTTTTTTTCAGGCCCGTCACTATTACTAGTTTATACATTTTTAAAAGATTATAAATATTATATGAATGGTATGTGACAAAGACCTGTTTGGACTCCAAATTTACTATCTAGCTTTTAACCACAAATTTTCTTAAGCTATGTCCTAGATAGTAATAAGATAGTCTTAAAATGTTGGAGAAAGAAAGAAGTATCGCTTCCTGACTAATCAGACTTCATGGAAGAAAGCTTGGGCTTTACTTTGCCAAGTAATCTGATGCTCAACTTCTGGCCTCCACTGGCACGCCCATGCACATGGTACACATATATACACTCATGTACATATACGTATACATAAAAAATCTTTTAAAAAACTCAGAAGTTCTACTACAATCACTCTATTTTGTTTAACTTTTCTTGTTTTGCTTTGCTAGAACATCTCAGTTTACCTTTTTTCAGGCACCTGACGGAGTTTGTTGTATGGGCTTCCCATTCTCAGATTCTTAAGCTTTTGAATGAAAGACAACAATAGATTTTATAGATATGAAGTTCTTATAGGTCAGACTATCAGGTATCTGATTCTCCAAATATTTCCTGAAACAAACTGTCCTAACATCTGAAACATTACACAGTAAATAATTAGGTAGATATTGTATCCACATATTTATCAATGACTAAGCGGAGAAGGGGCAGGCAGAAGGCAGAGAGAAGGCGGGGAAAGAGTGGAGAGAGGGCAGGGAGAGGGAGGGCAGAAGGCATGGGGGGGAAGAAGGCAGGCAGAGGGTGAAGAGAAGACTGAGGTCTGGGAGAAGGCAGGCAGTGGGCAGAGATAAGACAAGGAGAGGGCAGAGAGAAAGCAGGGAAAAGGAGGGCAGTGGGCAGAAAGAAGGCAAGCAGAGGACTGGCAGAGGACTGAGAGAAGGCTGGGAGAGAGTGGGGAGAGGGCAGGCAGAAGGTGGGGATAGGGTAGGCAGAAGGAAGAGAGATGGCGTGCAGAGGTGAGGACTAGGGCAGGCAGAGGGCTGGATGAAAAAATAACAAAATAGGTAAAAAAAATAAAAACAAAAAAAGTCGAAAAGAAATAAAAAGAAGAATGAATGGTGATGAAAAATAAGAAAAAGAAGAAGGCAGGCAGAGGGCAGAAGGAGTCGGGGAGAGGCCGGAGAGAGGGTGGGAAGAGGGCGGGCAGAAGGTGGAGAGAGGGTTGAGGGAAGGCAGGGAGAGGGCGGAGACAAGGCAGAGAGGGCAGAGAGAGGGCGGGGAGAAGGCGGGCAGAGGTCAGGATTAGGGCAGACAGAGGGTGCGATGAAAAACAACAGAAAAAGGAAAAATTAAAAATGAAAAGAAAACTTGAAGAGGAATTAAAAGAAGAGAAAATAGTGATTAAAAGGAAGAAGAAGGCGGGCAGAGGACGGAGAGAAGGCATGCAGAAGGTGTGAATGATTTCAGGGAGAGAGCAGGGAGAAGGCCAGCAGAGGGGGGAGAGAGGACAGAGAGAAGGGGAGGAGAGAGTGGGCAGAAGGCAGGGAGAGGTCATAGAGAAAAAGGTGAGGGGAGGAGAAAGGGTGGACAGAGAGATGTCAGGCAGAGGGCGGAGAGCAGGTGATGAGTGGGCAGAGAGAAGGAAGGGAGAGGGTGTGACTTCTCTTAATGATGAACAGTGACCTGGAAGTAGTTAATCCAGTGTAACCTATCAAGCACCTGTCTAGGAGTACATTGCCCAGAAAAACTACGTCACCTGAAGACATGTTTACAGATTACAGGTAGGAGACCAATTATACCCTTCATGAAATACAGACCAAAGCCCAAGAATGCTTTCCCTGGCACTATGTGCTTCATTCTCTGAAGCTCTGTTTTACTTTCCTACATGTCTCTGATTTGCTGAACTCCATAATGAAATGATCATCTATCTTTCTTCCTTCTGGCATCTGCCAACATTTTTTGCTTGACTGCCCTACTGTCTTTCTCCAAATCTCATCAAATTGTCCTCAAACTTAAGAAAAAAAATAGTACCATGAGAATGTTTATTATATAGCTCAACACATGCATTCAGAAAGTTCAGAAATAGAGCAAGAGTATTCATAATGTTTTACATGATGGTGTATAAAATTAATCTCAACATTTGAGAGGGAGAAGTGGGTGGTTCTCTACTAGTTTGAGGCCACCCTGGTCTTTATAGTGAAAGGTTTAGTGAGAGATACATACATTGTGTGCCCTTATTGCATAAGTAAATAAATAAATAAATTAGAGTATTTATAGAGTCAGAGGTTGGTTCTCTTTCATGTGGTGGGACTTGAGTTGAGCCAGGTGTTGACTAGAAACTTCCTCAATCTCTCCTCTAATTGTTCTATCTTTATCCCAGCATATCGTGTAGACAGGGTAAATTTTGTGTCAAATTTTTTGTGGGTGGTTTGGTGTTCTCTCCTTCTACTAGGAATATTGTCTAATTAGAGGCTGTCCTCTTCAGAAACTATGGCCCATGTTACTAGGAGTATCTGCCAGAATCCTCCTTGTATTCTCCCAGGAGCCCACCCTGACTTAGATATCCAGCTTGACACAGAGGTGCCCCCACCCACAGTTTCTGTTTTCTCTGCAGGCCTTTTTTCCTCTTGCCTCCACTTTCCTCAGGTCAGATCTACACCCTCATATCGCTTTATACTCCCTATAATACCTTGTTCCCTCTCTTGTATTACTACCTCTGTCTTTTTCATTTCCCCTTCTGAATGATATCTGAGCATCCTTCCTCAGATCCTCCTTGTTAATTACCTTCTTTGGGTCTAAGAATTGTAGTGTGTTTATCCTGTATTAAATGGGTAAAGGAGCCTAGCAGAATTTTCCTCTGAGAGAGGCCACCCAGTAGCAGCTCCAAACAGATTCTGAGACTCATAGCCAAGCATTGAGTAATACTTAGGGAGTCTTATGGAAAAAGGAGCTCCACAGAATATCACCAGAACCAACCAGCCTAGGCCCAGAGGGATGTGCTCAAACTGAAGCATCAACCAAATACCAACAATGCATGAACTGGACATAGGCCTCCTACATAGATCTAGCCTGTGGGCAGCTCAGGCTTCATGATGGTCCTCTAGTAAGGGGAGCAGCAACTGTCTCTGACATGGACTCTAACACCAGCTTTAGGATAACATCCCCCTAATGAGACTGCCTTTCCATGCCACAACAGAAGAGGACAGGTACAGCCCTAATGTGACTTGCTGAGCTGCAGTGGATGGGAAGGGGGCTCCCCTTTTCTGAATAATAGGGGAGGAAAGAGGGGAGAGAAGTGAGAGAATCATACTGAGAGGAGAGGAGGAATGGGCCTATGACCAGGTTGTGAAGTGAATAAAATTAAATTAATAAATAAGCATAAATTTTAAGTTATAATTATATCTGACATTTTAAATAAGCACTGAGTACACTGAGAAATGTTGCTGACAACTAGTTTTCTATGTAGAAAATAAAGTAATATAATTTCTCCCTATAACCATACAATTCAATTTTGTATGTCACAACTCATGTCTATAGAATTAAATTTTATAGTTTTAAAGAAAAAAATCTTTATATCCATGCAGTATTTAGAAGGTTTCATAACTACCTCAAAAAGAACTAATTATATAATAAAATGAATTGACATTAAATTAAGTTAATATAAGAAAATTTAACATCGCACAGTAGTTAAGGAGATTGTACTGCTCTGTATGGGGACCTGAATTTACCTCCCAGAACTCACATTGGGCAGCTCACAACTACCTGTAACTCGAGCACTAAAGGAAACAATGTTCTCCTCTGACTTCTGCAGGAAAAATACACATGGGTATATTCACTAACACTGGTGCATGCATAGACATAATTATGAATGAATAAATTTACAAATGAAAATTAACATTATGATCCATGAATTTTCAAAAATATGCCATGGGATTGCTAATCTAATAACACTTTATGTGTATGTCTATTTTACAACTATTGTATTACATTCATTTATTTATTTGGGGAATGGGTGGAATGTGTGGAGAAAAAGAAAGCAACAGGTTGCAGGGTTAAGGTCTGCAGTTTAACCATGTGGGTACTGGCTATTATAGTCACATTTTCAGGCCCAACAGCACATGTCTTTACACATTGCAACATCTTGATGGCCTTATGTGTACACTCTTACTAATTATTGGAATCTTAGTACCTGCTGTTATTGTGTCTCCATTTGTTCCATGTATGTTTTATTCTTGGGAAAGAACTAGAAAAATGTTATATAAAATATAAGTTCTCTCATGGCCTAGAAGTACAATCATTTACCTATTTCAAATTGGTGAGGGTGACTGTTCAGGCAGCAAACTGTCTCTGTCAGGAAGCTACACTTCCTGTTTACTCAGGTAATTAATTTTATTCCTTCTCAAGACTCTGATAGGATTGAAGACCAGATACTTTAGCTTTTCAATTAAGCTTAGTCATTTAGGATTTAAGATGTTTTTAGATCTTGATAGATGTTTTGGTAGAGATAAGATACATTAGATATTTATTTCCATTCAGAATTTTAGTTGCACCAAGCTAGGAAAGATATTTTCTTCAAGATTGCCAATTACAAATAGCCAAAACACTATGAATGTAACATTTATATAATTCCAGATTGTTTTGTGGTTCATTTTGCTGTATGTAGTTTATTGTATATATGTGTAATAATATAGATGTATATGTAAAAAAAGAAAAATAATTTAAAAATCTAAGTACAATTAACTCTCCAGGTTCATTTGTTACTATTAGCTCCTTTACTTCATGCAAATATGTAAACAATATCAAATAAGAGTAATAAGAGTATTGAATTGAAGAGTAATGAATAAGAGTATTCAGCACACTTCCATTATTCAGATGCCTTACCTGTCTCTTTACTTTTACAAGAATGCTTCATAAAATAATTCTCATGAAATTCCTTTATATGCTTTCAGTGTGCCATCAATGATACCTTCTAGTGCAGCATTACAAGACAACAGTATATAAAACTACACTCTTTCTCTGCCTTTATATCACCATAGATTTTATTTGACTATTGTATTATTAATCTTTTAAATTGACATGACAGCATTAGATTTTTCTTATGCTGTTTTTATACACATTCGTTATTACACTTTGTTCTTATTCATATCAGTTTCCTTTTCTCTCCATGTACCTTTGTTCGTGCTCTCTAATCCCCTTCTTTCTCTTAAATAGTCACTGACTTTGATGTCAGGTAACAAATTCTATAATGATGTATCCAACCGTAAGGTTTTTATCTTTCTCTTTTATAGTTCTCTTTCTACTTTAATTCCAAATACAGAAAGTGAGTCAGCAAAGAGTAGTTTTCTTTACTTTCTCCATTAGATTCCTACCTTCCATACCTGCTGTAATTTCCTTCCAGGACAGATTATAAACTAGATGTGAAATAAACCCTTTCTTATCAAAATGGATTATAGTTAGAGTACTTTACCAAGGAAATATGTACACACAAATACACACACAGGCACACACACACACACACACACACACACACACACAAGGTTAGCTGCATTCTGGTATGGGCATAAATTGTTATATAAATTTACATTTATATTTTATATATTAGAAAGTGTAACATTTGTCTTTTTGAGACTGGCTTGTTCTGTTTATCATAATGTATTCATTTGCTTGGTCAGCCTTAATGAAATAACATAGACTGCTTGAGATAAGTAATAAAATGTTATTTTCTTACAGTTCTGTAAGTTAGAAATCCAAGAAGAACAAAGTGTCATAAAGTCTGGAATCTTTTCAGACATTTTCTTATACATTGACAATGTGACATTTGTGTTATTGTTATACTCTGTTTTATCTGTGTCTTTTTTTACTTAAATTGAAATTAGTAATGTGCTGGGGGTGGAAATTAGTGGCACAGCACTTGCAAGTAAATGAGTTTCACCCCACCAACAATAATAAGCAAAATAATTATATTGGAGATTATTTCAATTGTTCTATTTTAACTTAGTTTTCTTTTTAAAGCTTTAAAAGCAGATTAAACTTCATATTGAGGTAGTAAGGTTAAGATTTTAATATAGTAATGTTGAGAATACAACTCAGTCCGCAGCTAATGGTCTTCAAATTTGTTATAAAATTTGTTCATTGTAAAAAGAGAACTCTCTTTTTGCAATGACAATAAAGTGTCTCCCATAACAGATAAGTTGTCTCTGCATAGCAAGACTGTTTTAGGTGGTAGTGAAACTCTTGTGATATGTTATTTGTATGACAACCATATATCAGCGTTATATAATAAGCAAATGCGCTGTTTTATATTTAGTAATTAAGGCAATGATAGATAGAAGGCACCAGGCAGCAGATATTACGTCATATGGAGTTTATTAAATAAGCATGAGGGAAGAAGAAAAAAGGAGGAAGGGGTAACAGAGAGAGAGAGAAAGAGAGAAGAAAGAGAAAGAAAATAAAGAGGGGGTAGAGTGAGAGAAAGAGTAGAGAGAGAGAGAGATCACATGGAAGGTCTGTCTTTTATATGGCTTTGGGTAGGACCATGCCCCCAGGCAGGTAAGCAGTGACATCACAGGCCGACTGAAGCAGAATCCTAACATTCCTACCTTTTCCTATACTAAAAAAATGAGAAACGTTGGATTGTTTTTATATAAGGCAAGTTAAAGTATGTAAATGTAGGTAATGGAGAAAAGAGATAGAAAAAAAGCAATAGCAACCAAATGTCCAAATTATATCATGAAGAGGAAAGAAATTTCTGTCCTGAAAGTTTAAGGTAGAGGGCAGGCTATGTCAGCAAATTCCTGCAGCAGATAAGGACCAAGGAGTGCTGGGGGAACCTGGAGCTGTTTGTCCCAGACCTGGATCACACCATTTCAGCATTTTGACAATGGATAAGGGGCAAAGTAATTATCTTAACTACTTCCTGCTTGAAGTACTGCAACAATTGAGGATTTTAAAGGCTGAAATGTTAGCCAGGTTCTGGAAGAACAGTCTGCTGACTTGCTGTCCAGGGTCTGAGAACATCTGCAGCTGGGAAAGAGAGAGAGAGAGAAAGGGAGAGAGAGATCACGTGGAAGGTCTGTTTTTTATATAGCCCTGGGCAGCGCCATGCCCTCATGGCAGTTAAGCAGTAACATCACAGGTAGGCAGACTGAAGCAGAGTACTAACACCATGCACTAGTCTTTCCAAACCATGAGCCCATATATATTCTTCATTCTTCAGGTGCTTCTTTCAAGTATTTTAAAACAATGATTATATAAGTAACTAATATGCTTTACTTAGAGCGTAAGCATGAAGTTAATGGTATTATTTCTCACTGCTAGAGCAAGTTGACTCCCAAGCTCAAGGATCTGGGTTTCGTACCCAGCGTTCTCCATGTTGCAGAAGAACAGAAGCAACACTACAACAAGATCAATGCCTTAGTAGCTTTTTTATTGCTGTGATAAAACATCATGACCAAGGCAACATACAGAAAGGAGAAATTTAATAGTGGCTGCTTAGAGTTCCAGGAAGATAGAATTTTATGATCAGCACAGCAGAAAGAATGGTAGGAGACAGACAAGAATGATACTGTCTATTTAACTGAGAGCTTACATCCCAATGTACAAACAAGAAGCAGAGATGGGTGCACAATGGGGATGGAGGACAGCTTTTAAAACCTTAAAACATGACACTAGTGACATCTCCTCCAACAGGGCACGGCCTCTAATATTTCCTAGGAGCCAATAACTGGAGACCAAATATTCAAATGCCTGAGACTTAAAGAGGGTATTTTATTCAAATTGCCAAAATTAATTTTCTTGTTCTTTATTCTTAAATTCCTGTCATATAAGTCATTGTCAATAAAATGACCTGGAAAGAATATGTATCTGTAATGACTGCAGTGAGTTGGAGAGGTTGCAGTGTTGCAAGTCCAAAAGCTAATGATCTTATTTAAGCCTATCTTTTCTTAGGGAACAGACTCTGTCCAGGTGCTGTCTCCAAGAGACAAGGAGCATGAGAAGTGTAAATGTCTCCTGTAATTCATCCAGCAGAATTTAGACTCTAGTATACTAGATGA
Organism: Acomys percivali; assembly: GCA_907169655.1. Classification (NCBI taxonomy): domain Eukaryota; kingdom Metazoa; phylum Chordata; class Mammalia; order Rodentia; family Muridae; genus Acomys; species Acomys percivali. The sequence continues at coordinate 63,119,376 of OU015760.1, read as the reverse complement.
CACATAATGGGGTCATAATCCACAACATAGTCCTGAGCCCAGGGCTTTGTCTGCTTCCTGCCCTTTGTTTATAGACACACTTCCAACAGGAAGAGTCCCAAATGTTATTCCCAGTGATACTCCTCCAATAACAAGAAGGACAGAGGAGATGAGAAACACATTCCATGGAAACTTCACAAAAGATCCAGGAAGCTGGTTGCAATCCCTTTTGTTACCCAGATTTTCGAATCAACACCCACTACATTAAATACCCCCCAGGACTGGAAAAGTATAATAATGGCTACCGAACTACTTTGACCAAGTGCAGCTTTGCAGCATGAGAGCAATTAAGCATATCATGGATGGGGCTATTGTCTGGTTTTTGGGACTAAAGCAAAAACCAGAGGAGCATTTCACTGGTTCTGTCTACTGGGTACAAGGGGCAGTAAACCCTTGGGTTTAACACCTGGAAGCATGTGAAGCTCTAGCAAAGGAACTGATTTGGGATGGAGCAACAGCTGAGGTAAGAGAGGCCATTGTCCTCATCCAAATGTGCAGGTTGGGGACTGGATAAATACTAAATAGGGTTTAAACACTGCTTCCAACCAAGCAGATGCCTTTGCAGCCGCTTTACCAACTGACCTTAAGACAAATGAAGCTTTGGGCCTAAAAAAGGCTGCTAGGTATGTGAAGATCACAGACATTTTGCAAAACAGTTGCTGAATGAAACTCATAATGCCAGGGGAAGAAAACATTCCTTAGTTTTCTCTAAGTGTAAAAATGATTATATTGGGCTAGCGATTGTCAAACTAAAACTTTTAAGGATGGACGCCTTTAAACTTCTAACAGGACAACTCCCAGTTCCCAAAGTAATGGGAAACTCAAAATATTCTGGACTGTTCCCAGAGGGATTCACCAAGAGAGAATCACAGATTTGGAGGTATTGTTGATATGGGTGCTGAAAGAACATGCCTGAAAAATGAGGAAGAACCCTGCTCCTGGAAACTTCCCCTAGCCCATTGTTCAAGGATATGACAGTTGCTATCTTTGCAGGTTTTTTCATAGTGATATGGGAAGAATATGAAGGCAATTCAAGGTCAATTATCCCCCAATATTGCTAGAATTCCCCAATAATTTATGGATCTAAGATGTTTTTGAGGATACAGACATTATTGTCACCACCAACAAAAAGGCTTTTATCATGATTACATAGTACATGATACTCTCAAAATGAAAGGCTACACAAAATTCAAATGGCCACAGATTCTAAGGAGCTCTGCTTCCCCCTAAAGCTGTCTTGGAACTCTGACACTCCAGTCTGAGCAGATCAGTAGCCAATAATGTGGAGGAGGAGAATATCAGGCATTACAAAATCTAGTTATCTAGTAAAACTAATTAGTGATGGAGCATATTGAATTGTCTACTAGCCCTTGGAATTTTCCAGGTTTTGTTATGAAGAAAAAATCAGGGAAATTTAGATTTCTTCATGATTTAAGAACAACTAATATATCCATGAAAGCCATGAGGGCTACTCAGTCTGGCATCCCTGCTCTCTGTCTTTCCAAATATCTACTATACAATAACTATTGATATAAAAGAATGTTTTTCTTCATCTCTCTGCACCCTGATGACAAGCAGATAGTTGCTGAAAATAATAGGTTCCCAATGCAGAGATATAATTGCATAGTTCTACAGTTTGTCAAGTTTATGTACGGTAAGCATTAAAATAAGTAAAGACTCTTACATTGTCCATTACATGTAGGACATTCTAATTGGACATTCTAGTGCAGACCATTTAAAAATTTGCTGACAATGATTAAAAAGCCCAACTTAACAAATGATTGAAAGTAGCTGCTGAAAAGGTGAAGATTCAGGAGCTTTATATGTTTCTGCGTAAACTAAAAATAATAATACAATAAAGCCACACAGGTTGCCATTTGAAATACCAACTTCCTGAACTTTATTGTCTATGCAGACTTTTTAGAAAATCATGGCTGGGTATACAGCCTTCCCTTCCTGTAAACACAGACCAATTGATCTCTCTCTTCAGCCTTTTGTTAAAGAAAAAGAGACCCAAAGAACTCTTGACTATCACAGAGGAGGTTCAAAAAAGACAGAAAATAGCAAACACAGGATTAAACTAGACTGTGCTACATAGATACAATTCAAATAAATAGCTCTGGACACTGATTATCCCAATGCCTCTGTTTCCACCCAGATATATATATCAGCCTCCTTCCCCCAGTCAGATTGTCTACTGGATGATTTTAACATACTTCCTGGCCCCTAAGATCACCCCATTCTTAGATGGTATTTTTACATTGGCCCAAAAATTCTTAATACCTCTCAGTAGGAAAAGACCGAGATTAAATTGTATTTACAAGTTCCCAGGACCTATTAGCTTGGAATTTCTACTCTCACCAAACAGTGTAAACTTTTCTATTGATGTTCAATGGTTAGGTTAAAAACCAATATGTAAAGAAGAACAATGGTCTATTTTGTTAAAAATGTCGATCCTATATATTAGGTTTGTCTGTTCCACCCATTCCAAATGCAGCTTCAGGATTCAGAAATGCATGCAAGACAAGACTCTGCTATCTTACACTTAGTAGGGAAAAAAAGCACTCATTCCTATAAAAAAATCAGTTCAGCATTTTGAACTTGTGGTCATCCTGACACTCCTCTGAGACCATCAAGCCACTCTCAATATTTTTAGTGATAGTCACTAATGTGGCAGAATCCTTGCCCCATGATACATTAAAATCAGCAGAACCCCCCCTTTTTTGCTATGACTCCAGATGCTAATTGAACAACAATCTGTTCCTTTCTATATTCAACACGTCCGCTTCTGTTAAGACACATTGGTGGATCAAGCTGTGTCTGCCTTCATGCTTTTGGCACTAGACCAAGCTAGTGAGCTACATGCTCACTTTCATAACTTTGCTTGTTCTCTACACAATTTATTTCCAGATTTAATAAAGGTCACCTGCAAACTTTCAGTTCAGAGCTGTGTCACTTGCACATCATTCCTCTCACTAGACACTTTGCAGTCCATAGGCACAAATCCTTGAGGATTGTGCCCTAACTGTTTAGCAGATGGATGTTATTCATGGCTCCCCTTTTGGATGTGAAAAATATGTCCACGTGATTATTGATAATTACTCTTACTTCATTTTGCCTTAGTACTTTCAAAAGAAAATTCATAAAATGCCATCTTTGCTATTAAAACTGCCAAGGTTTCCTTACGCTACTAAAAAGAGACAATGTCCCTACCTATACAAGCTCTCAATTTTTCTCAATTTTTATTTATTATAATTTATCATACTACCTCATGATTGTTATCCCCTTGCTTATATCTTCCTGTTCCTACTCTTCCTCCCTCTTCCATGTTTGTCCACCTCTGAAAAGGGATGTCCTTTCTCCTATACCATCTGAACACAGCCTATCAGGTTTCATCAGGATAAACTGTATCCCTTTCCTCTGCAAGTCCCTACAGTCTCCCTACCCAGAGGAGGTGATCAAATCAGAGCCCCAGAGGTCCTGTCTGAGGTAGCCTATTCTCCCCTCACAAACATGGAGAATCAGATGGTCACTGGGTATATCTGAACATAGGATCCATGTTATCTGCATGCATTGTCCTTGTTTCCTGTAACATATTGAACAGACCCCCATGGGTCCAGAGCCAGCAGTCTTGATGGTGTCCGTTTGGGATTCCTGAACCCTCTAGGTCCTTCAAACTTTCAATTCTTCCTTAGCATTCTCAGCAATCCACCTAGAGTCCAGCAGCAAGTCCAGGATCTGTCCCAATCCCCAACTGGGTCAAATCTCTCAGAAGACATCTATATTGTGCTAATATCAAGTTATAAGTGAGTATATAACATTCTGGATCTCCATTACCTCATTAAAGAAGATAGTTTCTAGTTTATTCCATATGCCTGCAAATTTCTAGATGTCCTTGTATTTAATGGCTGAGTAACATTCCATTGTGTAAATGTACCACAGGTTCTTTATCCATTCTTTGGTTGAGGAACATCTAGGTTGTTTCCAGATTCTGGCTATTACAAATAAAGCTGCTATAAACCTAGCTGAGCAAAAGCCCTTGTTGTATGGTGGAGAATATTTAAGACATGGGCCCAACAGTTGTGTATCTGGGTCTTGAGGTTGTATTACTGCCACTTTTCTGAGAAAGTGCCAGATTGATTTCCAAAGTGATTGTATAAGTTTATTCTCCCATGAGCAATGGAGGTGTATTACCCTTTCTCCACTCTTCAACTCATCTGTGGAGAATCTCTTGTCCATTTGTTAGATCTGGGTATGGGTTCAATGTTTACTGCTATTGCATGCTGGAGCAACTTCTGGGTATATTCCAAGGAGTGAAATAAGTGGGTCTTGAGGAAGCCTCGCCAACATGTGGTGTTTCTTGAATTTTTTATCTTAGCCATTCCGATGGTTGTAAGATGGAATCTCATAGTCATTTTGATTTTTATTTCTCTAATGACTAAAGATATTGAGCATTTCTTTAAGTGTTTCTCAGCAATTCAATAGTCCTCTGTTGAGAATTCTCTGCATAGTTCTAAGCCCCGTTTTTCAATTAGGTTATTTGGTTTGGTGTTGTTTAATTTCTTGAGTGCTTTATATATTTTGGATATTAGACCTTTGTCAGATGTGAGGTTGGTGAAGATCTTTTCCCAGTCTGTCGCTTTGTTCTCTTGACAGTGTCTTCTGCCTTACAGAAGCTGCTCAGCCTCATGAGGTCCCATTGATTAATGGTTGACCTTAAGGCCTGGGCTGTATGTGTTCTGTCTCCTGTGCCAATGTGTTCCAGGCTCTTCCCAACTTTTTCTTCTAACTGATTTGGTGTCTGTGCTTTTATATTGCGATCTTTAATCCACTTGGACTTGAGTTTTGTGCATGATGACAAATATGGGACCAATTGCATTTTTCTGTATGTAGACATCAAGTTACACTAGCACCATTTATTGAAGATGCTATCTTTTTTCCATTGAATAGATTTGCCTTCTTTGTCAAAAATCAAGTGACCATATGTGTGTGGATTCATTTCTGGGTCTTCAATTTGATTCCATTGATCCACCAGCCTATTGCTGTACCAGTATCATGCTGTTTTAATCACTGTTGCTCTATAGTACAGCTTGAGATCCAGTATGGAGATTCCTCCAGAGGATTTTTTATTGTATGGGATTGTTTTTTCTATTCTGAGTTTTTTATTTCTCCATATGAAGTTCAGAATTGATCTTTCGATGTCTTTAAAATGTTTTCTAAATATTTTGATAGGGATTGCATTGAATCTGTAAATTGCTTTTAGTAATATGGCCATATTTACTATGTTAATTCTCCCAATCTACGAACAAGGGAGATCCCTCCATCTTCTGATGTCATCTTCAATATCTTTTTTCAGAGATTTAAAGGTTTTTTTCAAACAAGTCTTTAACTTGCTTAGTTAGAGTTACTCCTAGATATTTTATATTGCTTGTGGCTATCATGAAGGGTGTAGTTTTCCCAACTTCTTCCTCTGCATGATTGTCATTTGTATATAGGAAGGCTACTGACTTTTTGGGTTAGTTTTGTATGGTGCCAATGTATTGAAGGTGCTTATCAGCTGTAGGAGTTCTCTGGTGGAATTTTGGGGTTCACTTTTATACACTATCATATCATCTGCAAATAGGGATAGTTTGACTTCCTCCTTTTCCATTTGGGTTACATTCATCTCCCTGTATTGTCTTATTTCTCTGGCTAGAACTTCAAGACCTATGTTGAAGAGATATGGAGAAAGTGAGCAGCCTTGTCTGGTCCTGCTTTTAGAGGAATTTCCTTGATTATCTCTTCATTTAATTTGATTTTGTCTGTTGGCTTGCTGTATATAGCCTTTATTATGCTTAGGTATGTGCCTTGAATTCCCAGTCTCTCCAGAACTTTAAACATGAATGGGTGTTGGATTTTGTCAAATGCTTTTTCTGCATCTAAGATGATCATATGGTTTTTTTCTTACACTTTGTTTATATGGTGGATTACATTGATGTATTTCTGTATATTAAACAATCCCTGCTTGCCTGGAATGAAGCTTACCTAGTATCGGTGAATGATATATCTGATATGTTATTATATTTGTTTTGTGAGTATTTTACTGAGTATTTTTACTTCAATGTTCATAAGAGAAATTGATCTGAAATTTACTTTTGTTTTTGGGTCTTAGTGCGTTTAGGTATCAATGTGACTGTGGCCTCATAGAATGAATTTGGTACTGTCCCATCCATTTCTATCTCTTGGAGTAGCTTGAAGAGTATTGGTATTAGCTCTTCTTTGAAGGTCTGGCAGAATTCTGCACTGAAACTGTCTGACATGGGCTTTTTTTTTGGGAGGGGAGACTATCAATGATTGCTTCTATTTCTATAGGAGAAATAGGACTATTTAATTTATTTATCTGGTCTTGATTCAATTTTGGCAAGTGGAATCTATCAAGAAAATCATCCATTTCCCTTAGATTTTCAAATTTTGTGGCATATATGCCTTTAAAGTAGGAGTTTATGATTCTTTGTATTTCTCCAGTGTCTGTTGTTATGTCTCCCTTTTCATTTCTCATTTGTTGATTTGGATAGTGTCTCTCTGCCTTTTAGTTGGTTTGGCTAACGGTTTGTCTATATTGTTGATTTACTTAAAGAACAAGCTCCTGATTTTGTTGATTCTTTGAATTGTTCACTTTGTTTCTAATTTATTGATTTCATCTCAGAGTTTGATTATTTCCAGATGTCTACTCCTTTTTGGTGTTTCTGCTTCTTTTTTTTTCCCATGGTTTTTACATGTGTCATTAGGTTGTTTATGTGGGATGTTCCATTTTCTTTTTGATGACACTTAGTGCTATGAATTTTCCTCTTAGCACCACTTTCAATATGTCCCATCAATTAGGGTATGTTGTTCCTTCATTTTCATTGAATTTCAGGAAGTCCTTAATTTTTTTCTTTATTTCATCCCTGACCCAGGTGTCATTAAGTAGAAAGTATTTTAGTTTTCATATATGTTTAGGCTTTTTGTTATTTCTGTTTTTGTTGAAGTCCAGCATTAAGCCATGGTGATCTGGTAGGATACAAGGTATTATTTCAATCTTCTTGCATATGTTGAGGCTTGCTTTGTCACCTACTATGTGATCCATTTTGGAGAAGGTTCCATGGGGTACTTAGAAGAATGTATAATGCTTTGTGTTTGGGTGAAAAGTTCTGTAGATATCTGTTTGATCCATTCAATTCCTGGTGTTGGTTAATGTCATTATTTATTGGCATAATACTTCAGTGAAAGTAGGGTGTTAAAGTCTCCCACTATTAATGTCTGGGTATCGATGTATGTTTTAAGCTATGTTAATAGTTTTGTTTTTTTTATAAAAGTGGGTGCCCTTGTATTTGGAGCATAAGATGTTCATAATTGTGATATCATCTTGGTTGACTTTACCTTTGAGGAGTATGAAGTATCTTTCCTCGTCCCTTTTGATTAATTTTGGTTGAAATTCTATTTTATTTCATATTAGAATGGCTACAACAGCTTGCTTCTTGTGACCATTTGCTTGGAATATTTTTTCCAGCCTTTTATCCTGAGGTAATGTCTGTCCTTGTGAGTGAGATGTGTTTCTTGAATTCAGAAGAATATTGGATCTTGTTTATGCATCCATTCAGTTAGTCTGTGTCTTTTATTGGAGAATTTAGTTCACTGACCTTTAGAGATATTAATGACCAGTGATTGTTAAGATCCTTAACTTTGATGTTGGTTACCTTAGGGAGTTTGTGAGGTTGTGTTTTGGGATGGTTTAGTTATCCATTTCCTGTGCAGTTTTGGTTGTAGCTTGTCCCTTTGCGGTGGAATTATCCATCTAATAATTTCTATAAAGCCGGATTTATGGCAAGGTATTGTTTGAATTTGGTTTTGTCATGGAATATCTTGTTTTCTCCATCAATGGTTATTGAAATTTATGTTGGTTATATTAGTCTGACTTGACATCTGTTGTCTCTTAGGGTTTTTAGGATCTCTGTCCAGGCCTTTCTGGCTTTTATGGTCTCTGCTGAGAAATCCGTATAATTCTGTTAGGTTTGCCATTAAATCTCACTTGGCCCTTTTCTCTCTCTGCTTTTAATTTTTTTTTCTTAGTTTTGTAATTTTTGTGTTTTGATTATTATGTGACGGGGAGGTTTTTCTTTTCTGGTCTATTCTATTTGGTGTTCTATAGGCCTCTTTTATGTTTATAGACATCCCCTTCTTAAAATTTGGGAATTTTTCTTTTATGATTTTGATGAAAATAATTTCTAGGCCTTGAAGTACGGCATCTTCTCTTTCCTCAGTGCCTATTATTCTCAGGTTTCGTCTTTTCATGGTGTCCTTGATTTCTTGGATGTTTTATGTCACGAATTTTTCAAATTTAGCATTTTCTTTGATGGTTGCCTCAAGACTTATGATTTTATCTTCTAGACCTGAGATTCGTTCCTCCATTTATTGGATTCTGCTAGAGAGACTTGCCTCTATGTTGTTTGCTTTCTTCTCTAAGTATTCTCTTTCTTGTTTTTCTTCTGTCCAGGTCTTTACCATTGTTTCCATTTTCATCTTCAGATCTTCAACTGTTTTATTGATTTCCTTTAACTGATTGGTTGAATTGTCCTGTATTCCTTCCAGTGACTATAGGCCTCTTTTATGTCTTCCACCTCTTTGGCTACCTCTTCCTGCATTTGTTTACTGATTTTATTAGTTTCCTCCATTATCATATTTATTGCTAAGAATTTGAGGTCTTTTTCTTATATTTCAATTGTGCTCAAGTTCTCCAGGTTGCTTTCTTTGGGATAGTTGGGACCAAGAGATGCCATATTATTTTGGGTTTTGTTGTTCATCTTTCTATGCTGGCTTATAGTCATCTTGATGTGTCTGATGTTGGGAGGTATCTTCTAGAGTCCTTCACTGGTCGTTGAGAGCAATATGTTGGTGAGTAATTTTAGGTCGAGGTCCTTTGCCCGTGCTGGTCAGGAAACTACTCTCTGAGAGAGGCAGGCACACTGGTTTTGGCTCCTGAAGACTTCACTTCATACCCTGCATTCCCCACTGGGTCATCCATGGTAGGTGCTGTTTCTGTGTTGCTCCAGAATCAGTTTGAGGTAGAGTAATGTAGAACCGGTTTTCCAATGTTTGTCTGAGCTTTGAATATCCTGCCCTTGGGCCCTGGGGCTTTACGTTCTAGGCTCAGGTCACCCTCGATTGCCTGAACCCCTGTTGGCTTCTAGAAATTGTTTAGGTTCCTGTCTGCTCTAACCAGGTAGTGGAACCTATGTTCTGCCTGCCAAGGAGAGAGATACTACTGCCTTTTGATTGTTGTTGGTTGGCTAGATATTTGCTCTATCTCTGACCTTCCCAGTCACTCACAAGAATCCCAGCTAGCCTGTGGAACCTGGCTAGGCTGGGACAGTTGTGACCAGTTGTGCCAAGGTACTCTTCTGCGGCTAACTGTTTGGTTTCTGCCCATCCCTGGTCAGAGGACTATTGCAGTACTTGGCTACTGGCAGTGCCTCTCGTCTCATATCATGCCACTATGGCTGTGTATATCTGATTTCAGCAGCTTGCAACTTGCAGGCAGGGTCCAGACCAAGCTCTGGGGGTAGGATTGTTCTCTGTTGAGTTTCTTTCTCAGAGCTTTCAGCAACTGGGAACTGTAGCCACCACTGTGGGCTTGTGTGAGTCAGAGAGAGTGTTGTGAGGCCCTGATCCACCTTCATAGCATTCCCTAGTACAAGAGGATTGAGGCACCCTTGCCGCAGATTCAGTCCCAAAACTGAGTTCTCATGCCAGGCAAGGCTACCGTGGTTCATTCTTGGGGTGTGCAGCAGCTGGGACACTACCCACTGCATACTAGGTGACCAAATGGTGCCTAGGCTTTTGTGGGCTTGTGCAGGTCAGGAGGAACACTCTGAGGTCAAAATCCACCCTCGTAGCTTACCCTAGTCCAGGAGGATTGAGGCAGCCCTGCCCACAGATTCAGTCTGAAAAACTGAGTTTGCCCACTCACCAACCAATGCCGCCACTCAGAACTTGTTACTTATAGTCTGGGTCCTGTCTGGGCTCTGGGGGACTAGTCTGTCTTCGTTCCTGGGGTGCTGGATGAACAGAGGTCTAACTAATCCATGGTCCATACTGTATGGATCACTCTTGACCAGTTATTCAGAACGCCCGCGGTCTGTGGGTCCAGTTAGCCTCTGTGGTCTCTTCGCTGCAGATCATAGCACTAAGTGCCTTCATAAAGAGATTGGAAATCTCATACAAGCAACTTAAATGAACATCTGGAAGCCCTAGGCAAAAAAAAGTAACAGACACACCAAAGAGTAGTAAACTGCTAGACATAATCAAACTCAGGATTGAAAACAATAAATTAGAAACAAAGAGAACAATTCAAAAAATCAACAAAACCAAGGGACGATTCTTGGAGACTATCAAAAAGTTAGTCAAACCCTTAGGCAAACTAACTGAAAGGCAAATAGACACTATCCAAATCAACAAAATCAGAAATGAAAAGAGAGGCGTAAGCATAACCAAGGATGAAATACAAAGAATCCTTAGGTCTGACTTTGAAAGCCTATATGCCACAAAATTTGAAAATCTAAATGAAACGGACAGTTTTCTTGATATATTATATTTATCAAAGCTGAGTCAAGATTAAGTAAACCAATTGAATTGTCCTATATCTGCTGTGGAAATAGAAGAAGAAGAAGAAGAAGAAGAAGAAGAAGAAGAAGTAGAAGAAGAAGAAGAAGAAGAAGAAGAAGAAGAAGAAGAAGAAGAAGAAGAAGAAGAAGAAGAAGAAGAAGAAGAAAAAGCCCAGGGCAAGATGTTTTCAGTTTAGAAAAGCTAATATCAATATTCTTAAAACTGTTCCACAAAGTAGAAACAGAAGAAACTTTTCCACAGTTATTCTATGAGGCCAGGCACCTTTATAGGGAAACCTCACAAAGACCCCCAAAAGAAAGAGAATTTCAGACCTATTTCTATTATGAATATTGATGCAAAATTACTCAATAAAATACTCACAAATTGAATTCAAGAACATATCAAAATATCAGTCAACATGACCAAGTAGGCTTCATACGAAGCATGCAAGGATGGTTCATTGTAAGGCAATCCATCAATGTTATCTACCATATAAACGAACTGAAAGAAAAAACCCACATGGCATTCTCCTTAAATGTCAAAATGCATTTGACAAAAACCAATACCTGTTCTTGTTTAAAGTTTTGGAGAGATCAGGCATACAGGGCACATACCTAAACATAATAAAGACCATATTCAGTAAGCCTATAGCCAACTTCAAATTAAATGTAGAGATACTAAAAAAAATTCCACTAAGATTGGGGACTACACAAGGGTGCCCACTCTCTCCATATCTCTTCAACCTAGTTCTGTTAATTCTAGCTGTATCAATAAGACAAGTTCTCAATTTAAAGCCTTTTGTACTGACTAGAATATCACTCATAGCTTGGCACTCCCTACAATCCCCAAAGACAAGCCATTGTTGAAACTGCAAAAGCTTTTCTTAAAAAAAAAAAACAAAAAAAACCCAAAAAACAAAAAAAAACAAAAACAAAAAAAACAAAAAACAAAAAACTATTAGGGAAGTGTGAGTGGTAAAGAACAGGACTCATACATGTCCACAAGAAAAAAATTATAATAATTTTACTTATGTTAAGTTTTTAAATTTTTTGATAAATTTGGATTAACCACTGCTTATCAGCACTGGGAAGAAATGCTCCTTGGGCTATGCAATTGCCAGTATTTCCCTGGTGAACCCCATAGATAATCAATGAAGAAATCCTGACCCTTTCTTAACAACAGGTCAAGGTTAAGCAATTGTTTTCCCAGAGTGAACAGAAATGCCTATTTGGGTACCTGGCTGAGCCATCAAACCATACCTTGAAAATGGAGCGAATGACCTAGAATGTAAGAATAGAGATATTTTTAGCACAGACAACCTACACCAGCTCCCCCCATCTCTTTGGGAGCCCTTAGTAACTGAGTCTTAGTAACTCAGGCCCAAAACATATCCCCTGAGGAATCAGAGAAAGGACCTTATTACCTATTCCTGGTTATATGTGCTGTTAATACTGTTAATTCTCAGGCCCAGGGTCAGCCCTTGTTGTGGGTTGCAATTAGAACTCCATTTCTGGTGACTGGAGTCTTCTGGGACTTTCCTTGCTCACAATTTACAGTGACAACCCTAAAAATTTTTAAGCCCACTATCAAGTTAATTTATCTATGTTGTCTACTTTTTATGCCTATGTCTGCCTTGAATGGATCCCATAATTCCAAGGATTTATTGTCAACACATTTCCTCTGCTTCTACAATTAACCTTCATCACAGCCTTCTCAGGTAAAATATTCAGAGATATGTCTGTAGGAGAATACTCCCTTATTATATGTGGGACCCAATACCTCATCAAAGCTGGCCACCCAGATCAGTTTGGGATTTTCCATATATTGGTGGCCCATGGTCCTGCTTAGATTTCAGGCCTCTTGTGGCAATGCTGAGTGCTGATATTTATGTTCCAACCTATGAAGGAACTCCACACTCTCAACACTCTCAAAAGAACTCATTGTGTATCTGTTATTAACCTTAGAGGACGTGCTTGTGTCCAGCCAGCCTTCTTTTTCCTGTCATGGTTATCTTGCAGTGGATCTACATCCACTTGCTCTAAGGTAAATTGTACCCTCTTCCCAGCTGGAATCTTAATTATGGCAATACATCCTTATTGTATACATCCTATGGTTTCCTATTAATGCTACAGAGGCATGGCAAGGCTTGATAACTTTCAATAACAACCGCCCAATTGTATTACAGACATAAGAGAGACTTTGCTCTCTCAGCCATAGTAACAGTTATAGCCTTGTTATTTAACTGCCTCAGCAACAACAGCCACTGTGACAATTTTCATGCAAAATACTTTACAGACAGCTGCAGGCTTCAACAATATGTCAAGCCTAACAGCCAACACTTTTGATACCCAACTGCAGGTTAACCAACTCCTCCAAGTAGGCCTGCTTAACCTCCATCACCAAGTCAGGGTTATACAGCATGAAGTAAATGGAATCTGGGATTTATCTCAGGTAACCTGTGATTCCCAATATACCTCCATCTGTCTCTTCTAATACCAAACACATCTTAAATACTTCTCAGCCAAAAGCTCCAAAGAGAGTACCTTACTGATACAGGGAAACATCCCTTACTCATAGTTTTCCTATAGGTACATCATGAAATTACTTAAATCAAGGCTGCCAGGGTAGATATGAAATCCTTGTCTGATATGACAAAGGTCTTTAAAAAGGGAGCTAAAATTTTGATTACTTGTTATATATGGATTGTTCTTCCTACTTTTGGGGGGAGAGATTGCAAACTGGACGATCATATTGCATATTAAAAGTGAAACAAATATTCAAAAAGTGTACCTAAAAAAACTATTTATCTTTGAAATAATAAAAAAGGGGGCATGTGAGGGAGCAGTCTCTACATAGATCATGTCTCTAAGAGACAGGCACCATGAGAAGCACGAATGGCTTCTGTGGCTGCTCCATCAGACCTGAGACTCTTGTATACTAGATGACATATAACGGGGTCCTGGCAAAACAGAGACGCACAAAATGATGCTGATCCCATGGTGTTTTCTGCTTCCTGCCCTTTGTCTATAGACACTACCAGGATATGCTGTTCCTTACATATACTCTCACCTGAAGTAGATTGCACACCATCGGGGTTTATTGGATGATAGCAATGTGTCTATAGTTGATTAGATGATGGATGTTTATATGAATGTGAACTTCCACATTAAACTAGATCTGCATCCCAGTGCTGGTCTCTGCAGTCTGCTTCCTGGTTAACTAGTTGTGACTCTGCTTCCCTCACCTCCCCACAGGCTACCAGAACAATGTCCCACACTTTCCCTCCATTTTGGCTGTGTTGGAACTAACATCCTATGACTAAATAGATAAAAGTCCATACATAATCTCTTAATTTAGAAGACTTCTAGTTTTCACAAACCCAGAAGCTAAGAGTGTAGTCATGTATTCTCTGAGGCATAAAGGAACGATACCCCTATCTTGCTATAACTATCTCTCTGTTGTACCCATATTTTAAAGCTGCCTTGCTTTGTTTGCATGAATAGTATGAAAACTTCACAATACTGTTTATATGTTGTAACATAGAATTTTGGGTACCTATGTCTATGTTGCTGGACCATGAGCCATGGCTGCTCCAATTAGCTCTAGAATAAACATCTATTCCCTTGTCATTGAGAGCTGTGTGTTCTGTGTCAACATCATCTTACAATTTATATTTGTTGAATAACTTAGAGTGTTAGAGCAAACAAGTAATAACTCATCTAAATGTCATAAATGTGACAATATCAATTACCATTGTTAATTAACTTGCTAACTAAACATACTAACAATATAGTTTGAATATTACACTGTAATCAGTGAAATAATATTTAAATTTTAATGGGGACTAAGGTCCTGAAAACTTGCAAAATGTAAATTTTTGATTCTGTATTTCTATTATGGTACAAGCACAGGTTTTTCTTGTTTAACAAATCTATAAATAATCCCAATACTGTAGGTTCAAATACTAGAAAGATACTTTGCCGATAGGCTATAAACAGACAAACAAACAAAAGAAGAATGTCAATTAACCAAAATCTCAATGGCTTGTATTAAATTATATGAACAAGTTAGCTAAAAGGTTTCAGTTCAGAAAAACATAGAATCATCAAAACAATATATGCATAATTTATAAGGAAATTAAACACATCAATTGCCAAAAGAATAGTCTAATAAAAAATGGACAAGTGATCTGACTATACATTTCTTCAAATTAGATATGCAAATGTCTGACAAATATATGAGAAATGATCTATTATCAAAACAGACCAAACATAAATTGCTGGCTATGACATGGAGTAAATAAAACTGTACATTGTTGGTAAGAATATAAACTACTGTAATCATTTTGAAAATAGTACAAGGGGTTTTCAAAAACCCACTAAAAGTTTAAATAACATTTGTTCCAGGAATTATACAACTAAATATAGAGTAAAAAGATGGGAAATTTCAGCCATCTCAGGTAAATGCAACACTAGCACAGTACTTAAGATTCTCTTGCCCATTAACTTATGTTGGATAAATATTAGGTGATATTATCCTAGCTGGAGACCAAAAGTGTCAGAAGTATTTGGGGGACTATGTTCTTAGGTCTGGTTCCTATATGACTTTTCGAGAGTGTCAGAGCAGTCTTGGGATATTCAAGTTTTGGACACCACCACCTTATTAATAATAGAAATGTAAACATCAGCTTAGCATCTCCTTGGCATTTAAATAATCAAACATGAAAGTATTTTAGTTTTGTTCTAAGTTTTTTTTTTATTTCAAATGTTTACCTCATTCAGATGGGAAGTAGAATAGACAGTGGTAGTGGTTGAAGAGTGGTAACAAGGTAGGCGAGGGAACACAGAGAGAAATAATGGTGGAGATATGTCCTGGGGACAACAGGAACAGGAGAACAAAAGTCTTGCAGAAGAAACAGAAACTATGGGTGGGGGCATCTCTGTAACAATCTGGAGACGTAAGTCAGAAAAGGCCTTTGGAATGATATGAGGGGAACTATAACTTAGAATCCTAGTAGCAGGGGCCATGGAGTCTGAAGAGGACACCATCTAATTAGATAAGTCTCCTAGTGGAGGGAGGGGAATATCAACCCACCTTAAAAAACTTTGATCCAATACTCTCCCTGCCTACAAGACATGCAGTGTTAAAGATAGGACAGATAGAGCAGAGATGGAAAGAATATCCAAACAATACCTGGCTTTACCCAAGGCCCACCTCATAGAAGTGTGCTAACCCCTGGCACTACTAATGATACTCTGCTATGCTTGAAAACAGAAGCCTATCAGAGTTGTCCTCTGAGAGGCTCCACTTAGCAGTGGTTTGAAACAGATGCTGAGGTTCATAGCCAAAGCACAGAGAGTCTAGTGGAAGATTGGGTAAAAATATAAAAGGACCTACAAGTGACAATAGTTCCACAAGAAAACCAAAAGAGACAACTAACCAGGGCCCAAAGAGGTCTGTTGAGTTTGAAGCACCAAGTGCCATGCATTGCATGGACCTAGGTCCTCTACATAGATGTACCCAATGGGCAGTTCAGGTTTCATATATTTCCAATAATAAGAGGAGTGGAGGATGTCTCTGATATGGAGTCTGCTGTCTGCTTTGTGATCACTTTCCCTTGATGACACTACCTTGCCAGTCCACAGTATACTAAGATGAACTCAGTCCTGATGAAACTTGATGAGTTGCGGTGTGTGGATAGAGGAGCTCCAGTTATGGCTGGGACGCAAAGTGAATAATTAAATTAATAAAAAAGAGGAAAGTAAATGTACAGACAAGACATTTTTGCTATTTGCCTCAAATGTTTCCACATTTAACACACTCTAGTTCCATGGAGAGAATTTAGCTTTTGGTGTATTGAAAACAAAATTTTACACACAAATGTACACAGACAACTGTTCACACACATACACACACACACACACACACATACACACACACAAACACACACACACACACACACATGCAAGTGCCAGCAATTCTGTGTACTATACAACAAACATTATTAGGACTTATGATTTCCGAGAAAAATAAAGGGCAGTTTTTTTCTTTTTGGTATTTCCTTGTAAATCATTATTGACCATTCACATGGCAGCTTTAAGTACCTTCAGTCATGGCTGCTGGAGGCAGTGAATATTTTGTAGATGATATTCAAAAGAACAACCCTAAAGAAAATACCTAGTTTTAAAATACTGATATATTAAACATGCCCATGTTTTAATATCCTCTGCATGTTTTGTGATCTGGCTTTCCAGGGCTCCTTGGGGCTTTTCAAAACCTTTGCTGTCAGAACTGCCATTTAAAAGACCACTTGGGAATTTCACAACAATGAGAATTTGGCAGAGATGAGTAGTATTCTATTGCTGAATTTATTTCTTTAATTTAAACCATTTTAACATATAAATTTTGTCATAAAAGAAATCTGACTATCTGTTCCCAAATGTTACATTACTTATATTTGAACGGGGTAACTTGAATGTGCATAGACTTTTCAATTCAGGAAAACTCTTTCTGGAGTAATGTACAATATTTAAATGGGCATTAAATGCATGATTGATTTTTATAAAAGACTCAGCAATAAAATGGAGACTTTCAGTGTGTTAAAGTGATTAAATATGGTGCTTAAAACAATGTCTCTGTAGTTTACTGGTTCAGTACTTCACTTAGAAAGAGAAGAATTTTGGAATTTACAAATAAAATATTGGCTCTATTTTTCTACACTTTAAAAAATTTGTTAGTGTGAATGTATGTGTATGTTTCCAATTTAAAAATATGGTAGACAAGCCAGGCAGTGGTGGCGCATGCCTATAATCCCAGCACTCTGGGAGGCAGAGGCAGGTGGATCGCTGTGAGTTCGAGGCCAGCCTGGTCTACAAAGTGAGTCTAGGACAGCCAAGGCTACACAGAGAGACCCTGTCTCGAAAAACCAAAAAAAAAAATATATGGTAGACAAAAGATAATTTTTTATCCAAAATATTCACAACAAGAGAGGGGAAATGTTATTATTGTGGAGTTGTCTCCATATTCCTCTGATCTCTACTCTACCAAGAGTCTAATTTTTTGTGCTCTGAAAGAGAAGAATTCAGGTGGGATACAGTAGTGTAGCAAGTAGTCAGGATTTTAATGATACCAAGCAAAGAAAAAGTGACTCATTCTTTAGAAAGAGAGCAGGCTGAGCCGGAAAACACATTTGTAATCTTAGAAGCCATGGGGTTTATATCTCTTTCCCTCTAGTACTCTTCCCCCTTGTGCCTCTTCCAGAGTAGACATTTCCAGGGAAAAGGGAAGCATTTTCGAGGAGTTTATTTTATCTAGAATTCACTTTAAGAAGAAATGTAAGTTGTAAGAGTGTGAAATATCCCCAAATTTCCAGGGCTAGAGGCATTGATCATGATTAGCCACTTGCTACACTTCCAGAGGACATGAATTGGTTTTAAAGCATCTTAATGCCAATAGATCCAGTTTAAGGGTATATGACATGCTCTTGTGGCCTCCATGGAAACATACACTCACAGGCAGTTATCTCATCCCCCATATACATTACTAAATATTTTTCGACTCTGTGTTCATGACTAACCTGAAACTACCTATGCAGACAAGACTGTATTGAAGTCTCAGGGATCTGCCTATCTCTGTATTCCAAATGCTGGAATGAATGTCTTGTGACAACAGTCCAACTACTTAAAATAAATATTATATAAAGTTAAATTTATTGGTGGGATGTACGGCATCTGACCTCTGGAGCTCAGAGGGAGCTGTGGGATCCAAAACACCTTTGTCTGCCAAATGTGACTTTAAGATATAATACAGGTATTGCTATCATGAACCCTCAGTAGTAGTGTCTAACTATATAAGAGCTTCACACTATCAAAGGAACCAGAATCATAGCATGGAAGGAGAAGTAGCTCATCAGGCCTCACTGCTGGCCAATAACAGTTAAGAGCTTCTGAGAGAATTATAATCTTTCTTCATTGAGGATGTAACCACTACTTGGTAGCTGATGCTCCACTGGATAATCCTATAGTCATGCATTTGTGGCCAGCACTAATTGAATTTATGGGTTAATAAAAGAAAAAGAAAAGATGCTGGGAGAGGAATGTGTTTGAGTGGAACGTAGAGGGCATTTGATGGGAGAAATTTTGGCCAGATACAATATGTTATTGTACATATGTATAGAATTCTCAAAGAATAAATATTTTAAGATAAATTCATGAATATATTAACTACACAAACACATATAATCGAACATACAGGATGTTTAATCAGCAGGACAGCAGTGACTGCACAGCAACCTCAGGACTGAATTGAGAACAACCCAATACTAGTGCTGGTGATTCCCAGATGAAAGGAGTCCACACTGTGTGTAGCACAGGTGGGTCCAGCCTTGGGTCACTGTGCTAACCCACAGAAAAGTCCCTGGGTCCCTGCAAGCACAGGTACAGGCTCCAAGGACTAGCCACATGCCTGATGGGGCATGCTGGCTCTGACCTCAAGTGCTCAGAGAGAGTTGTGTGCCACATAAGTACTAGTATCTAGGGCTTCTAGCCAAGAGGAGACCCCACAGTCTGGAACACAAGTGGATTTGACCTCAGGTCACCCAGCCAATACACAGAAAGTTCCTTGGTCCACACAGACCCAGGCACAGGCTTCAAGGACTAGCATCTGCACTTCAGAGTCTCAGAAGGAACTATGGGCTACAAAACACCAGTGTCTCACTGAGGATAGAAGACATGTAGGTATTACCTCATGCCACCCAAGTGGTTGATGGAAAGTTCCCATATCTGATTCTCAAGTTACTTGCCTGATCTGCCTGAAGAGTTATCTGATCCCCTCAAGGGAGATGTCTCAACTGATAATCGCTCACCTACAAGCTGCTCTCAAAGGCCAGAGTAGGACAACAGAAACTACCACCCAATGCCAGATACAGCAAGATGGTTAAGGTCATATTAAAAACACAAATTTAAAAAAAAGCCACAATATTATATCATCTCCAGTTATACCAAAGCAATCAGGCCTGTAAACTCCACTACATCTGAAACACAATAAAATAGCCTTATATATTTCTTAATGAAGATGATAATGGATGTAGTCTCTCAGAGGACATCTATGTTGGGCTAATATCCACTTATAAGTGAGTAGATACCATGCATGTCTTTCTCAGACTGGGTTACCTCACTCAGGATGATCATTTCTCGATCCATCCATTTGCCTGCAAATTTCAAGATTTCCTTATTTTTTAATAGCTAAGTAGTATTCCATTGTGTAAATGTACCACAGTTTCTTTATCCATTATTTGACTGAGGGATATCTAGGTTGTTTCCAGGTTATGGCTATTATGAATAAGGCTGCTATGAACATAGTTGATCAAATGTCCTTGTATTGTAGAGCATCTTTTGGGTATATGCCCAAAAGTGCTATAGCTCAGTCTTGTGTTAAAACTATTCCCAGTTTTCTGAGAAAGCACCGGATTAATTTCAAAGGTCATTGTACAAGCTTGCACTCCCATCAGCAATGGAGGAGTGTTCCCCTTTCTCCACATCCATGCCAACATGTGCTGTCACTTGAATTTTTTATCTTACCCATTTTGGTAGGTGTAAGATGGAATCTCAGATGGAATTTTGATTTGCATTTCCTTGATGACTAAGGACACTGAACATTTCTTTAAGTGTTTCTTGGCCGTTTGATGTTCTTGTTTTGAAAGTTCCCTGTTTAGCTCTGTTCCCCATTTTTCAATTGGATTATTCTGTTTGATGGTGTTTAATGTATTGAGATCTTTATGTATTATATATATTATCCCTTTTTCAGAGTAGGATTGGTGAAGATCTCCAATTCTGAAGGCTGTGACTTTGTTCTATCAACAGTGTCCTTGGGATACAGAATCTTTTCAATTTCATGAGGTTCAATTTATCAATTTTTGAATTTTGAGGCTGAGATATTGGTGTTCTTTTATTCAGGAAGTTGTTTCCTATGCCAATTAGTTAAAGGCTCTTCCCTACTATTTTTTTTTGTAACAGGTTTAGTGAGTCTGGTTGTATGATATCTTAGACTAGTTAAAGAAATGTTTGAAATAGTATTGTTATTCCCTGTCTGTTCTCCTGGCCTCCAATCTCCATAATCTTCTTAAGGAAATTTGTACACTTACATATAATCACACTGGCATGAAAGATCTGTGGCTAAAGCACTTGGGCCATCATGAGGGTCTGAGTTCAGATTCCTAATATCCAGATAAATTTGAATATTGTTGCCCAGCAGCATTACAGTTCCAAAATTCTTAAATGGAAGTGGCAGTCAAACAGAAGAAAATCCCTGCAAGATTGTTTTCCAGATAGACTGGTACATTCAGCCATAAACATTGGGTGATCTTGCCTCAGCCAACATGGACAGTGAGGAAAAATTCACACCTAAGGTTGTCTTTTGACTTTCACATGTATGCCATGTGATATAAAAATAATCATATATTATTTTGACAGATGATTACACACATTCCATAAAGAAAGATATATGAATTCTGAATTTAAACTCATATTATTAGAATGTTTTCTTTTTTGACAATGATTTGGAACCCATGAAAGTTTTATTGGAGAACATCATAGAAAAGTGATTTCAGATAATGAAGTACTGCTGTAATAAAGCAAGTGGCCATGTTCTTCCCCAAAGAAGAAGGGTCTTCCAAGGCACACTATCAATACAGATATTTGTCTGTTGTACAAACCACTTATTCCACTACACCTTAAGGAATATATCATATTGTCGATGGAATATAAAGGAAAGAATAATTATTGTGGTACATGTTCATATGCTATTAAAAGAGTTTGTGTAATTTACTTTTTAGAGTAACTTGGTATAGATGAACATGATTCTATGACTTCTATACAGTTTAATCAAATGCAATTTACAATAAAAGTTATCTAAATCTTAGAGAAGAATATTAGAGATTTCCTCAAATTGCCACTGCTCATATATAAGTATAAATACATATACCAGTAAAAGAATTAATCATAAACTCTCTCACAGTGTGGGAATATTGTAAAGAGAGGAACAGCACCAACATGTAGAGACAGAATTTATAATTTCTTAATTAGGAAAAGTATTCTCATCTGTCTTAATACAGGCTAAATGATCCTGCATAGTGTAAATGCACTTGAAATTCTATATTTACCTATGTGTATCTCAGTGTTACCTAGTTGGCTGGATTTTACATTCTACATTAAAATATTCTTACTTTTAAGACTTCAGATTCTTTCCTTTCTTCAATATTTGTAAAATGTTAAATACATTTTTTCACCATATTAAGCAGAGTTTGCAAGTGTATTTTAGGAAATATTTGACAGAATGTTTAATGAGGTCATATGTTAGTGTCAAGTAAAACACTGAAGTACAGATAAAAGATATTCATTTGTTTTTCAAATATTCATTGTCACCTTTTTACAGACACATTTGGATATGACCAGAAAAGAAGGTGTGAATAGAATGTCTCAAAGGAGGTGACCATTTAATTGATCAACATGATATTTTACCTTGAATAAAGGCAGTAATAACACAGAACATAAATTAACATAAATTTCCAAGTGGAGATGAAAACAGGGAAAATACATGTGTCGTGCAATATGTATAACACAGACTCTTTGAGGAAAAATCATATGGGTGTATCTAAAGATATGTGTGCATTATTGTAATACCATGGAAACCATTTGAGAGGCAGCCCTTAGAAAAGAGAAAAACCCCATGTGTGTTTTAGTATAATCTATTCATTCAGTGCTTTTGAACACGAAAATTCTTGGAAATGAAATCCACAAAGAAAATTGACAAGATAGAATGGAGCCTATGTGATGGTTAATCCTGACTATAATATTAATCGGCTTGAGAAATACAAAACTATCATTAGATGAACTACTCTGATCTATTCCTTTCTCTCTGCCACAATGGAATGAAACTTCTGAAATTGTGAATAAGAGTAGATATACTTTATCTTAAGTTGTTTTGCAAAGGTATTTTGTTATAGTCAAGAAAATATAACACATAATTTTCCTGAAAATTCTTTTAGATTTTCTCTTCTAATATTGGATAGACATTGCTGTGATAATCACCAGTATATAGCAATAGATATCAAAATTTAAATCTATTTATAGCATTCTCTTTGGGGGAAACAAAGTAGCTGTTTAGAAGATGGTTGGTTAAATAAGTTGCTTTCCAAGCTAGAGTGGGAAGCTTTAAAAAATTGTAGGGTTTGTCATTTTCTGTATAAAGATTTATGTTTCATTTTTGTTTTGTTGTTTTGTTTGATTTGTCTTTCTGTTGAGTTTCATCCAGTGGCATTATCTAAGTACATTACACCAGTTATTTGGAGAATAATTCCAGAACAACAACAAAATATCTGTTTTTAAGAAAAGGAAGATGTACAAATGAGCCTATTGCCAGAGGATCCTAGAGCGCTACAAAATATTACAATGCTAGAAACAGATTCTTCCTAAGACTATATAAGTTTTATGGACTATACTAAGAAATGTGAAAAATACAATTACTTTTTTTTGTTTCTCAAACTTAAAAGAGCATAGTTCAAGGAACTGGGATGACATTAAGACAGGATACTATTGAAATTACTCCTAACTCTCCTGGGAAGGATTTTGTTTTTTCTGTCCATATGACTGCAAGCTATTCTGGGGTTATTCTCCTTTCCTAGAGAAACTGAAAGTCACTTACTAAAAATACTTTCCCTGAAAATTAAATAAAGATGTCTTCATGGACAGTTTATGCCCCTACTACTTACAGTTGAGCCAAATTTGGAATATAACTAAAGATTTTTCACATTGATTATCTAGTGTCTACTGTTAACACAAAAGTTGTTTTTCAGACTACGTTTGCCCCTAAGACTTATTTTTAAAAGCAATTTTGACACCATTAATATAGAAAATATATATTCATTTTGTGCTGAAAATTGACTGTAGCTCATATGTGTGTAACCTTCGATGAACACAAAACTTCAATCATTTTTATGATAAGAGAATTGATCCAAAATAAATACAAATATATTTACATGTACTTCATGAGAAAATTATTTGATATTAGTTATTTTAGTTTACCCCACAAAACAAATAGCTCACTTAATTGTCTTTAAGCAGCTGGAAAATAAAAAAAAAATAGAAATCCAGTTATGCCCAAGCCACAGTCACAATGCTAGTTTTAATGAGGGAAATATTATGATTGAGATGCTAAAATTATCAGAAGATATCTGTAATTGGAGTTGTCCAGAATTTGGAGAAAAGTTACAAAGTTAAATAAAATACTTTAAGTGGAAAATTTATTCTCTCAAAAAAATTAATAACACTCCACATGATTTCACTTTTATGTTTTTATTACTTTCTTTTGAGATATGGCCAACTTCACCCCCAATATCCAATAAGATATCACAAATCTTAAGTTGCCACAATACTGTATTCTATTTACCGTTTCTCTCTCTGAATTTTTCTGTGGGCAGAGCATTGTTGCTTGCATGATCTTCTCAACCCCATTATGATAAAGGTAATGACTATCATTTTCTCATAAAAATGAAGATAAGTGAAGCTATATGCACTGTTTAGAGTAGTTTGTCCTCAAGGCCTTTTTAGAGTCCCATTTTTCTAAAGTCCTTGATTTGTTAGTGAAAGAAATGGTGAAAATTCCAAATATTCCCAATATTCTTTTTGTAGAGATTAGTCTATTACATCAAGATCTCAGAATTATCTGTGTTGTCTGCATGGTCTAGATGACTATGGTGACCATCATTTTGACTACTATAACAAAGCAAAAAGTATAATCTGCTTCTTTAAAAATCATAGCTAAGTAGTTAAGAGCATTTTTCTCCTCTTGCAGAGGACCAAGGATCAATTGTTAGTACCCATCTGTACCAGTAGAGCTTTTGCTGAGATTTGTGCACACTTAAGACATAAACATACACAAGGTACACATGTACATATAAATTAAATATTTATTTATTATTTAGTATAAATAAAAATGTCAAGCAAAGGAGTTGTACACTTTTAATCCCAGCACTTTTGAGGCAGAGGCAGGTGAATCTCTGAGTGTGAGACCAGCCTGCTCTACAGAATGATTTCCAGGACAACTAAGACAACACAGATAAAGCATGTATTGAAAAGAAAACAAAGTCCTGTCCCCTGGATGGGGAGGCATGGTGGCACTCAGAGGAGTGATAGCGAGTTACCAAGAAGAAACTCAATATCCTAAGAGCATATATATGGGGAGGAGGTCTCCCTCAATCACAGACATAGGGGAGGGGAGAAGGAGGGAAGTGAGGGGGAGGGAAGAATGGGAGGAAACAGGGGAAGGGCTAACAATCGAGATGTAATACGAATAAATTAATAAAAAAACAATGTAAAAAAAACAAGCAAAAAGTTGCTGTTTTAAGGAGTCAAAAAATGTGAGGTGGATGGCAGGGTTAAAGATCAACAAGGCAGGAAAAGTGTCACTTTGTAAAGCTAATATTCCATCCTCTCCAATGATCTGATGGAAATATTGAAAACGTCTGTGTACTGTGTTGATACAATGTTTTTATTCTGAATATTTTCTCCAGATAGATTCAGCCTGAAGTTTACTACACAGAATGTGGTAATTAGAAACAATTTCACTAACCCAAAGAACAATTCAATTAACAGAAGTAGTAGAAGAACATTCATAGTAGAAGAATGTTTATCTTTGAGCCATACTATCTTGAGGTTATTAAAATTCCATGGTGTAGTAACACTATGTGCTAGTCTCCTTGATGCAGGAAAGTACTATGCAGGATATAGAAATAGAAACAATATCACCAATTCAGACCAAAACTCTTCCACCTACATTCCATCTTACCTATAAGAAATGTTGAGGTAATGTTGTCACAAAAGATGTAAGAGTGGCAAACCAATGTTTTGTTTAATTGAGATCAACTCTATGAAAGGGTGCCCATGTTCTATACCATCTGAATGGCAAGAAACTGGAGACTGGATAGCATAGAAACCTATATTAGAACACAAAGTGATGAAATTATTGTTAATGATACTCTGCTATAGTCATAGACTGTTCCTTGTCTACTCATCATCAGAGAGGCTTCCTACAGAATCAGCAAAAATGGGTACAGAAACTCACAGCGAGACATTATTAGGAAGAGTCTGGTTTGGCAGTTTTCATCTGGTCCCTTCCCTCAGAGATTGGGGAACCCCATGGAAGAGGGGGAGAGAAAATTATAGGAGTCAGAGGGGATAGAGAAGACCATAAGAACATGAAATGCTGAATAAACCAAAGCAAGTCTTATATGGGCTCCCAGAGACTGGAGCATCAAGCACAAGGCCTATATGGGCCTGCACCTGGTACTCTGTGTATTTGTTGTGGCTGTTAGCTTAGTGTTATTGTTTGAATCCTAACAACTTGAGCATGTATGTCTCTGACTGTTTTGCTTTCTCTTGGTCCCCTTTTCCTTCTATTAGGTTGCAATGTCCAACCCTGATATAAGGGCTTTTGCTTTATTTTATTGTAGTTTTTGTGTTGGTTGTTGAGTTCAGTTGATATGACTCAAAGGCATGTTCCTTTCTGAAGGACATATAAAGTTGGATCTAGTGGAAAGGGAGTTCTAGAGGAGGAGGAGTAAAGGAAGGGGAAACTGGTTGAGATGTTTGGTATGAGAGAAAAATATTTTTTCAATTTTAAAAGTGTTCAGTCATGGACAAAATTGGATCAACAGAGACTAGAAATAAGTGGATACTATCTTTTACATGATGTCAGTAGGCTCCATCTGTGGTATTTTCTAGGATAATTTTGTTTGTAATTTGATTTTCTTTTATTATCAACCTGAAGCTGAATGCAAAGTCACAATTTAGACTTGAGAAAATAGAATTGAGCACCAAAACTTATTTATTTAATTATTTATATGAATGTGATTCAATTTTAACCAGATTTCACCCCCAGTGTTTCTCTTCCAACACTTTCAAAATACCTCTTTCCTACTTCCTTCTTAATTTCATTACAGAAATAAAAAGAGGGGTGAGGTGTAGAACCCATGCTAAGGGGCCTATGAAACTCCTTTCCCTCTTCTATGAAGGAAAAGTGCTATTATCATTAACATTGACCTAGCTATTTTTGTATTATTCTGTTCATTTAGTTGCCATAGACAAAGCAATCTTTATCATGAATTGACAACTGGAAAAAATTATAAACACAGATAAACAGCTATACTAGAACATATTCATATTTGTTCCAGATAAAGATATATGACTAGTATTTGACCATATCCCCTGGATGGGGAGACCTGGTGGCACTCAGAGGAAGGACAGCAGGCTACCAAGAAGAGACTTGATACCGTATGAGCATATACAGGGGGGAGGTAATTCCCCTCAGGAATAGTCATAGGGGAGGGGAGTAAGGAGAAAATGGGAGGGAGGGGAGAATGGGAGGATACAAGGGATGGGATAACCATTGAGATGTAACAAGAATAAATTAATAAAATAAATTTAAAAATAATCATTTAAATAGATGTTATGTTTGATATTAATTACCCTATAAGAAACCCTATGAGCATATACAGAGGGGAGTAATCCCCCTCAGGAACAGTCATAGGGGAGGGGAATAAGGGGAAAATGGGAGGGAGGGGAGAATGGGAGGATACAAGGGATGGGATAACCATAGAGATGTAACAAGAATGAATTAGTAAAAAAGAAAAAAGAAAGAAAAAATACCAAAAAAAGATATATGACTAGAAAAAGTTAATATTTCCAAGTAAGATCATGTGGACTAGGATATGATGCCATCTATACACAGAATAAAGAAGGTGTGAATAAATGGAGAAAGAAAGGGGTTTGCTTTCAAGACCTCACTTTTGCTAGCATTTAAATCAATCAATTTGTCAATAAAGGTATTCAGGGAAAAGGAAGAAAGAATCATGAAAACTATCAAATTATGTTTGTTACCTATAAAGCAATTCTTTTAACATGTCAAGAAAACTTATGAAATTAAGTTATTAAAGTTGATACAATAGAATCATCTTATATTCCAGTAATGTTTTAAGAAATACTTCCATATTAACACTTCTGATTTCTCTGATTCAAATCATTGACAATTGTCTTCTTTCTTTTCAAAGCCTTGGCCTTTAAACACGGAAAGAAAGGATTTTCAATATCTATTAAATGTACCCCTATGAGAAAGAGTTCTTTTGAAAAGGCAATACAATATGCTACACTGAAAAAAGCTTGCACTACTTCTGAATTTTCATTTATGCTAGCTATAATAAGCAAATGGAATAAAAAATGATCCCAAAGCAATTTAGATATCTTTATTTTTAAAACTACATCTTTATTGAAAAATGTATTTTAAAATGAAACTAATGATAATGTAGAGATTTATTTTTCTCACTAAGAAGATCTAGAGAACTTTCCTAAATCACAAGATGTATATCAGAAATAACCTATTAAAACCAAAGTTAATATAGATAAATGCCCCATAATACTGAAAAACACAGTATATCCTCTATCCTAATGTAGATTGTTATATGAAAAGTAGTAATGATTTAGTCCTGTGCACTTAATGAGAAACTAACAAGATGATGTGCATTGAAATTGTGCCAAAAGAGCTTGATTAAGGAACACATGTATGATACAAGTTTACTTAATGATATTCTATGAAGAAATATGTACAATTCAGTTATGGGACAAAGATCCATAACTACAATTTTCAGATTTCTGAAAAAAGTCACTGATTTTTCTAATTACTTTGAAAATTTTAATTGCTCCATTAATGCATTACATTTATTTTGATAGACAAAAGTAATCATAAGTTTCATGGATAACCCATACATATTTATCCATCTTCTAATAATTTTTGAGTACCAATCATGTGGACCTGGCTTAGCTGGTCCTATACTATAATCTCACAAGGATGAAAAGTAAATATCACTTTTGCTGGGTTTCTACCTATAGATTTCAGTGGGTGAAATTAAATCCAAGCGCATATCAATTGCTTTCAGAGCTCATTTTCTTGTTTTGATAGGAATGAGGAAACTGGGCTTCTTGTTAACCATTTCTGTTATCATTCTCTTCATCAAGAAAAACAAATTTTAGGTATAATAATCTCCAAACATACAAAATGCTACGTTTTTCAAAATTTTTGCTTATATGCTTCGGAATGAATGTCAACTAAGGGAAAGGGTATGTTACTGTTTTAGCTATGTAAAAATTGTCATATTCTTGACTGCAAATATTACATGACATAACTAAACAAGTGTTTTCTCAGTGTCTGGACTATTGAAAAGTCTATGGACCATATATTTTTGTGAGATATGTATTACATATTTTCTACTCTTTTCTCCATGCCATCACTGTATTTCGTATTAATCAATTATGTTAATTTTAAGGGAGATAAAAGACAGGGAGAGATATCAATTATCCACTTACAATCAGGTCATTTAGTATGTATCTATAGAGTTGAAGTTTTGAATAGCAACAGGTAATCTCTTATATTTTCAGTATTTTTCCTTTAATTTAAATAAAAATGGTTAAACTGAGCAATCTATAGTTCTAGGTTGTATAAACTACTTAGATCTATTTAGTCATTCTAGGGAAGTTCGTACATTTTCTCTGGTCCATATCATGGCAACTTTAGAAAAAGGAAAGGAAAATAAAACAATCATGCATAGTAGAATATAATGAACGAATATTTGTTCTAAACCCCCTCAAATATAGATTATATAGGAACATGCCAGTGTAGCAGGCCAGGGAATCCACTTCAAATCCAGCAGGCAACTCTGATAACCCATCTGTCGGTAAATCTTAAGCTTACTGCAGATATTTACCTCTCTCTCTGTTCCTCCAGTCTAATTTCCAGTGCTACAAGAGAACACCTGCTGCAATCTTCCTTGGCCTCATTTCTCAATGTCCTGTGACTCACTTAGATCTTCCTCTTCTAAACTGCCTCTTACTCATGGCTTTATCCCAGTTCCCAACTCCTGTAGGTACCCATTGCTAACCAAAAGTCTACACCTGCCAAGGAATCAGTTAAGCTGACTATAAATATCACCTCTCCTGCTGTTTCTCCAGATTCATTTTATCCACTCTCATCCTCAGTTCTGAAGCACAGCACCTTTACTGGTCTAGATTCCCTCTCTGTTGCCATCCCCAATGATCACAAAAATCTTTTCCTCCAACCTTCCTTCCTCCAACTCATCCAACTCTCCAAGCCTCCAACATTATTAAGGATTCCATGGGAACATACAAAGAAGGCCAGGAAAAGGGATCCACAGAAAATTTCATATCAAGCAACATATAAGCAATAGAGTCTCCTAAAGTCCAGGAAGAAATCAGAAACCAAGGTAGAAAAGAAATACAAGACAGGGACAAAACCATATAGCAACACTATAATCATGCCAATCCTAGATACCTAGACACCTTCATAAAAACAGAAGTAACAAGAGGCAGAAAATGATGTTTCCACTAAAGCACAACAAATCTACAACAGCCCGCCCAAAATATTGTAAAATAGATAAATCTCTGGGTAGGGGGATTGGCAGCCTTTATAAAAATGATAGAAATATTTAAAGATGAAGTGAATAAATCCTTTAAAGAAATCCAGAAAAAAAACAGAATAAAACTATTCATGATCTGAGAATAGATTCAAAATCGATAAGTCACAATCTAAGGATATTCTGCAAATTAAAAAAAAAAAAGGGAATTCCAACAGGAACTACAAAGACAAGCTTCAAAATACAAGAAATGGAAAAGAGAATCTATGGTGTTGATAATATTATAGAAGATATAGATACATGCATCAAGGACTATGTTAAATCTAAGTTTCTCCTGACACAGAACATCCAGGAAGCATGGGACACTAACAAAAGAGCAAATTTAACAATACTAGGAATAGAGGAAGAAGAAAAGACACAGCACAAAGGCACAGAAAATATTTTTTAACAATGTAAAGTAATGTTAGTCAAGCAAGATGACTACACTGGCAATAAATACTATTAACAGGCCTGGGTCTATGTGATCCTGCTGGCATATCTTGAATACCTCTGGCTAGAATACATAGCTTTAATCCATCTGGACAGAATATATACATAATAAAATTCTAATCCTTCTAGATCGAATACAATCTTAGTTTTAGTACACACCTTTAATCCTAAAAATGTGTTGTATATTGACGGAGAGACAATGTGGCAAAACAGAAAATGATTTGACACAATGAGTCAGAGATAGGATATAACCAACTCTGATAAGAATAGACAGAAACAAGATATTTAAGAGGAACACACACACACACACACACACACACACACACACACACATGCACACACACAAACACAAGGAGAGAGAGAGAGAGACAGAGACAGAGACAGAGACAGAGACAGAGACAGAGACAAAGACAGAGATTTTCATAGAGATAGTAGAGTAGACTTCATGACCACAGTACTGTTTTGTGTAGTTCAATCTAATTCAGTTGAATTTGTACAGTTCAGTTCATGGAGTTTAGAGGCAGTTTTTCCAAACAGAGGAATTCAGTGAGAAGTCAGAAGCTAGTTTGAATCAATTTGGAGAGACGTTTTAAGCCACAATTGCTGAGATGAACCAGCCAGTCAGAGTTCAGAAAGAACTAGAAACAGGGGAATATTGGAGAATATGTCTCAGAGGTTGAAAACATTCTAGGTTTAGGTTGACAATGGAGGCTGGAAACAGAAGCTTTCAAGGTCCAGGTTTACTGAAGATTAACTTGTATGGAAGTTAGAAGCTTTCATGACAGGGCCTAGGGGTAGTTTAATAGAAATGATCTGGGCTCAGCCCAAGCCATATAATCATAATACTTGTGTATTGTTCTTAACTCATCCCCTCATCTGAGAAAATAAAAATATGTTCACCTGGTGATAAATGCAATTGGACAAGAAGAAAGTAAACAATAGTGCAGAAAGCCAAGGATATCAAATGGAAAGCAACAGAAGAGAAAGTCACCCAGGATCATCTCAAGAGCAAACACCAGTCCTTTGAGTTGAGCTGAATGGCTAGAGAGACTCAGGAGACTCCAAACCTTGGGAGCCTCAAGCCCATATCACAGTCAGTACTTATTGCAACTGTGACCATAGTTGTAAGCCCTTCATCATTTTCAGTAGCAATATTTATATATTTTCACTCAAAGAAGATATAAAAAATAGTTATCCGACAAGAAAAATTAGCTATGGTAGTAAAAAATCTTGAGAGACAAAAGACAGAGAAACAAAAAGAACAGGAAGTATAGTTGACGTAAATATGCTTTTGTTTTTATTCTAAATGTGGAATGTGAAACAGACTTCTGTGGTGTGTGCAATCTTTGTGTTCTGGAAACAATCTTCTGAGAGAACATGTGGTATTTGTCCACTAGAAAAGTAACTGCCTCTTTTGGGGGCATGGTCTTTTCCAACTGAAAAATAGTCAAATATGTACTCTGAGAAAAAATATATATCCCCAAACATACTGTTGAGGATGTGGAGAAAGGTGAATACTTCTCCATTGCTGGTGCAAGTGCAAATTTGTACAAACACTTTGGAAATCAAAAAATCACTTTCTGAGAAAATAGGGAATAGTTTTACTGCAAGGCCCATCCATACCATCCCTGGGCTTATATTAGAAAGATGCTCCTCATACAAAAAGGACATTTGATCAACTATGTTCATATCAGCCTTATTCATAATAAGAATATTCTGAAAACAATCTAGATGTCCCTCAACTGAAGAATGGATAAAGAAACTGTGGGACATTTACACAATGTAATATTAATCAGCTGTTAAAAATAAAGAAATCTTGAAATTTATAGAAAAATAGATGGAACTAGAAATAATGATTTTAGTGAGTTAACCCAGACCCAGAAAGACATGCATGGTATATATTCATTTATAAGTGAATATTAGCCCAACATAGATGTCCTCTAAGAGACTCTACCCAGCAGGAGATCAGTACAGATGCTTGGACTCTGTGCTGCACCCTGGGTGGAAACTGAGAGTGTTATGGACAAATAGGGCAATGGAAGGACCAAGAAGGTTAAGAAGCCCCATTGGGAGAACATCAAGCCCTATGTATGTGGACCCAGGGGGGCATGCACAAACTTGTATCAACCAAGAACAATGCATACTGTAAACATAGACACCATGTCCCGATATAGCCAATGGACAACTCATTCTCCATGCTTGTGGGGCAAGTGGGAACTGACTATGATTGAACTATGGTGTCCCTGATTTTATCAGTACCCCTTGGAAATGAGGCATGGTGGCACACAAAGGAAGGGGAAACAGGCTATCAGGATGAGACCTGATAGGCTGTGGTCATATTGTGGAGGAAGAGTTCCCCTTATGTCAGAGGTGTAGGAGAGGGGAATATGGTAGAAAAGAGAGGGAGGGTGGGAACAGAAAAATAGAAGCAACAGTCTAACATTTAGGATATAATCTGAATAAATTATAATAAATTAAAATTTTTTAATTATTATAATATAATACAAAAATGAGAGACTTTGGCTTTTTGGAATTGGCATCTTTCCCCATGATTTAGATGACCACTTACTCTACTTAGAGAAGTCCCTAGAGAAAAATGTTCCAAAGGACAAGTCGAGGTTCCAGGATCTAGGCACTGTTCTGGATTCCAGGTGCTGTGATTGCAGTCACCTTTGGTGAATTTCTGTTTTGCTGTTTAACAGGTCTGCTGAATTCTTGACTATAAAGAGTAGAATTGCTCCTGGGAACTAAGTTTAAAAGATCAACCTCTTCTGTTCCCATTAACCTCTTTTCTCACCTATCTAGAGAAGGTGTTTTGAAAGGGAGGTATAAGCATTAAAAACCCCAAATAAGTAGGTTTGAAAAAGTTTAAGGCCAACAGGTACCACCCAATGTGGCTTGGGCATAATGAGTAACTTAACTTATAATACTATAAAGGAAACTACAGGGTTTGGATGTATAAAGATTCCGTTTCTAGGTGTCAGCAAAAAGCATCCTCTATTACAGAGTTCTTTCCTTTCTTGCTTTGTACTCAGAGAGAATTTTCTGGTTTTGCTTTGTCTTTCTGTATTGCATTTTTTAAAAGTTTCAAAGAAAGACTGATGAAATATGAAAACTAGAAGTGTCTCAAAATTCTATATTTCTGAAAAAGATTTCAGCATTGGTGGTACAACAAGCCAGTTTACAGGTAGAGATGGAAGCACTTGGGAAGCAAATAGCACCCCAGATAAAAGGAGCAAATAAGTGTTCAGATTCAGTGATAACTGAAAGTAGGTGCACTCTGCTTTTGCTGCCCTGCCTTGCTCCATGAGCCAGGTGTTCATGTTCATTCACTTGCATGCTGAATGGGGTGTGAAAGAAAGGGAAACCAGAG
The DNA here is from genome assembly GCA_907169655.1 of Acomys percivali. Classification (NCBI taxonomy): domain Eukaryota; kingdom Metazoa; phylum Chordata; class Mammalia; order Rodentia; family Muridae; genus Acomys; species Acomys percivali. Next base: position 63,085,381 of record OU015760.1, on the reverse strand, counting down.
AGGCAAAAAGGGTTGGAGACAAACAGGAAGCTGTACAGCCTAAAACGGTTTTGTAGGCAAGTACAATGCTAGAGGAATTCTCTACTGCTACACAGACACATCAATTTTATAAGACTTTGTGCAACATATCACTGTTAATGATAGTGGTGAGGCTTATGATGAGAGGGTATGTGTTAGATTTAAAGCATTTTAAAGAGTTAATTGTACAGTATGGAATGAATTCATTCTTCATAAAACAAATACTAATTAATTGGCCAATACCTTCTCTAAGATTGGAAAGGATTAGTGTTAATTGTGTTAGGAGATGGTCAACGGTTACAGTGATTATTGTGGTGGAAAAAAAATGAATGAAAATAGAACAAAAAATGTACAAGGGGGATAAATATTGTTAAATATCAACTGCTTAGTGAATGGCATTATGCTGATTTATGAGAACCAACCCAATCTGAAGATATAGTAATTAAACAATGTCATGTTACAGCTTTAAGATCTTGGAACATGATTGAGGAGCCTGGTAAACAGCCACTGATTTTTTTTTCTGGAGATCGGGTTCAGTTCCAAACAGAGCTTTACCAGACCCTGAGACCAGACCAGACAAGCATTGACCCTGTCATACCATACAAGAATGCAAATTCTGAATGTAACAGAGCAATTAGACCACTAAAAAGCATGAGGAACCTCATTAGACAAATGGATAAGAGAAACAGCTAATATTGGCTCTCAGGAGAATCAAGCAAATATCATAAGACAAGTCATAGCTGGACGTCTCAGATATCAAAATACCCAGTGATTTATTTGTGTTAGTTTGACCATTTACAAAAAAATTCTAAGGTTGAAAGTTCCAGTCCTCAAAATAATAGGTGCCTTAACTCTGGAAAATATGGTACCTGTAGAAGAGAACAAGGAAATTTTGGCCCTGGTAGTAATGTTATATGAAGAGATTCAGGGTATTGTAGCCTCTGTGTGAAGGAAAAACATTGGTTTAGGGATAGCCAATCGAAGAGAGACCTCCAAGTTAATCTTTTACCATCTAAAAATTAAAGGAACGGCCTGTTAGTTCAAGGCCCCACAGCAAACAGAATGAACCATCTTTCTTTAGTTTGCCTGGAGGTAACAAGCATGCAGGAAGATGAAAACTAGTTAAGTATTGATGATTTCATGCATGCTACTGAAGGCAACAAGCCTTTGGGCCTGGCCACAGGTAAATCTCTTATACTATCCCCACATTTACAATATTTCAACATAACTACTTGTGTTTATAGTCCTTCGTCTTCAGGGACAGTAGGAATAATCTTGCGAATAAGTGGATTTATTTCTCAAGGCTTAATTGTGCATCTAGGTATTATAGATGGGGATTGTAAAGAAGAAATTAAAATCACTGCATATGTAAATAGGGAGATATAAATTAATGCAGAAGATAGACTTACTAGCTGTTACTATTTCTTTACATGGAGGGCAAAACTGCTCCAGTAGAAAGAACAGGTGCATTTAGGTGTACTAAAAGACATGTGTTCTAGAAAACAATGGCTAAAGATCAGAGACTCAAATTAATTATGCAAATGAATGGTGTTGAAATAGAATATTTGATGGATACAGGAGCAGGTGTCATGATCCCTTATCAAATATCTTGCCATCCAGACTTTACATTTTAGAAAGTATATACAAAGTTTATAGGAAATAGTTAAGTATCTCACATAAGAAAAAGTGTGTGATGAAATAATTCTGTGGACCAGAAAGACAAACAGGGAAGTTGAGACTCTATGTGGTTAAGATAGCCATAAATTTATAGTGAGGAAATCTTTTACAATAATGAGGTACCAAATTAATATTCCTGCAATCCTAGAGACAAACAATAATACAAGTAAGCTTGAAATGGTAGATCCCTTTGGGGAAGGCATTAGTATGTATAATCAAGAATAATCACAAGTTGTGTCATTGTTCAAACACAGAACTTCACAGGCATTGAGTTTCCAAATTCATAAAGGCAGTCACTGCTGAAATACAAACATCTTTGCCCCTTAAATGATTATCAAATAGACCCATGTGACAAAAGAAATGGCCCACAACAAAGAAAAATTGCAGGCACTTCAACAATTGTTGTAAAAGAAACTGGAGACTTACCATATAGAAGAGTCTACCAGTCCATGGAATTCTGTGTTTGTTGTAAAAAAGAAACCAGGAAAATAGAGGATGGAAACAGATTTAAGAGTAGTAAAATATGTAACTCAAGTAATGGGTCCTTTTCAGCTTGGTATTCCTTTACCTGCATTGTTACCTAAGTCACGCATGACCTATAATAGTAATTGACTTAAAGTATTTTTCTATGTGTAATAATATAAATATATATATATTTAATTAATAAAATGTTTTTCTCAATATCTTTCCATGAGGAGGATAGGGAATGATTTGCCATCTCAGTACCTACTCTGAACAACAGTGGTCCAATAAAGAGATACCACTGGAAGGTGATTTCATAGGGAATGTTGACTAGTCTAACTTTATGTCAATACTTTGTGTGATAACCTTTAGAAGTAAAGTGTAGACAATTTCCTCAATCTATTATTTACCATTACATGGATTATATTTCATTTGCTGAATCTGATGCATTTACTTTAAAGAAAATATATAAGAAAACACAAATAATTCTGCAATGCTGAGGCTTATAGCTTGCTCCAGAAAATAATACAAAGAAAAGATTCAATGTTCTATTTGTGCTATAAATTAACTCAACAAAAAACTGACCACAAAATGTTCAGATCCATAGAGACCAGTAGGAAATCCTTAATGATTTTCAAAAATTAATGAGACATATTAACTGGCTGAGGCTTACAATTGAATCGGCTACTCATGAATTAATTTGTTTCAAACATTTCAAGGAGATTCAAATTTAAACAGTCCAATGTGTCTAACATCTAGAGCAGAAAATATAGTTAATTCTGGTAGAACAAAGACTACAAGATAGAACTGATACTAAACTTGAATGTATTCTGGTTATTTTGCCTTCAACTCATTATGCAAAGAGAATATAATATTATGGAATGTGTCTCTGAGCACTTAAAGAAAGTAAAAATTGAAGATATACATTGAAAAAATTCTGAATTAATTATAAAAGGTAGAATAAGACTATGTCAGATATTGGGAAAAGACTTGGCTAAAATTGCAGTGCCTTTTACTAATACTGATATTTTGCCATTGTAGGTAATTAGTGAACATTGATAAACAGATTGAAGTAACTAGTTAGGAGAAATTAGTAACAAATACCCAGAAAAAAGTATACAGTTTATAAAAAGAATTAATGTGATTCTTCCATGTATTGTAAAGAGAACAATAATTCCAGAGGGATCAACATTCTGGTTGGGAATGGCAAGTTATTAGTCAGATAAAATAGCCAAGGTGATCAAAAATCCATACACCTCAGATAAAAACCAGAATTGTATGTAATCCTTATGGTATTATAAGGTTTTCCTGAAACTCTTAACATAATTACTGACTCTCAATATGATGAAAGTGTTGTTTTGCATATATAAACTGCTGACTTTACTACTGATGACTCAGAATTGACTTCATGACTTATAGAATTGCAACAGGCCATCAGAAGTAGAAACTATCCATTATATATTATTCATACAAGTTTACAAGGTCAAGTGGCAAGAGGGAATGAGAAAATTGATCAATTAATAACAGGAAATTTTTAGAAGACCCAAAATTTCATGAAAAGCATCATGTTAACAGTGAACTTTAAAGAAAAAAAATTCTCTACCACTTGGCAAAAAGACAAAAAAGTAAGTGTCCTAAATGTTCTCTGTATAATTTAACTCCATTGCCTGGTAGAGGTAACCCTAAGGGTACCAAAAGGAATTAAATCAGACGGATGTGTTTCACTTTGCAGAATATGGAAAACAAAGGTACTCATGTCATAGCATTGATACATCCTCAGGGTTTCAATGGACAACTGCTTTAAGTTATGTAAAGGCTGATTGTATAATTACACGTTTATTGAAAATAATGGCAATTATGGGGATACCTGCACAAATTAAGACTGATAATACATTTGCATGTGTATCTAATAAGATGAAGTTTTTTTATATTATGATATAAAGCACATTACTATTATATCACACAGTCCTACAGGATAAGCATTTGTAGAAACAGCTATTCGTACTTTAAAAGAGATGATTTTTTAACAAAAAGGAAGGGTAAAAAACCCCAGGGACAGATTAAATAATGTTTTGTTGACTCTGAATTTTCTTAATGTTGGTGAAAAATGAACAACAGCAGTTGAAATACATTAGGTTATAGAAAAAATGAGGAACTAGGACTACAAATATACTATAAGTATCTGTTGACAATGAAATGGAAACATGAAACAGTTTTAAGATTGCGATGTGATTATGCTTATGTATCTACAGGGAATGAAAAACTATAGTTACCAACAAAACTTAAAAATATTAGATCTGACAAAGGAAGACATCCTACTATCTGATACATGAATGTCTTCACATAACAAGGGAAGCTTATGGGCTACCTGTTCTTCATGGCATGCAACATGGATATTCATACATGAATTCATATATTTATTTCATACAACATAGATATTACAGCTAAAAAAGACTTAAAATTCTCCTTCTTTGGATAGGACCCCATGTTAATGCATGGATATGAGGCACTATACCACTCCATATAAATCAAGAACACTATGAATCATACACATTCACCCACAAGTCCCTCACCACTGCCCTGGTTCAAGAATAAAGTTTGGTTGATTTTTTTCTCTCTTCATGCTCTGAACATTCCCCAGCCATCGCTGTCTGAGACACTATTTATTCTGGGGAAGGGAGTGCTCCTTATATAAGACATAATTACTAAATTCTCAACTCCCAGCATGGCTCAGAGAACATCTCAGGAGATGAAGCAAGGAGGCAAAATGACTGTACAAGCTAAATCAGAGGAAAGGATGCTATGAAATGCTGTCTTCTGGAAATAACATGGATATCAAATCATAAACTCACACCAGTTATACTTACCAAAATTAAGACCTATTGAAAACCAATCCATCCACAATACTGGCAAAGATGTGTGAGTTAATCTTCTTGCAAAAGCCTTAATGATGATAGTTGATAGCTAATGGGGAAAGGAAAATCATTCTCTTTGAACATGTGGCCAGTTTTGCAGTGCTTCAGTCAGTACACACACAAGCACACACACACACACACACACACACACACACACACACACACACACAC
>OU015760.1:62990359-63080128 GCA_907169655.1 Acomys percivali | reverse complement strand
CACACACACACACACACACACACACACACACACACACACACACACACTCAGAGAGAGGAGGGAGGGGCAGATATTGTTTAACTGAATGTGTTATAAAAAAAAGTAATGAACTCTGAATGGGGTGATAAATACAATGGTAAAGACATTTTCTAGAGGGAAGCGATTTTGACTTATGGTGTAAGAGAGCTAAGAGCCTGTCATATCAGATAAACATGGTGGCAAGCATGATTATTAGAACCTGAGTGCCAACATCTTGAACCACAAGCAGGAAAAGCAGAGAGGATTTTGGTAATGGTACAAACTTTTAAACCTGAAACTCTATCTCCAGTGATGTACTTTCTTGAGCAAGTTTATACCTCCTCTATCGCTCAAATATTGCCACTGACAGGCTAATATTCAAATATCCTATAGTGGACATTTTCATTGAAATAACTATATTTTGCCTCCTATCTTTCAGAAAAGTCTGGTCATATTATAATGAAAAGTGCACCTAATCCAATTCCAATATCCCCATTGTCCTTCAGTCTCAACACGATTAAAATCCAAAACTCAGTGTCTTCTGAGACGCAACCTTGCTTTGCTCCCATATATCCTCACTATACCCACATTCTTCTCTTTTGGATTGATGATATATACTATGTTCCTTTATGAATTGCAAGTGTACAGTTTGCTTTTATATTTTATATGAGTTAACAATAAACAGATGTTAAGCCTGAGGAGTAGTGCCCTCCAAAATCCTACCAGGAGGCTAGATGCTCCTTTGACAAAGCGAAAACAATGAAGATTTACCCTGCGCTAGAGGGCCCCTTGGCTTATGGTGCTAAGGAGGAGGCAGAAGATTCTGCTCTGCCACACCCCCATGCCTATGCCAGGGAAACAAAAACCCAGAGGCCTGGCCAGCTCAGTCAATAGAACATGAGACTCTTATTCTCAGGGAGTTCAGGCTTTCCCATCCTTTCTCACACTAGCAGGCCAGGGAAATCTTCCTAACAAAACTTGGGTTCCTCAGACAATGGAGGCTTTACTAAAAGTCAGAAAGGCAGGCAGTCCTAAAAAAATGCCTCTGAGAAAGTCAAATCCCTCTCTCCACTCCTGGCGGGGGAGACCTAGCGGCACTCAGAGGAAGGACAGCAGGTCACTGAGAAGAGACTTGATACCCTATGAGCATATACAGAGGGAGGTAATCCCTCTGAGGAACAGTCATAGGGGAGGGGAATAAGGGGAAAATGGGAGGGAGGGGAGAATGGGAGGATACAAGGGATGGGATAACCATAGAGATGTAACAAGAATAAATTAATTAAAAAAAATAAAAATAAATAAAAAATAAAAAAAATAAAAAAATAAAAATTAAAAAATTAAAAAAAAATGCCTCTGATCTCCCTTTTACAGAGATCTCTGTGTCTCTGACTACTACTCTGAGCACCCTTCAAGGCTGGGGGTCAATTCCTCCATTGGAAGGCTGTTTTTTCTGGTGAAGGGGGAGGTGACCAGCCAATAAAACCTCTCTGGGGGAGTAATACTGCCCCTGGAAGCCCTTCAGGGCTAAGGATTCTTGTCCTACCTGAGAAGCAGATTCTGGGCTCATCCCTGTACTTTGTCCAAATCTTTGATTCCAGATAACCAGCCATAAAATTCTTTCTCAGGAAAAACAGATGCATAAACAGATTCAGGCAGTGATCTCCTGGAACCATTACATTCAATATGCGGCTGGTGTTTTGCCTTTTACTACTCCCAATGCCACCCTATGTTACATTTCTGCCTCCAAACCTTGCCTGCGCTTGGCAACCATACCAGATAATGTTTCAGTTATTCACTGAAAAGTGATTCCCATGCAGACTTGTTGGAAATTTCTTTGTTCGACCAGGCAGGACTGTTTGTCTGACTGCCTTTGAGGCCATAGCCAAGCCATGACTGTCCAATCTTATTATAACAAACTTTACCTCTGCTCCCCCTCCATTATTCCTATGGTGGAATAATATTGTCACTTCTTATATGTATACTTCCTCCCATTCCCCTGCATCCTGGTTCTGCTTATCCCACACATGTTCCCATATGAGCTGGAGGAGATGGTGTACCTGCTCAAAAAGCAGACCAAATGGGAGAGATTTACATCATTACTCTTGTGTATTAGCCTTGTCTTCTCAGTCTGCAAGAACCTCTGTGGCAGCCCTTATCTAAACACACTACTTGGTGGGGGATTTTTGAGACAAACTCATCCAGGCTATGACACCAATGACTGAAATACTAGCAGCAACAGATGAACTCTCTGCCTGAAGTGTGTCTTGATTTTGATAACTGATGAACATTGGGGGACTTGAAGTGGGCTAAGGGAAGAATGTTGATTTTATGTTAATGAATAAAATATTGTTGAATCCAATGTAAATGCCCTAAAAACAACCAAAAAAGCAAAAAAAATAAAATAAACTGCACAAAAAATGGTTTATCCAGTATTGTTCTCCTCTCCACCTGTAACACAGTTATGATGACCAGCCCATCCTTAATCAAGGAGTCCTAGAGAATACTATGAGACAATCTTTCTTGTATTTGAATTATAGCAGTCAATATGCATTCCATATCTAGCTTCTCAATGATTTCAAACATTGTACCAAAATAGTGTACATAAAAGTTGTTTTTAATGAAAATATTCCTCAACTAGACTTGTATTTTAGCTTTGATGCCAGCATTTGAAATATACATTTATGTTATCTGATATTCAGTTCTCCTTTTAACTTAAATATTTTTTCCAGGGATGCAGGTATAGCATGGTAGTAGAGTACTTGCCTGCCCAAGATTAGGCTCACAGGCAGAGTGCTAGCTAGCTTATATAAAACTCTAAATTCAATCTATTAACAACAAAATTAAGAGTAAAGAAAAACAATACAAGTATTTTCAAGCATTGTAGCTTCTTAATAGTGTTCCTTGAAAGTATGGCACCTCAATAAATTAAAAGGAAAATATTAAGCAAACATAGCATATTTTTATTTTATACCTATTTTTCTAGATATATAGAATATATGAAAAGAAACTTGACAAGTATCCTTACTTCCTCAATATCCTGTCTACCATATGTAGGCACCTCAGCATTTTAATTCAAGTATAGGGTTTATTTAATTACTTAGGTACATTTCAAAACATGCAATTTTTACAAATATATTTATCTTCATAATTTTAATCTTAAAATTAAAATTTTGACATTTACTTCAGCATAGTCAACCTTCTGGGGAACATACCCATAAAGAAAACCAACTCACCCTTCTTAACTATCTATCAATAACCAATTTCAGCTATTGGTCAAATTTCATGCCCACCTTTATTCTCTGTACTGGATTTGGTCTGATCCTGTACATACTATCACAACTGATGTAAGTTAATATGGGCAACTGTTCTGCTACATAGAGAAAGCATGATTTTTTGTAGCCACCCATTACCACTGGCTCTTAAAATATTCTTAGTCCTTATTCTGCATTGATACCTGATCCTTGAAATTAGGAGATATAATATAGATGTCTGATTTAGCATTGAACATTCCACAGTCTCTTATTCTTGACAACAACCAGTATTGGGCCTTTGTGCTAACCACCATCTAGTGTAAAAATAAGCTTTTCTGACGAAAATTGAGAAATACCCACTATTCTATGGATAATAGTGATAAGTCATTAGGAGTCAATTTATTATTATATGCATTCAGCATAATAATACTAATAGATTTTCCCATAAGGCAAATGACTTACCTAGTGACAGGTTCATGGCCCCAATAATTGTCCCAAGTCTGGGTTTTATATTTTGAAAAGGGGCTTTATACAATCAGAAAACATATATATCAAAAGGGAAGAATGTGAATATAGTGAGGATATTCTAGACAAAAGCAAGACTTGCATCTCAGAAGACACTGGATTTTGGGTTTAATTGTATTTAGACTGAAAGAAAATGCAACATTTCGACTTGCATTTTTATGCATTTTTCTATGAGAATATGACCAGAAGTTTACGAAGGCTAGGAGACAAAATTTAGTGGCATGAGTGAAAATGTATAGGATAAGATAGTTGAATATTTGCCTGTCAGTGGCACTATTTGAGAGATAGAGGAGGTGTAAACTTGTTCCAGAAAATACACCACTGGGGATAGTATTTGAGGTTTAAAATTTCCAATTATCATGCTTGGTGCTTGCTGCCATGCTTCTCTGATATGACAGACTCTTTTCTTTTTTACACCATAAGCCAAAACCCCTAGCCTCTATGAATGCCTTTGACATGGTATTTATCACAGAAATAGAAAAGTACTGAATATACCATTATTCCAAAATATCTCCCCATTCAGAGGTCATTACTTTTTTTTTTTTAATAACACACAGCATTCAAGAAGAGCTGCCTCTCTCTCTGTGTGTGTGTGTGTGTGTGTGTATGTGTGTGTGTTTGTGTGTATATATGTGTATGTGTGTACTGAAGCATTGCAAACTTATCTTCAAAGAATATGATTTTCTTTTACCCATTAGCTATCAAATACCAATAGCACATCATTAAGCTATTTGCATGGAGATTAACTCATCTTACATAGGTCTTAATTTAGGTAAGCATAGCTGGTGTGAATATATGATTGATTGTGATAGCCATTTTGTTTCCAGAAGAAAGCATTTCATAGCATTCCTTCCTACATTTTAGTTTGTATAGTCTTTTACTCTCCACCTCTCATCTTTTGAAATGTTCTCTGAGCATTGGTGGGAGTTAAGGACTTAGTAATTATGCTCTATTTAAAGCTGAGTACTCAGTCTCTCTCAAGCCTTTGACCATTTATGTATCTCTTCATTGATTGCTTCCAACTGCAAAAAAACTTCTTTCACCAAAGTAGGGAGCAGCTTATTTTTGGTATGATGCAGTTTCCACCCTGGATTCACAGTTTTTAGATTTATTTTTCTTAGGGAAGGAACTAAGTTTCTTTAACATATCGCATGTTTTTCTCTTACAAGAATCAGGATAAGCCAAAGTACAACAAACAAAACTCTGCTATACATTGATACTGTATCACACATATTCATTTTTATAGGAGATTGATTATTTGAATCTGTAAGTCTTTTACAAAATAGTTTCATATTTAAGTGTTTTTTAAATAAAAGGACAACTATGAGTGTAGTGTTTAGAACAAGCATCTGGTATGATAATTGTCTGTCTGTGCATTCTTCAAACCTGAGTATTTCTGGAAAGAACAAAAAGTTATACTATAGAGAGAAATGTAACTGAATAAATTATTTGGAGTGGAAATGTAGTACTGTATGAAAACAGTTAACCGTGGAGGTGGCACAATTGTTACTGAAAAAAAATGGTTGAAGAGATCAACATCTGTGAACACAGTGCAATGAAAAATAATTATTTCTATTAGCTACTAGTTCAGTACATTTACCTAAAGGCAAAAGACATATGCTTGAATTTGTACCTTTCATTAAATCAAGGATTTATCTATGTCTTGATCGTGCCTTCTTTTCTATTTAAATACCTTTGTAGAAAGCTTCTAGAATGATTCTTTTCATTCAATTTACATGTTAATGACAATGTTTTGCCCAATCATTTGAGAGGAACTTGTTAACTTATATTGTTCTCTTAAATAAAAATTACAGAAGCTTCTAATCTTTCTTAGTGTTATTATAATGAAGGTTCTGTTTACTCATTTTAGGCATTAACTCTGTATCTTACACATTCTCATAATACTGTGGCAAATTTTAAAACAAAATAAAATAAATTTTATTATATTTTTCATTTGTTTATTGTACAACCCAATTGTAGCCCCATTTCTCACAGCAGCATTTCAGTCCCACCTTTCCTACCTCATTCCCTTTCCTCCCTGCCCTAATCCTCAGAAAGCAGGAGCTCTCCTCTACTAACATCAGACCTCAGCCCATCAAGTCTCACTTGGACTGGCTCTATCATCTTCTTCTGCGGCCTAGCAAGGCCTCCATGTCATGGGGTAGTGAGCAACCTGTGGGGCACCAAAGTCCAGGATAGAAGTAGTCCCTACTTCCCATATTATGGGACCACAAGAAGACTGTGCTGCCTATCTACTAGATGTAAGCAAATGGTCTAGTTCCTTGCCATGTATGGTATTTGGTCAGTGCATCAGTGTCTGCAGTATTTCTCTTCTGCCCAGATTTCTTGGCAACATTGGTTTCCTTGTGAAGCTTCTGTCCTCTTCAGGTCCTTCTTTCCCCAACTAGTTCATAAAACTCCCTGAGCTCCATCGCTAAGTTTAGCTGTGAGTCTCAGCATCTGTTTCGATCTCCTGCTGAGTGGATTCTTTCAGAGGACCTCTATGGTAGGCTCCCTTCCTGTTCCTTCTCTTAAACTGTTTCCCATATCTATTCTATTTGCGTTTATGTATGAGGATTAAATATCCTCCTTAAGGTCCTCCTTCTTTTGTAGCTTCTTTTGGTATTATAGTGTGGTTATTCTGTATTATGGGGCTAATATCCGCTTATCAGTAAGTATATAACATGCATGATTTTCTGGATCTGGGTGATTTCACTAAGAATAATTTTTACTAGTTCCATTCCTTTGCTTGCAAATTTCAAGATTACCTTGTTTTTAATAGCTGAGTAGTATTCCATTTTGTAAATGTGCCAGTTTCTTTATCCATTCTTTGATTGAGGGACATTTAGGTTGTTACCAGATTCTGGCTATTATGGATAAAGCTACTCTGAACATAGGTAAACATAGGCCCTTGTCGTACTGTGCAGCAACTTTTGGGTATATGCCCAGAAATAATATAGGTGGATCTTGAGGTAGGATTATTCCAGGTTTTCTGAGAAAGTACCCGATAGACTTACATAGTGGTTTCACAACTTTGCACTCCCACCAACAATGGAGGAGTGTTCTCCTTTCTCCACATCCTTACCAGCAAGTGTTGTCACTTGAGTTTTTGATCTTAGCCATTCTGTTATCTGTAAGATGGATTCTCAGAGTCATTCTGATTTATATTTCCCTGATGACTAGGAATGTTGAGCATTTCTTTAAGTGTTTTTCAGTTATTTGATATTCCTCTGTTGAAAGTTCTCTTTTTAGATCCCATTTTTAATTGGACAATTTGGTTTGGTGGTGTTTAATTTCATAAGATAGATATCTCAATCAGCACATTTTATAGGATGTAGGGTTTGTGAAGACCTTTTCCCAGTCTGTAGACTGTGTATTGTTCTGTTGACAGTGTCCTTTTCCTTACAGAAGCTTTTCAGTTTCATAATTTATTAATTGTTCATCTAAAAGCCTGAGATCTTGGTGTTCTGTTCAGGAAGTTTCTCTTATTCCAGTGAGCTCAATGTTACATGCCAATTTTTCCTTCAACAGATTCAGTGTGTCTGATGTTATGATGAGGTCTTTAATCCACTTAGTCTTTATTTTTGGCAGGTTGATAATAAGGGTGTATTTGCATTTTTCTACACATAGACCTCCAGTTAGACCAGTACCAGTTATTGAAGATAATATCATTTTGTTCATTGAAAGATTTTGCTATCTTTGTCAAAAATAGTTTCCATAGCTGTTTGGGTTTATTCCTGGGTCATCAGTTTGATTCCATTGATTGATTTATATGTTCCTCTGCCAGTGCCATGCTGTTTTTATTACTGTTGCTGTATAGTATATCTTCAGCTCAGTAATAGAGATACTTCCAGAAGATCTTTTGTTATATAGGATTGTCTTAGCTTTTCTGTTTTTTTTTTCATATGAAGTTGATCATTCATCTTTCAAGGTCTGTAAGAATTGTGTTCATATTTTGAGGGGAATTGTATTGAATCAGTAGATTGCATTTGGTAAGATGGGCATTTTTACTATATTAATATTTTTGATCCCGAGAATTGGTATTAGTTCTTCTTTGAAAGTCTGGTAGAACTGTGGGCTGAATCCATCCTACACTGTTTTTTGGTTGTTTCTTTTTCTTTCTTTCTTTCTTTCTTTCTTTCTTTCTTTCTTTCTTTCTTTCTTTCTTTTCACTTTGTTTTTTTCTTTTGTTTTGTTTTGGGGGGGAGACTTTGGATGACTGCTTCTACTTCCTTAGAATATATGGGATTTTCAATTTGTTTACAAAATCTTGATTAAATTTTGGTAACTAGTGGGTATCATGAAAATCTTCCACTTCATTAAGAGTTTCAAATTTTGTGGCATATAGTCTTTTAAAATAAGACCTAATGACTTTTTGAATTTCCCATGGGCTGTCATGTCTCCCTTTCAATTTCTGATTTTATTGATTTCAGGACTCTTCTTCTGCCTTTTAGTTAGTTTGGCTAAGGGTTTTTCTATCTTGTTAATTTTTCTTGTTGATTTTATCAAAGAACCAGCTCTTAGTTTTGTTGATTCTTTGATTTATTCATTTTTTTCTAACTTATTTATTTCAGTCATAAGTTTTATTATTTCCAGAGGTCTGCTCATTTGTGTGTCTTCTTCTTTTTGTTCTAGAGATTTCAGGTATGCTGTTACATTTCTAGTTTGGGATCTCTCCAATTTCATTATGATGGTACTTAGTGCTTTGAACTTTCCACTTAGGACTACTTTCATTTTTCCCACGAGTTTGGATATGTTTTGCCTTCCTTTTCATTGAAGTCCACGGAGTCTTTAATTTCTTTTATTATTTCAGCCATGACTCAGAGGTCATTGAGTAAAGCGTTGTTCATTTTCTGTGGGGTTTCAAGCTTTCTATTGTTTCTGCTGCTGTTGAGTTCCAGATTTAATCCATGTTGTTTTGGTAATATGCAAGAAGTTATTTTGATCTTCTTTTATCCATTGAGTTCCCCTTTATGACTTGGTACATGGTCAGTTTTGGAGGAGGTTCCAAGAGGTGCTAAGAAGAAAGTAAATACTTTTGTGTTTGGATGAAATGGTCTGTAGATATCTGTTAGGTCCATTTGTTTCATGACTTCTAGTAGTTTATTTCTCCATTTAGTTTCTGTCTTGAAGATCTGTATATTGAGGAAAGTGGGGTGTTGAAATCTCCCACTATTAATGTTTGGGGTTCAATTTGTGATTTGAATGAGAATGCTTTGCATTTGGGGCTTAGGTGGTCAGTATTGAGAAGTTATCTTTGTGCATTTTTCTTTTGATGAATATGAAGTATCCTTCCTTATCTCTTTTGATTAGTTGTGGTCGAAAGTCTATTTTATTAGATATTAGAATGGCTACTCTAGCTTGCTTCTTGGGTCCATTTGCTTGGCATATCTTTTTTCTATCCCTTTACTCTGAGGAAATGTCTATCTTTATTGCTGTGGCATATCTCTTGTATTCAGCAGAATGATGAGTCCTGTTTTCACATCTATTCTGTTATCCTGTGTCTTATTATTGGGGGGTTGAGTCCATTGATGTTGAGAGATATTAATGACCATTGGATTTTTAAACTTTTGTTTGTTTGTTTGTTTGTTTTCATGTTGGGATAGTAGAGTGTGTGTGTTTCTTTTCTTTGTGGTTTCTGATGGGGTGTTGTTCATTTCCTGTGTTTTCTTGCATGTAGTTAGCTGCCTTGAGTTGGAGTTTTCCTTCTACTATCTTCTGTAGGGATGGGTTTATGGCTAGGTCCTGTTTAAAATTTGTTTTGTTATGGAATATCCTGTTTTCTCTATCTATGGTGATTGAAAGTTTTGCTAGGTATAGTAGTCTGGGTTGGCATCTATGGTCCCTTAATGTCTGCATGACTTTTGTCCAGGCCCTTCTGTCTTTCATAGACTTTGTAGAGAAGTCAGGTGTAATTCTGATTGATTTGCTTTTATATGTGACTTGGCCTTTTTCTCCTGAAGCTTTTAATATTTTTTCTTTGGTCTTTCCATTTAGTGTTTTTATTATTAGTTGGTGGGAGGATTTTCTTTTCTGGTACAACCTATTGGGAGTTCTGTAGGCTTCTTGTATGTTTATGGGCATTTCTTTTTTTAGATTGGGGAAGTTTTCTTGTATGATTTTGTTGAAATGTTTTCTGGGCCAAGATGCTTGGAGTCTTCTAATTCTTCTATTCCTATTATTCTTTGGTTTTGTCTTTTATAGTGTCTAAGATTTCTTGGATGTTTTATTTTAGCAATATCTTAGCTTTAACATTTTCTTTTAAATAAGTTTTGATAACTTCAATAGTATAGTATCTTCTACACTTGTGATTCTTTCTTCCATCTACTTTATTAGGTTAGTGTTGCTTGTGTCTGCAATTCCTGTTCTCTTCCTTTGTTTTCCAACTCCAGTATTGCCTCAGATTTGTGTTTTCTTTGTTGTTTCTCATTCCCCTTTTACGTCTTGAAAAGTTTTATTTGTTCCTTTCTCCAGTTTACTTGTATTTTCCTATAATTCTTTATAGAATTTACTGAATTCCTTCATTTTTTGACAGTATTTCCTGCATTTTTCTGATAGATTTAATTTCCTCCTTGAAGGTTTCTATCATTTTGATTACCTCAGATTTATAATCTTCTTGTGCTTCATGGGTGTTAGTATCTAAAGGTCTTGCTGTGGTAAGACCACTGGTTCCAGTGGTGTTATATAGAAATATGTTTTGTTTCTTCTGTTCTTGAGCTGGCCTCCAGCTGTCTGGTTGTCTCTAGTGTTAGTAGGCCTAGTAAATTCTTTGATTGTGGTTCAGTTTCTTTGTTGTACACAGAACAGGCATGTCAGGAACAGGTTAAGAATACTCCAAGCCAAAGGCTGGTTCCTAGGGATGTGCAGAGTCCCCTGCAGGTCGGTGGAAAATGTGTGAGACTGCACCCAGCTGGGTTCTACTGAGTTAACTTTCTCTGTCCTAGTTGGGTCAGGCAGGAGAGAAGCTGCCTGAGAGAGCCATAAATGAAAAGCTACCCAGGTACCCCTCAGGCCTCCTTGGTATGGTGGATAATATGTGTTGTGAGAGGCTCCCAAGTCACCACTGCTGGTTTTTTCTCTTTGACGCAGATAGGTCAGGCCAGTAAGCAATGTGTAAAGAGAGATCCAAGCCCAAAGCTTCTTCTGTGCCACCAAAAAACTCTGGGTATCACAGCCAATGTGGGTTGTGGCCATGGCAAGACTTAGATCTGATTATTTGTCCTCTGTGTCCAAGATGGGCCAGGCTGCTAAGCCATAAGAAGAGAGTACAGAAAGATATTAAGATTTAACCTTGAATCTATTTATCCTTATTTTATTTATAATAGCAAAATATTGCTGTGTGTGCCAGATGAATGCATTGGAATAGTTTGTAATAATTTAGAATTATGATAGAGTGTCAAAGAGACACAGATTATATTTATGAGCTATTAAGAATGAAGCAAACATTATATAACCTCTTATTTTAGAATTTACATTTTTGTGGTTGGAGAGACATTTCTGTGATTAAGAGAGCTTGCTTTTCTTTCATAATATCAGAATTTGACTCTATAACTCATATCTGGTAGCGTATAGCCACCTGTAACTCTAGCTCCACAGAAAATAACACACTCTGTTGGTCTATGTGAGCTGTCATATATTCATATGTGCACACACATATACACTTACACACAAAAATAAATCACATAATAACACCAGCACTTGGGAGGTATTAAATAATATAATCATATAACAAAAATCATTAATAAAAATTATAACATAAAAGCATATAATAAATCATATAATAAAAGAGTTATACATGTTAAATATATTATAATCAGAGGAAGCCAGATTATGCTGCCAACATTATTTCTGCTTATGTACAGGAAGCTGACATTTTGAGCAATTTTTTCCTTTTTTTTTTAAAGCTCAAGAATATTTATTTGACACCTATGTATTAGCTGTTGTTATTCAAATGAAAATATTTCATTAAATTTCACTGTGCAAATAAGTTTATAGTAATTGAAAATGAAGACAGCTAAATGCCAACATATCAAGGTATTTCTTTTTAGTTATTAATTAAGCCAATGTAAGAGTTATTTGGCAAATCAGTGTGGTTTGAGGTATAATGACCATTTTATTAATTCAATTCGTAAATATTAAATAAATGCATGGGTGAGAGTGTAACTATAATTATATTAGAGGCAGGACAAATGATATACAAAGATCCATGTTATCTAGACACACTCTATTCTATAAAGTTGAGAAAACAATCAGTAAATGAGTTTGTAGAGTTAACCGTTGAAGTTATATAGTATTTTCCTAGTCTTCTTTCAATTGATGGGATAAAACCCACACAAAAATTCACTTGAGAAAGGAAAGATTGTTTAGATTATAAGTTACTGTCCATCATGGAGGAAAGCAAAGGCAGGGAACTAGGTGGGATTATGAGGTAAGACCTGAAGCAAAGACCAAGGAGGCATGCATTTCCTGGAGTCTTGTTTCTCACTAATATTTCAACAATTTATAATTACCACACAAGTCCACTTTTTCATGTATGGAAATGCCCACAAGGGCTGAGCACTCCAACATCAATAAATAATCAAGAAAATGTTTCCAAAACAACATGGCCACAGACAATTCTGTTTTGTTGTTGTTGTTGTTGTTTTGTTTTGTTTTTCTTTTTGTTTTTGTTTTTTCGAGACAGGGTTCCTCTGTGTAGCCTTGACTATCGTGGACTCACTTTGTAGACCAGGCTGGCCTCCATCTCACAGAGATCCACCTGCCTCTGCTTCCCGAGTGCTGGTATTAAAGGCATGTGCCACCACCACCCAGCTATTTGTTTTTTTGTTGTTGTTGTTTTTGTTCATTTTTGAACAATTCTAACAGATTCAATAGAGATGCCTTCTTCCCAGGTGATTCTAGATTGTTTCAAGTTGTCAAAAATTGATCAGAAGAGATATAATTTAATTTTAGTTCAGTGTCATTCTCTGGATAAAAATCATGTTTGTTTTTATTTGCATGTTTGTATGTGGGTATGGGTGTGTAATTTTTATGAAAAATCACAGATCAATTGCAAAGCACTGTTATTATCTTAAATTAAATTGAATAATTGACCTACTTCTAGAGACAATATCTAGAATTCAAGGTAAGTGGTGTTAAGAAAGAAATTTTTCTACTGTGTCTTTTGCAATGTCACCTCATCACCATCTACAATTGCATAAAAAGTTGCCATATAGGTGACACATGATTTCATTTATTAAAATAAATATGTATTTCAATGCTAGTGACCTAAATAAACTTTGGAGGAAAAAATTTCATGAAAAGTAAATAGTAACTCTTAAGGATAAAATAATAAAATTATCATAAGTATAAATATAGCAACCGGCAGTAGGAAATAAACATAGTACTACAAGTGCTCTCCACAAGAAAATATAATTGTCATAGAGAAATGTAAATTAGATTTTTCAATTTCCTGTTATTCATATATGGACTTACATTAATCATTCAATATTTACTAAGTACAATCAAAAGGAAGATACAAATAACTTTACTACCCAAAATTTTCAAAGATTCAAATTCAGATGAATTCTATAAAGCACACATTTTTTAATCTTTTTTTTGTTTCACTTCTTTAAGGTGTTATTAAATCACACTTTTTCTTGTATATCTGTTAACACTTCTAAATATATTTACATCTTTTCTCTTCTCTATAGCTAAGTTCTCATGTTTTTCTTCTTCTGGCATAAGGAAGTCCATATATTTGACTATTGTATTTGAACATTAAATAACTTCTTTTCTTCTGTCATAAATTGAATATGTGTGGATGTCATAGACTCATGTGTGGGTGCAGGCATATAGGGAGTTGTACTTTTAGGAGGTTAGGACTTTTTAGAATAGGTATGGCCTCGTTGCAGAAACTTTGTAAATGCTGGAGCAGGCTTTAGAGTCTCTTATGCTTCTGCTAAGCCTAGTATGGCACCTAATCTTCTTTTGCCACCTGTGGATCAAGATGTGGATCTCTCCTCTCCTTCTCCAGAACCATGTCTGCCTGGATGCTATCTTGATAATTTTCATGATGATAATGGAATAAAACTCGGAAACTGTAAGTCAGTTTTAATTAAATGTTTTTCTTTCTAAGTATTACCATGGGCATAGTGTCTCTTCACACCAATAAAACCTTAAGACATGCACCGAGGCACATATATACCAACACATACAAAGTTATCTCCACACACAGTAAATCAATATTGAAAACATGCTTGTCAAAAGAATGAATTTAAAATATTGTTTTTTGTGATAACTATTTTCTGTATATTATGCTTAAGTTTTGAGAATCTTACACATGCATCTGAGCATACTTATACTCCAAGTTATAGGCATAAGGTGATTGTGTAATTCAAATGCTGATTTCTGTACTCCCATATCTGGTTGCAATCCTTGCTCTGAGCATCTCCTGTCTTAATATTGTGAAAATATTGCTTTTCATTTGTTTCCTGATATTCCAATAAAAAGTTTACAGCCAATCACTTAGCAGGAAAAAGAATAGGGCTGGACTTACTGCCAGACAGGGGAGGAGGAGTTAGAAAAGGAAGCAGAGGAATCAGCCATGGGAGATGTTCACAATGATCAGAAGGAGCTAGAATATAAAATCTGTAAAGTGTATGTATCACTGGGATGCATGCTGGAAGGAAGCCAAACGAGTGTAGAGTTAAGAATAAGGTAATAGCTGCTCAATTTTTGTGTTACAAAGTTTGTTTAAATAATATATTAGAGTCTCAATTATGTATGTGATATCCAGGTTATGAGAGAAATTGGGAAACAAACACAATTGTATTAAAAGATCTTTAACATTTTGATGCCCAAATTGGAGCATACCTTACACAACCCTAGCCAAAACTCACATAGAATCTAAACACAAACACAAAATATTTTCTCAGTTCTGTTCAATAAGAGAACAACTGCAGTTTCTCAGGCAGGAACGCACAGCTTCTTGATTAAGACCCGCAGCAGAGCAGCAAGATCTCTTGCAGCTGCAGAAAAACAAAATCAGATACAACCCAGTGGAGAAGTTATTTTAGCAAGCCCTTGCTTTAAAAAAAAAAAAGTGGCTCTTTAACACAAGCAAAATTCTCAAAGCCAGATTTTTCCATTTGATAAGGGATTCTTGCTGGCCTTAATCCTCCTAGCCAGATGAGCAAACACTTATGGACAGAATAACTTCCCAGAATGGGGTCATGGTCAGGATTAGTGAGGGAGGCACGAAAAGAAAAAGCTCTAGGTTCAAGCAGGAGACAGAAACTGATTGAGAAGCCTCAATCATCTGAACTGGTTAGATCTAAAAGAGAAGCTGAGTCTAAGAAAGTAAAATCCTTAAGTAGTGGTTTGGAGACTAAAGAAGATTATTTTCTATGTTGAAAATGGAGTAACACATAGTGAAACAGTGCATCTTGATTCCATTTGAGTTTGATTCTTTTAGCATACAAATAATTTTTCAGTGACAATTTCAGTTTTATATATCTTCTTTGGGAGAGATCAGAGAAAGACAGAAAGAAGAGACTGAAAAGTAGATTCCAAATTAAAAGCCTTAGAACATAGGTTGGAGAAACCTTTAAATCAAAATAGGAACCTGCAGAAAAATCCAATCTGTTACTTATAACACCTAAAGGGATATTTCCATATAAGAAAAGTATACAAAGGCTTAAAGAAACTGCAGAATGGCAGCCCATTGAGATGCTGAATAGAAAGGCTTCATCTCTGGGTCACCATGGTCAGAATGGGTATTGTATGTGTACTGTCAAGCTCCAATTACTGGATGAAGAAGTAGAAATGAAGATTCTGTTTGGTGTTGTCATGGAACAAGGATACAATGGCTTGGGTGCTCCATTTTATAGTTTGGAGAACTAAAATATATGTACCATGCCATCGGTTCATATTCAGAATACCAATGGGTTATCGTCTTAAATTCTAGAAAACATTATTCTAAGGTTACACATTTGTGAGAGACAGTGACTGTCTTGGAGGTACTTTTGGACATTATGGCATGAAACCTATTACAGATATAATATAATTCTATAGGTCGAGCAATTATGAAAAGATCTGAAAATAATTTTTTAAAGGTTAATTATTTTATTTATTGCATGTGAGCACTTTATCTGCAGAAGAGGACATCAACTCTCATTATAGATGGTTGTGAGCCTCTATGTGGTTGCTGGGAATTGAACTCAGGACCTCTGGAAGAACAGGTAACACTCTTAACCTCTGAGCTATCTCTCCAGCCCCAGCCATCTCTCCAGCCCCCTGAAAATAATTTTTAAAAGTTGATAATAAAACAGGAGAATATAATTTGTCCCCCAAATGGATTAAGTAATGATATATTGATTTATTTTTTAAATTTTTTCTTTTCCTTTCTTTTTTTATTAATTTATTCTTATTACAACTCAATTGTTATCCCATCACTTATATCCTCTCATTCCTCCATCCCTCCTGCTTTCACCCTTTTCCCCTCCCCTAGGTCTATGACCGAGAGGGACCTCTGTCTTTAATGGCTATTCTTTGTAATGTGACAAAATAATATGTTGCTGTTTTGAATGAGACAAATAGCACACCTCCTATGATATACTAAACTTTAGAAAGGACTGTTAAATTAGATCAACATATAAAAGTCATAATTCTAAAATGGAAGACAGGAAATATGCTGCTTTGGTGAAGAGAATGATTTAAGTAAATTCCATGTAGGAAACACACATATCTTCATTCAGTACTTGTGGAACTATGAATTGTAAATGGACATTAATGAAATAAGCTTAAGTATTTTGTTGCTGTATTAGTGCCCTCTGTACTTTGAAGTTTTTCCTTATCCTACCTATATTATTACTTTAAACATAAGTTGCCTAGCTTAGTATTTCTATTCAATGCTGTTTATGACAAAGCTGTCCAAAATGACTCCTGTGTGTGAGATTTAAATGCAATTAATTTATGTCCCACATCTTCACACAGCTATTAATAGAATGCCATGGGCAAGCAGATTTGCTTCATGGGTATGTATTTGCTTTTTCAACTACAGAAAAGATGTAACCATTTATGCATTAAACCTTCATTTGGGTGAAAACTTTCAACATATCAGATACAATTTGAGTGTTTCTGAAGAGAATGAATTTCAGATTTCACTAGCATCTGGATCTTGTTTTTTCAATAGCTTTTTCTCAGTTGTGACAATGCGACCTAATATATACCTTCTGTCATGCTAATTGGTTCAGTTGTTTATTGTAATTTGTGATATTTGGAAGGTCTGCTTTGAATCCATGTGCGAAGGACAATTACTTGGAAACTAACAATTACTCAGATTTGAAAGTCTAAGAGCAGATGGCTCCTTTGGGTAAAAACTCAACTTCAGAATATGATATTTACATACGTATTTAGCTCATTCTGTCCCAAACTACTTATTCCATTCAAATTCACTTAATAGTAATAATAATTGCAGTTTTTAAACTCAGAGCATTTCTTCATTTAAAATTTTTTTATTCAAATGATTTGTGGAATGAAATGTAACATCAGCATTTTTTAAAATATACTTCAATGGAAATAGTCTCAACATTGCTGAGCAACCATCACCACCATCCAAATAACTTTGTCCTCTGTATGTTGTAAAAAACTGCACCTTTGCATTCATTAACCCAACTTACTATTTTCCTCTTAACTTCAGTCCCTGGAAAGCAATGTGTTCCTTCTCCTTCTCCTCCTCCACCTACTCCTCCTCCTCCTCTTCCTTCTCCTCCTCCTCCTCCTTCTTCTGCTTCTTCTTCTTCTTCTCCCCCCCCCTCAGTTTTTCATACCTGAGATATTTATTTATTTATTTTAACATATACAATTATATTATTCCACATATATACAATAAACTACCTATAGCAACAATAACCATGACACCATCAGAAGTTATATAAATGTTACATTCTTAGTGTTTTGGCTATTTGTGTTTGACAGCCTTGAAGAAAACATCTTTCCTATCTTGGTGCATCTACAATTCTGAATGTAAATCAATCTCCATCACATCTTGTCATTATCAACTTAAAACATCTATCTAGACCCAAAAACATCGTAACCCCTAAACAACAAAACTTCATTGTAAAACTAAGATACCTCTTCTTCAACTCCATTAGAGACTTGAGAATAAATAAACTTGATTACCTGAGTAAGCCAGGAGTGCAGCTTAGTAGATTTCAAAATGAAAAGATGAAAGAGACAGTTTTCTTCCTGAAAAGATCTTCTTCTTGTACATATTTGATTGTTCTGCTTATCTCACATAATTAAATTTCACAAAAGAATTCAATTTTCCATTTAATTACATGAGTTGAAATTTCTTGCTTTTTAAAAGGAAATTTCTTTAAATTTATTTTATTTTATTTATCATATGTATAACTATACAACTTGATCCCAGCCCCCCCGCCAGCCCTTTTCATCAAATTCTCGCCATCAGGTGACATAATCCTCTATACTAAATTATTCTTCTCAGAGAAGTGGAGGCTCCTAAGGGGTGTTAGAAAGAAGTATATTCTCCCACTGAGGCCAGACAAGGCAGCCCAGCTAGGGGAAATGGATCCAAAGGCAGGCAACAGAGTCAGAGACAGGTCCTATTCTTGTTTTGAGTGGCTCCGCATGACAGACAAGTTGCATGTCTGTTACATATGTATAGGGGTCCATTGTAAGCTTTTTGGTTTGTGGTTCACACTCTGCAATCTACCATAGACCCAGATTGGTTCTTTTTATGTCCTCATGTGGAGTTCTTGACCCTTTATATCTCTCAAATTTTCCTCCCCTTTCCTCTTTCATAAAACTCCCCAGCTCAACCTATCTGCAGATCTCTGCATCTGTTTCAATCATCTGCTGGAGGAAGCATTTCAGAAGACAGTTATGCTAGGCTCTTATTTGTAATCATAGTAGAGTATCATTAATAGTGTAAGCGATTGGCTCTTTCCCATGGGACGGATCCCAAGATTAGCTAGTCATTGGTTTGCCAATTCCTCAATCTCTGTTCTGTCTTTATCCCTACACTTCTTATAATTAGGGCAATTTTTGGATCAAAGGATTTTTTGTAGATTGGTGTTCCTCGGGGAAAATGGGAGGGAGGGGAGAATGGGAGAATACAAGGGATAGGATAACCATAGAGATGTAACAAGAATAAATTAATTTAAAATAAATAAATAAATAAAAATAAAAATAAAAATAAATAAAAAAAAAGATTGGTGTTCCTCTACCTCCACGGGAAGTCCCACCTGCCTACAGGACATGGTGAGTTCAGGCTCCATGTCCTTTGCTTTTAGAGCTTTCAGATGAGGCTACCCCAAAGAATCTCAGGGTCCTCCCCTGTCCTAGGAATGCTCCCCCATCAGTTTTATTTCTCTCTCTAGGTACTTTTTTTCTTTTCTTTTCTTCCCCTATTTTATGTGCATACCACATTTTTATTTCCATTTATCCATCAGTATACAGTTGGGTTGCTTCCAAGTTTTCTGTGTTTATGTCATGTGAGGTCATGCAAATCAATTGGTCATCTCTAAGCCAGGAAAGTATAACTATATAACTATATATGTGTATATATAGCTTAGAGGGAAACTCATTCCTTCACAGGTAATCTCATTCTCATTCATGCCTTCATCTTACATTTATTCTATTCAAGGTTTCTAACATCTCAAGCTGTCTAGCAAACCTTGAAGGTCTCCTCTACTTGGGATGATGATTTTTGTTGGTATAGTACCTATTGGCATTTAGTTCAACATTGATGCTGTAGCTTCAACACCCATCTAATGAAGAGGGAGCAACATCAGTAGTAAAATTTCAAGTGACTTCTTCTGACTGGAAACAGTGCCCAATAGCTACAAGCATATTACACTAATTAATACTTTCTCCTGAGTTGACGCCAGACAACATAAATCAATCCATCTGGAATAGAAGATACTACAGTCTGATCTCTCTCAGCTGCATAAAGCAATACGCTCACAGAGTTCCTAATTACATTCAAGTTAAATGCTGAAAAATCCATCCAAGAGTACAATCAGGACGTATTTTATTTCTCAATCCTAACAGATCACAAAGTCCTACCAGAATGCCATCCCAGCACTAGACAACCTAAAGAGAGAACCAGTATCAAGAGTAGGAAGGTACTTAGTCTAAAAAAATAGTTGCATAACTGTGCTCCACAATAAAAGCACTAGTTTAAAATTAAGAATGGCACAGACTCCTAGCAAAAACTCAAAAACATATCCACATTACAGTGCCTTTCATGTACCAATGTGGACAAATATGATTGTCACTAGTTTCACATCCTTCCCACCAAGACTAACAGTTCAATCAGCCATCAGAAGCCTGCTTGTGTAAAATGACATAGTTCTACTTTCTACAATACCAGGCCTTTGTTCCCCAACTGATATATACAAGCAGATCTGGGATCTCTGCATCCACTATCTCTGGTGTTAAACATGGTCAGAAATCAGTATTTATGTCTCCAGCGTGTTTTCTTTCTAAGGGACATACTAAAAATACCTAGGAAATATATGAGGTTCACTCTAATCATATTCATCTTCTAACTTTTCATATTCCTTCTATGCTGTAGAGGTACACTGATGGCCAGGCCAAAGTGCTTAAAAGAGACATCTTCATTTTCAAAATAAGCCTACAAGTAGAACATTATGATAGGCAGATTTGGGCCAAGGGGTCCCACTCAAACTTAAGGACCAGCCAAGGACAATACAGGTGGTAAACTTTAAACCCCTACCCAGATCTAGCCAATGGTCAGAACAGTCTCCACACTTGAGTAGAGAGAGGGATATGACTTTCTCACATACTCTGGTGCCTCACATTTGACCATGTCCCTGGAGGGGGAGACCTGGTGGCACTCAGAGGAAGGACAGCAGGTTACCGAAAAGAGACTTGATACCCTATGAGCATATACAGGGGGAGGAGGTCCCCATCAGTCACAGTCATAGGGGAGGGGAGTAAGGGGAAAATGGGAGGGAGGGAAGAAAGGGAGGATATAAGGGATGGGATAACCATTGAGATGTAACAAGAATAAATTAATAAAAAAAAGATAAAAAAGAATAATTGTAGCTAAATTAAAAATGTTTTTCATGCAATAAAAAACAAAACAAAACAAAGTAAGCCCTTCAGTGGCTTTAGGTATTCCCTGCCATTTACCAACAGTGGAATTGAAAGAAAGGAAGTATTTCCATCCTCCTGGTAATCAACACCATCCTCTCTGAAGAGGTCCTGGTCTGCTCCTGAATCTTCACTTGTTTTGTTTTGTTTTTCTGAGACATGGCCTCAAGGCCATGTAGCCTTGACCATCCTGGACTCTCATTGTAGAACAAGGTGGCCTCAAAATCACAGAGATCCACCTGCCTCTGCCTCCTAGTTTGCAGGGATTAAAGGATGTGTGCCACCATAGTTGATTCACTCCTAAATCATCTGAAAATATTTTATGCATATTGGTGTCACCTCCTTACTTAGATGTTCCTGCTTACATCAGACAAGTGGTCTGAGTTTGGGGACAGTATGTATTTAGGAATAGAGTGCTCTATAAGGCAGCAGACACCATTAGCATTGATCCCTACTAATTACCTGAGTCTAGAGAAGAAATATGTCTTGGGGTCCACAGAGGATCATAAAGAAAGTTCTACTACTGTTGCTAGCTTCGTACAAATTTTTTCTTTTGGTAGCTTCTAGTTTCTTACACTAGGAATTCCTGCAGATCCTGCAGATTTTAGGTTTCAGCCATCATAAATTCTATTGTAAAACTGGTGGAAACTCCTTCCACTTAAGAAAATTATTTTGTACCTTAAAATTTGGTTGAATGTATTTAATAGTTTCAGTAGATTCTAAACACATGCACACACACACAAATACACACACACACACACACAAAGCAAGCAAGTGAACAAACGAACAGACAAAAAACCATCTAACATCTTCTCTGATTTACATTGGCCCTAGAAAGGTATTAAATTAATATGTTAGAAGTACATATCTAATTTGACAGAATTTACAGGTGATAATAATATGGGGTACATGGATTGTGAATGAACTAATGACATTTTGTAGAAGTTGGTTTATTTGAGTGAAAGTTTTTTTTTATTAAAAAATAAACATGCTTGATTCTCTCTGTCTCTCTCTCTCTCTTTTCTTCTCCCAATCCCTCCTCTCTCTTACCTTCCTTCTCTTACCTCCTTCTTTTTCTATATGAATCTTTCTAGAACATGAGCATTTACCAGTTATTTTCTTAACTAAAAAGAAAATATTTACTCTTTTAAATATGGTATTTATTACACAGATTGCCTCAATTTAATTTTTTTGAATATTCTAATGGTTTCAGTCTCTTCATTTGTATTAATTTTTAATGTACACATACTTTCATATTACAATTATGTTTTTTTGAGTAATTGTTTAATCATAAAACATCAGAATTATAGGGAGATTATACATTTCTTTTTTTCAAACTTTTTTTTATTAATTTATTCATATTACATCTCAATTGTTAGCCCATCCCTTATATCCTCCCTCCCAATTCTTCCCTACGCCCCTCCCCTATGTCTGTGACTGAGGGTGACCTCCCACCATATATGCTCTTAGGGTATCGAGTCTCTTTTTGGTAACTTGCTATCTTTCCACTGAGTGCCACCATGCCTACCCATCCAGGGGACAAAAGTCTAATATCCAAAATATATAAAGAACTCAAGAAATTAAACACCACCAAACCAAATAACCCAATAGAGAAATGGGGCTCAGAACTAAACAGAGAATTCTCAACAGAGGAATATCGAATGGCTGAGAAACACTTAAAGAAATGCTCAACCTCCTTAGTCATCAGGGAAATGCAAATCAAAACGACACTGAGATTCCATTTTACACCCATCAGAACGGCTAAGATCAATAACTCAACTGACAGCACATGCTGGCGAGGATGTGGAGAGAGAGCAACACTCCTTCATGGCTGGTGGGATTCCAAACTAGTACAACCACTTTGGAAATCTATCTGGCGCTTTCTCAGAAAAATGAGAATAGGGCTTCCTCAAGACCCAGCTATTCCACTCCTTGGAATATACCCAGAAGATGCTCTACCACACAACAGGAACATATGCTCAACCATTTTCATAGCTGTGTTATTCATAATATCCAGAACATGGAAACAGTGTAAGTGTCCCTCAGTAGAAGAATGGATAAAGAAACTGTGGTATATTTACACTATGGAATACTACTCAGCAATTAAAAACAAGGAATTTCCAAGATTTGTGGACAAATGGATTGAAATAGAAATTATCATAATGAGTGAGTTCACCCAGAAGCAAAAAGAATTAAATGGTATATACTTACTTATATCAAGACACTAGTCCAAGGGGCACGTCCCATGAAAAACTATACTCACCAGGAAAGTGGGTCAGAGGAGAGGACAACCTATTGAGACATTAGGTGAGAGAAGCCTGGGAGAATGAGGAAATATAAGGATCCAGAGGGTCCTGGAAACCTAATAGAGGAACTTTATGACAGGCGGATGTAGGTCCTGGAGTCCACCTCAAACTGTGGCACCAGCCAAGGAAAATATAGGCAGTATACTTCGAACCCCTACCCAGACTAGCCAATGGACAGGACATTCTCCACTGTTGAGTGGAGAAGGAGATCTGACTTTCACACAAACTCTGGCCCTCCATCTCTGACTACGATTATGTTTTTATTTAAAGTTTTATTTTGTTTAATTTTTCCTCATCTAGCGCTAGGTATTGAATTCATGCCCGTTCCATGAGACACATGTTCTACCACAGAGCTGCATCCCTTTTCCTGAATGTGGGGTAAATTGACTGGTTATTTTTTAATTCTTTTCTTTTGCTGAAAATAGATTCTTTTTTTCCATATAATATTTTATGATTATAGTTTCCATTTGTTCTTCTACTATTTACTCCATATGACCTCCAATCCAGATCCATTCCCTTTCTGTCTCTCATTCAAAAAGAACAGGCATCTAGAGATAACAACCATATATTACAGAATAAAATATAAGATGAAGAAAAAAACTGCCATATTAAAGTTGGACATGAAAAACAACTTGGAGGAAAAGAGTCCGAAGAGCAGGCACATGAATCAGAGTCCTATTTGTTCAAACACTCAGGGGTCCCATTATAATATGAAGCTAAAAATAATAATATATTTATAGAGGACATAAAAGAGACCCATGTTGGTCCTATGCTTGTTGATTTGGTCTCTGTAAGCTCATATGTGTCTTGGTTAGTTGAGTCAAATGTCCTTGTTCTCCTGATGCCTTTCATGACTTGTAGTTCTTCTAATCTTCCCAAATTCTCTTCTCTGGGATTCCATTAGCTCTGAAGGGAGCGATTTTATAGCAGCTTTCCATTTTGACTATCTCTCCATGCACTGTTTGTCTGTCACTCTGCATCTATTCCCATCAGTTGCCAGAGAAAACCTCTCTGATGATAACTGGACAAGTTACTGATCTGTGAATGTAGCACAGTATTATTAGGAATCATTTAATTGATTTTCTTTCTCTATTCCTTTCTTTCTTTCTTTCTTTCTTTCTTTCTTTCTTTCTTTCTTTCTTTCTTTCTTTCTTTCTACCATGTCACAGACACATGGACAAGTAATAAAGACTCGGACACAGTTCTAAAGACCTGTGACTGCCCACCACGATCTTTAGACATCCAGAACAAATGTTAAGGCTTTGCTTGACAAAGTTCCAAAGATCTCTGACTGTTCACCAGTGCCCTTAAATATTATCTATGGACCAGGTGTAATTTTTCCTAAAAACTTTGAAATCTACTTTTTCTCCTAAAATAGTCTTTCTCTATTTCTCACTTTGACTTTGAGCCCTAATGGAAAATAAACTGGAAAAAAATTCCAACAGAGAAGGTTGAGAGAAGACTTCTGGCAAAAAAGAGAGACTTGGCTCTGACTATTGTGATCAGCCAGGTAAAACTCCTTGAAAAGAAAGTTCTGATTTTGACATAATAGTACATGGTTAAATATTATTAGCTGTAGGAAAGTAAAACTTGTTTCTTTATATTTGGCTTTGAAAGTAATAAAAACTAGGCTTGGAACATCATATTTTACAGATATTGTACAATAGAGGACCCATAACAGTTAGGCTAGGCTTGGTTAGCATGTTTCTTTCTTTAGGACTGGAATTAAGTCAATTTTTTCTGTGTTAAGTATGCTTAGTCTTAAGTGATGTTACTATGACAATCATGTAAACAAAATGGCTTTAGCCAGGGAAAAATTATGATTAAATTTTTCTGAGTATTGTTTAAGAAATAATAATCAGGTCATGCTGACCATTGCTTGGATATTGATTTATTTTGTTATATGCTTTATTGTAGCTTATACAGAACTATTTGTATTTCTTTCTTACATTGTTTTCTTGCTTTGTTAATTTTTAAATGCTCTATTTATTGTAAAAGATGAGAAAATCATGATGTAATCTGTAATGAAAACAAACAAACAAACAAAGTTCATTTTAGATAAAGTAGTTAGGTTGGTCCAGTATGTGACAGTAAAGGAAAATTAAAGTTGTCCTGGCCTAGAAGATCTTTCAATTTGCATGGCAATTTATGCTTGGGCCTCAACATTCCTTTTCTCCTCTGTTCCTCAGTCTCTATTTAACAATTAGTTCCTCTACCTAATTGTTAACCAATAGTTATTCTCTTTGGCTTGCTGTTCCCCATCTGCCCAATTCTCCCTACTGTGGAACCATCAAGAGTCCCTTCTCTCATCCCAAAGGTGGTCAACGGGACTACCAGTAGTGTTCCCTGGTGATAGACCTCTGGACTACCTAGTCTCTGGTTCTTGATTACTCAAGCAGTGTCTGGTATGGGTTCTTTCTCATGGAGTGAGCTTAAGCCCAATCGGGTATTTTTTGGATACTCCTACAAGTTCTGTGGCACCATTGCTATAGCATATTTTGCTGCAGGACAGAATTGTGATAAGTGGTTTTGTAGCTGGTTTGGTATCAATTTTTTTTTTCATTAGTTTGCAAAGTACCTTCTTGTACCAAAGAAACAAGAATGTAAGGGTGAAGGATGCATTTAGGCACCAGCTCTACTTCTCCTTGTTTAATGACTTATGTGGATGTTGTCCTCAGCAAAGGGGCTGCATTGTTAGTTTGCAGAGAGCAACTTTTTTCAATAGTCTGAGATGTTTGGGGATTCCCATGCGATACCATTGAAAAACAACTCAATTGACTACAACCCATCCCTGCTGTTGGAAGCTTCAATTGGCTCTAAGAGTTGTTGGCTCCATATCCCTGATCACTAAGAATCTTCATTAGGATCACCTTCATAGATTCAAGGAATTTTCCATTTCACTCGGTTTTACATCACTCCTCAAATGTTTCTGATTTCCAACCATCTTTCCATGTGCTCTTTCACTCTACTTAATCCTCAACTGATCTTTCCCACAGCTACAATCCTCAACTCCCTGAAGTCTTTCAATGAGGGCTACTATATTTTTCTGTGCAAGCAAGAATAATACATCCCCTCTAGACACTCACTCTTTACCTAATATCTCTGTTTCTATGGATTATAGCCTAGACGTCATTTACTTAACTGCTAATAACCACTTATAAGTGAATGCATACAACATTTACTTTTCTGGTTTGGGATTAACTCAATAAGAATTTTACTATATCCATTTATTTACTTGCAAATTTCATGATGCCATTTTTAAAAACATATGAATATTAATCCATTGTTTAAATGTACCACATTTTCTTTGTTCTTCTATTGAAGGGCATCTAGGTTGTTTACAGTTTCTGGCTATTATGAATAAATCTGCAATGAAAATGGTTGAGAAATGGTCCTTGTGGTTGGATTAAGTGTCCTTTGGGTTTTTGTGAACTTACCTTTCACTCTAAGATTACATACAAATGAATAGTAGTTTATAATTCTTTAGTGTGTTATTAGATCCTTTTAAATAAATTTTATTTTATGTGTATGAGTATTTTGCTGCAAGAATATATGTGTATCAGTTTCATAGCTGGTACTTGGAGAGATCAGAAAAGGTTGTTGAATACCATGGAAGTTGAGGTATGTATTGTGGTGAGCTCCATGTGCATTTTGGGAACTGGATTATTTGCAAGAGGAGCAAACACTCTTAAGCACTGAGATTTCTCACAAGCCCTGTTGTGGAATTCTTTCTTCTAGTACTTTGTTAAAGTATGAATTAATTTTAATTGCAGATATTGTTCTATAATAGTTCTCTGTAATTTCATTTCTTAATTTGGTATCACTTTAATGTTGGCCTCTTGCAATCAGTTTAGAATTGTTTCCTTATCTCATTTTTGGAGCAGTTTGAAGATTTTGATGTAAATTAATCCTTAAATAGTTGGTTAGCTAGAGGAGCATAGGCATGTTTCTGGAGTTTTGTTTTTCAGTAGGGTAAGTCGTAGTTACTTATTCATTTGCCCTGATATTTATACATCTCTCTAGGTTTTCTTTTTATTTATAGTTCAATTTTGATATGTAATAAGTTTCTAAAATGTGTCTATTTTATGTATGTTGTATCATCCATAAGTTTTGTTAATGTAAACTAAATCTTTTCTACCAGAAATACTATTGCTCCATTTGAGAATACATCTCCATATTGCTTTTTGCATAATCAAAGATTTATTCTATAAATACAAAGATGTTTTGTTTTATGTAGTAGATTCCATTTTATATCTACTTAGTATGTCTAATCATTTCTATGATGCTTTCATTTTTAAAAGCTACATGTAAATAACTCATAGGTCTTCGGAAGTTTACAGCCATAGTACACTAAAAAACAATTTAACTATATGAAAATGTCAGTGTCTCATCCTAAGAAAAATTTTTCCTAATATGATTTTGATTATGAGAATACTTCCAGACAAGACTTTAGAGTTCTTACTAATGAAAATATGTAAATCCAACTGAACAATAACTTACTCATTCTAAAGGACATGCAATTATTCTGCATAGACTACAGGAAATTATAAAAATGTTAAAGAATGACCAATGCTATAGATTATATAGACTATAGAGACATATTAAAATATATTTTCTTTCCTTGTATATTTATATTTGTGTAACTTAATTAGAGAGTAACTATATTTTGAATAAATCTAGTTTACAATTTACAACATTATAGAGAAACAAAGTTTTGAAAGAATGATGGTAATTATCTTTTTTATAAAACATATGTGACTTGCTCTGTTGAGATTCAAGCTTGTTAGATGCTGGTGATGTATTAAGTTTTTGATAATATATTATAAAAATTACCATCAGCTTCATATTAATAAGCTTAGGCTTAGATGCTGTCTGGGCCCACCCTGCTCTGTACTACTACTTGTATTTTCTATCAAGATGCCTGAGGAAGTGCATCTTGGAGAGGAAGAGGTGGAGACCTTTGCCTTACAGCCAGAGATTGCTCAGCTCATGTCCCTCATCATCAGTGTTTTCTACTCAAACAAGGAAAATTTTCCCGTGAACTGATCTGTAATGCTTCTGATGCCTTGGACAAAATTTGGTATGAGAGACTGACAGATCCTTCCAAGTTGGACGGTGTCAAAGAGATGAAAATTGACATTATTCCTAACACTCAGGACCGCACGCTGACTTTGGTGGACACAGACATTGGCATGACCAAGGCTGACCTCATAAATAACTTGTGAACCATTGCTAAGTCTGCCACAAAAGCCTTCATGGAGGCGCTCCTTGCTGATGCAGACATCTCCATGATTGGGCAGTTTGGTGTTGGATTCTACTCTGCTTATCTAGTGGCAGAGAAAGTGATTGTGATCACAAAGCACAATGATGATAAGCAGTATGCCTGGGAGTCTTCTGCTGGCGGCTCCTTCATAGTCTGTGCAGACCATGGTGAGCCCATTGATAGGGGTACCAAGGTGATCCTTCACCTCAAAGAAGACCAGAAAGAGTACTTAGAAGAGAGGAGGATCAAGGAAGTGGTGAAGAAACACTCCCAGTTCATAGGCTACCCCATCACACTCTATTTAGACAAAGAACGGGAAAAGGAGATCAGTGATGATGAGGCAGAGGAAGAGAAAGGTGAGAAAGAGGAGGAAGATAAGGATGACAAGAAGAAGCCTAAGATTGAATATGTGGGATCAGATGAGGAGGATGACAGAGGCAAAGACAGGAAGAAGAAGACAAAGAAGATTAAGGAGAAATAAATTGATCATGAAGAATTGAATAAGAGGAATCCTATTTCTAACAGAAACCCTGATGACATCACTCAGGAGGAATATGGTGAATTCTGTAAGAGCCTCACCAGTGACTGGGAAGACTACTTGCCAGTCAAGCACTTCTTTATAGAAGGTCAGTTGGAATTCAAAGCACTGCTCTTCATTCCTCAGTGAGCTCCCTTTGACCTTTTTGAGAACAACAAGAAGAACATCAAATTGTATGTCCATCATGTGTTCATCATGAACAGTTGTGATGAGCTGATACCTGAGTACTTCAAATTTATTCATGGTGTGAGTGACTCTGAGGACCTGCCCCTGAACATCTCTGAGAAATCCTCCAGTAGAGCAATACTGAAAGTCATCTGGAAAAATATTGTTAAGAAGTACCTTGAGCTCTTCTCTGAGTTCGCTGAAGACAAACAGAACTACAAGAAATTTTATGAGGCATTCTCCAAGAATTTAGAGATTCAAATCCATGAAGATTCCACTAACCATCACCATCTCTCTGAGCTCCTGTGCCATCACACCTCTCAGTATGAAGTTAAGATGACTTCCTTGTCGGAGTATGAATCTTGCACATAGTAGGCACAGAAATCTATTTACTATATCACTGGTGAGAGCAAAGAGCAGGTGGTCAACTCTGCCTTTGTGGAGCAGTTTTGACGTGGTGTACATGACTGAGCCAAATGATGAGTACTGTGTGCAGAAACTTAAGGAGTTTGATGGAAAAAGCCTGGTCTCAGTGACTAAGGAAAGCCTGGAGCTACCAGAGGATGAGGAAGCAAAGAAGAAAATGGAGGAGGGCAAGGCAAAGTTTGATAATCTCTGCAAGCTCATGAAGGAGATCTTGGATAAGAAGGTTGAAAAGGTGACAATCTCCAATAGGCTTGTCTCGTCACCCTGCTGCATTGTGACAAACACGTATGGCTGGACAGCCAATATGGAGCAGATCACGAAGGCCCAGGCACTGAGAGACAACTCTACAATGGGCTATATGATGGTCAAAAACACCTATAGATCAATCCTTACCACCCCATTGTGGAGACCCTGCTGCAGAAGACTGAAACAGACAAAAATGACAAAGCTGTGAAGGACCTGTTCGCCCTGCTGTTTGAAACTGCTCTGCTTTCCTCTGATTCCTCTACTGATGATCGCCAAACACACTTCAACCATAACTACCACATGAATAAGCTAGGGTTGGCCATTGATGAAGACGAGGTGACAGCAGAGGAGGCAAGTGCTACTGTTCCAGATTAAATCCCCCCATTTGAGAGTGATGATGATGTCTCTGCTTGGAAGAAGTAGAATAAAGAGCTCCTAGGAAGCCGATGCCCACTGTATAGTTTCCCCAGGTTCCCCTAGCAGCCTTGGCCAACCTGGCACTCTGCTCATGTCAAGAAGAATGAATCTCTTTTATCCTGTCCTTGTGCCTTAAGGTAGGAAAGTCCCCTCACACAGAATAGCAGGGTTGGGTATTGTGTATTGTGGGGTTTTTTGTTTGTTTGTTTGTTTTCTTTTGTTGTGAAATGAAAAGTATGCAAAATAAAGAAGATGTAGTTTAAAAAATGTAACAGTTAAAAATACAAAGATTATCTACAATCTCCATCAAGACATATGATTATTAGTAAAAAAATTAAGATTTTGATTTTGATAGAAATATTTATCTAGACTAAAACTTTTATGTACCAAGTCTCTTCTTGGTAGCCTGCTATCCATCCTCTGAGTGCCACCAGGTCTCCCCATCCAGGGGACATGATCAAATATGAGGCGCCAGAGTATTTGTGAAAGTCATATCCCACTCTCAACTGAACTGTGGAGAATGTCCGTTCCATTGGCTAGATCTGGGTGGCGGTTTGAAGTATTGTCCTTGGCTAGTGCCCTATGAGCATATAAAGGGGGAGGAAGTCCCCTCAGTCACAGTCATAGGGGAGGAGTGTATGGGGAAAATGGGAGGGAGGGAGGAATGGGTGGATACAAGGAATGGGATAACCATTGAGATGTAATATGAAAAAGTTAATTAAAAAATGTATATACTATTTCAAAAATATTAATATTATTATTAATGAAAATATTTATTAACAGAAAGGATATTTTGAATTGATAGAATTTTAACTATATCATTTTCATATATACATGAATGTTTTTTACATGATGAAGGAAAATAATGTCATAAATTTTTATTAAAAATAAATTTAACACATTAAATAATTTCAGAAAGTATTATATTTATAATTTTTCTTATGTTGTTTTCCTATTTAAAGTATAATTAAATATGTTTCACAATATGTTATTGAAGTTTCAAAAATAATTCTATAAATTACCTTTGTATATAATAACTTCATCATTTAAATAGAATGTATTAAATATTGAAAACCTATAGGTTTTATTTTTGACATGTTTTTAGTTAAGATATAATCACATTATATTTCATCCTTCCTTTCCCCCTACAGTCCCTCTTTTTTTTCAATTAGTAGTAACCATTTATTTTTTCTTTTTTACATATACATTTATATTATTACATAAATATACAATAAACTACCTACAGCAAAAAGAACCACAAAACAATCAGGTATTATATAAATGTTAAACTCATAGTGTTTTCTCTAATTGTATTTGGAAAAATAAATGTTTATAGATCAAGATAGATGTTTTAATTTGATAAAGATGAGCTATAATAGATATTGATTTACATTAAGAACTTTAGACTCACCAAGATAGAAAATGTATGTTTTTTAATGAAAAAAGTAGATATCCAGGTTTTTGATCCACAAGGAATAAATTACAAGGAATTAACAATGTCAAAGCTTACTTTGAGAATACATCTATTGTAATGTGTATTGTAATCAATTGTAAGTTGATTGGTCATATAAAAAATTCTCAACTAATTGTAGATCATATGTTCAGAGGAAAAATCTAAAATAAAAGTTAATATATGCCATCATTACACATTAATTGTACATTATACATTAATAGTTATTGAAAACCATATAATTTTCATACCAGTTGAAATTCAAAGCTTGTGTAGATGGAAGGTAAGCCAAAATTTTTTAGCTAAATTTCATTAAAATCAATATTTACTGTTTACTTTCAATTGATTCTTTTTTATACTCCTGTTAAAAAGTGTATATTATAAAATATAGTGGAATTATATGTAAATTCTAAGAGGGACGAGTTTGAGCTAGGCTTTCATGTATGTTGTGTCACCTCACAACTGAAACATTTCCTCCTATAACAGGCTTCCTATTTCTTAGGAAGTGGAATTTAACAATGCTCAGGAAGTATGCAAAATATGTTAGTTTAGGAAGGCTCATGGGATTTCCAACCCTCTTCAACTTACAAAAGCAGAAATCATTGGAGGTTAGAAGAGATTCTTCACCTAGCTTACCTACCTACAAGTTATGCTGGGAGCTTCATGGATGTGTGCAGTCTTTTTAAATCACCATGCACAGAACAGTCATGTTTGTGTGTGTGTGTGATTTAGTTGCCCTTTGGTTATGTATGCTACTGTAATTAATTTCTCACCTATAGTCCTGTAAGTAATTTAATAAACTCACACAATCATCAAGCTTGTTGAACATTCTTTGTTCTATAATTAGTGCCCGATTTTGAGTGAATAGATGTTTATATATATATATATATATCTTTGGGGATGTTGAGCGATCACAGAACAAATGAAAGGTTTCAAACATCATTTATTTTGCCATTAAGCAGCAAACACCATTGAACTCCCCATAGGACTTTGCATCTCAAATATTTCATGTGCTTGAATTCACACAGAATGACATAGCAATTGTCAGAAGGAAAACAAAAGGAAAATTGTTGGAAGTTATGCAAGAGAGAAAACAGAACAGCCTTACATCTCATTAAATGGGGATCACCAATTAGCACATCCCCAATGAGTGTGTAGCAGAGGAAGAATCTGAGGATGACATGCCCTGAGGACTTCACGCTGTTATGGAGCATTGATCGGCTTGTTTTCTTCCCAGTCACAACATCCCTCATAATCTATGAGTTGTGTGAAAACTTTAAGTGGGCTTCTAGCCCCTCACTGAGCAATGTCATGTGCACTTACAATAATAATGATTGATATTTTTCAAGCATTGCTGCTGGAGCAGATTAATGAGTCATCCAACAACCTGAGAAAGTACTAAGAGATGTAGATTGTTAGCAATCACCACAACCCTTACAAAATTTTTGAAGTAGATTGTTAGTAAAGTTTGGCCAAGATGTTTTTATCAGTGACTCTGACATAGAAAGTATTTAGGAACAATTTGAAGTTCAAAAAGGCATAGTCTTAATAGTTGAGCTAAGGATTTTTTAAGGTTGGGTAAGAAAAATGGTGGCAGCCTAACTGGTGCTGGCATATATGACTCTCTTGCTAAAACTGGGCTGTTGATCAAGGTGAGGATTCATTTCTTGTATCCATTTTTGCCTCAGCTTCCTGATAAGATTTAATAAAAAAAAATGTTCATGAGTAGATGTGCACATTGAGGACTTAAAGTAGAAATGAATGTTTTTACATAAAAGTTTAGATTTCTTAAAATTTTTCTAAGATTACTTTTTAAGATAAATGATAAAATAATCAATCCTTTGTTACTGCAAGTTGTAGCCTGCTGGTAAGAGAAACTGGCTGAGAAAATTACCTTGCTTGCTTACACTTTGCTAATGTGTAACAAGTCGCTTAGCTGTAAATATATGTGAGTTTGAGAGAATAATTTGTGTTTCATCCATAATGCATAAAGCATTTGATCATGTGAGGGAATTGGGAAAATATTTTTCTACAAATATTCATTGTATTCCTTCACTTAAGGTATAATAGAGTGTAACCACATTTTTTTGCACTTCAGGAAAGATTTTGCTGAGATATATAAGCTGTAAGAGAAAAAAATAAAATTGTTAGATAGTTGGAGCTTTGCTCCATCCATAAAATGTATGTATGTATGTATGTATGTATGTATGTGAAGTTGTTGAACTTGTTGGAGCTTTGCTTCATAAAACATGTGTGTGTGTGTGTGTGTGTGTGTGTGTGTGTGACTGTGCACCTGCTTTACATTCATCATCAACATCACATTCCCTCTTTGGATTGATGAACACACTGTTAGAGCTGGCTTTCAACATAAAATGTAGAATGCATACCAGAAGAACTACAAATCATGTGCTATAGT
This sequence comes from Acomys percivali, assembly GCA_907169655.1. NCBI lineage: Eukaryota > Metazoa > Chordata > Mammalia > Rodentia > Muridae > Acomys > Acomys percivali. The sequence goes on along the minus strand of OU015760.1, from coordinate 63,045,983 downwards.
TCTCTGTATCTGCTTTTTTTTTAAACTACTGTCTATCATTAAAGGATTTTATAAAAACTGTATCTCCATCTAGTGGCACCTGTAGAGTCTAAATTTTATTTTATCAATATCTTTTATTTTCTTTTTTTTTAAAGTTCCTTACCAAATGATGGGTATGCCTAAGTATTGAGAAATTTTGTGACAGTGCATATGCAAATTGGAATTATCAAGTGTTGATAAATGTGTAGTGAAATTGCTAGGTTATTCAGGTTTTCTGTTAGTCTATTAGAGATATAGAAAGCTCAAAATCAGTGTTTGAGTAACGTAAATTCACTTTGAATATTTCAGCACATAAAACCGCATATATTTTAAAAACAATATAAATTCTATCTTTAGTCTTTACAGAATTAGTGAAATTTTCCTCTCATACAACTTCCATTCTTCCTACATTATTAATTACACATTACAGAAAAAAGAATGACCAGGTCATTGTTAACCTGTGTAATTTTGGAGAAAAATGTAGTGAGCTATAATTGCAGTTCCTTTTAAGAATGATAATTTTTAGCTAAAAGTGATATTTAGAATGCTCATAGGCAAATGACCAAAACCCAACAACTTCTGCTTAAATTGATGAATGACAATACCTCCGTGGTATTTGTATTTGAACATGGTTTCAGAATATTGACTTCAGTTATAAAATGTTTATATTTTTATTGAATTCCTTCAATAAGTCACTTTAAATTTTCTGACAATATGATTTTGTATATCATTAATTAAGGGTGACAATACCTTAAAACTCAACAATGAAACCATACAATCATAGGCAAAGTATTTAAATATTCTAAATCCATCTGTAAATTGATAATATTAATCATTAAGTGCTCAAGAAATTACTGCCTTTTTAAAATGAGCTAATATTTATGTTACATATCCAGAAAATAGAAAATATTTCTATAAATATTAAATAAATTTTTCTGTAGTTCTTGTAAGATATGCTATTAATAACATGTGGAATTTATGCAGGATGTACTTTTTCAAAGCACTTTTTTACCTATCTGTTCTGGTCAATTTCTTTGTCTATTTAACAGCGACAAAGGCCATCTGGAAAGAAGGAACCCCGCCTCCATTAGTTTGGCTTGTAGGCAAGCCTGTGGGATATTTTTTTGATTAATGATTCATATGGGGGGGACCAAATATACTGTGGGTGATGGCACCCTTGATCAGATGGTACAGGAATATATATATGAATGTAGGTGAAGCAGTTACAAGGGATAAGTAAATAAGAAATATTTCTGCATGACCTCTAGTTCAGTTCCTGTCTCTAAGTTTCTGTCTTAAATTCTAACCTGAGTTACCATCATAATATGTAATAATCCAATAAGCTGTAAAGATGAAACTCATCTTTTACTTCTCACATTGTTTTTAGTCATACTGCTTATTATAGAGATACAAAGAAATCTAGGACACTATCACTAATGAGAATCTTGTCAAACTAATGTTATAAAGATCGTAGAATTATAATTATCCATAAGTTTTCTATTAGGGAAATTTTTAGACAAAATTCCAAGAAAATTTCCAGAGTACTTAGGTAATATAGTTATATAATAAATGAAATATGATGCAACTAGAACCCATATTTCATGTCAATGATTCTACTATATTAAGCAATGGTTTTCAAAAATGTGTCAATACTGTCAAGAAAGAAGATATGACAAGTAAATATCATTCCACTGTCTATCTCCAATTAAGTATACTAGAGTTTCAATTATGGCACTTCTTTATATAGTTTGTTGTCAGAGTTTCTATTGCTGTATAAAAACATCATGGATTTGGCAACTCATATAAAGAAAAATATTTGATTCAAGTCTGATTATAGTTTCCAATGTTTAGTCCATTATTGTCATCGGAAGAAGCATGATAGCATATAGGCAAACTTAGTGCTGAGAGGGACCTGAAAGTTCTACATCTGGATCAGCACAAAGCTGAAAGTGCATGGTATGTACTAACTTATTATTGGAATTTAACCACACAATACAGGAAAAAAGCAGACTACAAAGCAGAGACCCAAAGAAGATAAATAACAAGGCAGATCCAATGGAGGATGTTTAAATCTCATAAGATGGGGAAATAGAATGGAGAAAGGTAGTGGCAAAAGAGACATAAAAAAGTAGGAAAGGGAGCATAGAAAGGCGGGTGGAGATTAGAAATGGGGAGGGGATGTGGCATAATGTGTGTGTGTGTGTGTGTGTCTGTGTGTCTTTGTGTCTGTGTGATGGAGAACAGAAGGCTTGTAGAAAAAAGAGAATATGCGGTGGGAACATCTCTGTGACAAGCTTGTATTATCACTTTTATGAAGCACCTCATGCCTCAGTATTTTATATACATTCTTCTCTATCATTTTCTGATTTGTTTATTTATTGATTTATTTATTCATTTTACATCCTGGTCATGCATCCTTTCTCACCTCCTGGTCTTTTACTCTCTCTTTCTCCCCCATCCCCTCACTTATTCCTCAGAAGAAGGGAGCCCCTCCTAACTATCTCCCCCTTTGCTTATCAAGTTTTATCGGGACTGAATGTGTCTTTCCTGCATCTTGGCAAGGCAGTCCTCCCAGCGGTTTATGACTGAAAAGTTGACAAGAGAGTCACATGTCAAAGAAGACCCCACTCCCCTTATTAGGAGACCCACATGAATGAGAGCTAGCCCTCAGCTACTTCTTTGTAGGGGGCCTAAGTCCATTCCATTTAAGGTCCTTGGTTGGTGCTTCTAAATAAAGAGCTGAATGGCTAATAGGTGAGGCAAGTGAGGGAAGCAGGACTTCCAGTAGAGACAGGAACTCTGGGAAGGAATCTCAAGCACATGGAGTCACTAGTTGGACATAGAAGAAGAAGCAGGAGCCTGGCCTAGGGACTAAGATGAACAGGTAATAGGTGACAAAGTGGTATGTAGGCCAGGCCTGTATAGTCAGGTTAAAGTAATTGAGAATTATCTGAGTTATAGTGCCATAAGCTCATAATAAATATAAAATGTTTCTTTGTCATTATTTGAGAGTAGGTAGGCCCATGCAAAGAAAATCCCAATTAGGGCACTAAAAATAAAGGAAGACTTAAGTATCCAGATATTTTATCAACAAACAATATTTGTAAAATGGACCAAATTACACTGTAAATTATGAAATGAAGATTCTTTTTCAGTACACATGGTACTTTTACTAATATAGACTACAAACTAGGCTATAAAATATTCTAAACAAAATTCAACTCACGGTATTTATTCAAACTAAAGCATGTATTTAGTTAAATAAAATAATCAATATAGTACTGGAACAGTCAAATATCTAGAAATTAAACAACATACAAGAAAACAGTTCATGAGTTAAACAAGAAATCACAACTAAAATACTGAATATTCTCTTAATGTGAGCAAAAGTACATCACATCTCATAGTAACCAGTGTCAATATGGAAATAAAATATACCATTGCAATAAAAATTAGTTACAAAAATAAGGTTCTTTGAAGACATTGTGGGAGTTTTAATGGGAAGAATCCCCTATTGTTTCAGGTATTTAAACACTTGGTGGTAGTGTTCTTGTGGAGGTTTAGGTATAGTCTTGCTGAAGGAAGCATGCCATTGAGGGTTGGCTTTGAGATTTAAAATCTTCACCACCTTTTATTTTGCTATCTCTGTTGTGATTGAAGTTGAAGATCCGAGTCTTTATCTTCCTATTATTGCCACAATAGCTGCCATTTACTGCCACACTTCTGTTCTACAATCAGGGACTCTTCATATGAAAATATAATCCAAGATAACTTTTTCCTTCTATGAATTTCTGTGGTTACTTATCACAACAGAAAAGTAACAAATACAGAATTCTAACAGGAATGATTCATATCTGAGATGGCTAGATTTAGGTCAACTTGACATGAGGGAGAGTCATTTGAGGATATGTAGGATCAACTGAGAAAATGACTCTATAAAATTGAGTTGTAGGCAAGTCTGTAGAGCATTTTATAATTAGTAATTGATGGGGGAAGGGCCACGCCACTGTGGTTGATGCTACCTTAGGCCGACACTCATGTGTGTTATATGGAAGCAGATTGAGGAAACCATAGGGAACAAGCCAGTAAGCTACAACCCTCAATGGCCTCAGCACAAGCCCTTCCTCCGGGTTCATGGCCTGTTTGAGTTCCTCTCCTGACTTCATTCAGTGATGAATAGTGAGGTGTTAGTGTAGATGGAATAAGACCTTTCATCCCCATGTTGCTTTACTCACAGTGTGTCTATAACAACATTAACCATAACTAAATTAATATCAAAATAAATTCACTGATTTAAATTCTAATAAATTAAAAATAACTTTTCCCTGTATTTTAACAGATGCTAGGAAGATTTTAAAATAATCAAATGAGTAAATATGAAACTTAACACTAAATTAAATAATTCATAAAAAAGACAACTTACCAAAACTGTCAGAACATGAAAAACAAATATATGAATGGAACTTTTGACAATGATTAAATTGGTCAAACATCCTTTCTAGAAGGAACTATCTAGAAAGAGATGTATTCACTTATAAATTCTTCTAATCTTTTAATAAAAAATAATAACACTTTTGTAATTCTTCAAAGGAATAAAGTGAGAGAGTGAAGCAAAGGCATAAGGGGAGAGGGCAAAGACACAGAAGCAAAAAAGACTCATTTTATGTGATTAGCACAGATCATTTATAACAAATGATAGGAGTAACACATCAAACAGAAAATATGTCAGACATAAAATTGGAATAATCTTGAAGAAAATAACCAACTTAACCTAGTGATTCATCTTCCAGCCTAATAAAAATATTTTTATTATTAATTTATTCTTGTTACATCTCTATGGTTATCCCATCCCTTGTATCCTCCCATTCTTCCCTCCCTCCCATTTTCACCTTATTCCCCTCCCCTATGACTGTTCCTGAGGGGGATTACCTCCCCCTGTATATGCTCATAGGGTATCAAGTCTCTTCTCGGTAACGTGCTATCCTTCCTCTGAGTGCCACCAGGCCTCCCCCTCCAGGGGACGTGGTCAAATGTGAGGCACCAGAGTACGTGTGAAAGTCATACCCCACACTCCACTCAACTGTGGAGAATGTTCTGTCCATTGGCTAGATCTGGGTAGGGGTTTAAAGTTTACCGCCTGTATTGTCCTTGGCTGGTGCCTTAGTTTGATTGGGACCCCTTGGCCCAAATCTGCCTATCATAATGTTCTACTTGTAGGTTTCTAGGACCCTCTGGATCCTTCTACATTGCTATTCTCACATGGTTCTCTCATCTAGAGACCCAATAGGGTGTCCTCCCCTCTGTCCCAGTTTCCTGGTAAGGGAAGGCTTTCGTGGGACATGCCCCTTGGGCTAGTATGCAGATATAAGTGAGTATATACCATTTGAGTCTTTCTGCTTCTGGGTTAACTCACTCATTATGATCATTTCTAGCTCAATCAGTTTATCCACAAATTTTGGGAATTCCTTGTTTTTAATAGCTGAGTAGTATTCCATAGTGTATATATACCACAATTTCTTTATCCATTCTTCTACACAGGGACACTTAGGCTGTTTCCATGTTCTGGCTATTATCTTTGTCAAAACCAAACAGAATAATGAACAAAAATGTTTTGAACAGAAATTCCAAAAAATTGTTATCTATATATTCAATGAAAGTACTAAAAAATGCTCAGTGTGATTATCAAGGAAGTTTATATTAGAGTCGTAATGATATATCAATGCAATTATCCAAAAATAGTCAAAACCAAAAATGAAAACAGTCTTTAGTATTGTCAAAAATATTGATGAATTCATGTTGGCAAAGTGCCATTGTGGTTAAACTCTTGAAGTGCAAGTTTGAAAAATTGAATTCTATTTCCTATAACCTATTTAAAGACAGTTGTTAATGTGTTCCTGTAATCCTTCTGAGCCTTTGATGAGATGAGAAACAGAGACAGATAACCCTGGGAGTTTGTGAGCTCCAAACTCAAGATTGTCCTCTGACATACATATGCTTAAATTTGCATGTGCATACCAACCCTCACACATATAAATATACACAAAGATATATTGTATCATAAAACACCTATGAATGATCTGAAATTTTTATGTATAGTAATTTGTTTATATAAATTCTACAATATCATTTGAGATTATATTTAAAACTGAATAAATATATGCCCTACTAAACCCATTCTGAACTGTTTTACTACATCTAGTTGATAAAAGACTTGAAATTTCTGTGTTGGCATTTACACATGCTTCCTCAAGAAATTTTTCACACTTCATTGACCTTATTTCTGTCCCTTCTTAGCTCCAAGTCTTTGTGATCATTCTCTGATAGTGTCTCTTTGTTAAGAGATACTTCCCTATGAGTATCACAAATGTTTTTTGTTCTCCTATCAACTGAACATTTTATTTCCTTTGCTACACTTTGCTACATTTTATCTTTCAAAGGCCACTTGTAAAATCTTGAAAGATGTAGTTTCTCACTGTGGAATAAAGGACAGATTTTTTATTACATCGTGGGAGAGATAAAGGCAGTCTTTCACTTGGAATTTTATAGTAGACACTTTTCATGACTCTAATAAAAGGTTTAGGTCACTACTATTCTTCTGTCATTCACCAACCATATGGGCAAAAGTCATCTGGTGTACTTCCCCCAGCTATTTGGGAACTGGAGCTAGAATAACTGATGCTAATACTCATACGCTAGTTATAGACAATGGCATTGGTAAGTTATAAGTTTCTCACCCAGAATTTCGATGTCTTTATGTAGCATCCAAGAAACTAAGGCAGATTAATGTGTTTGGTTAAACAGAACAAACCTCCAACATTTATATATTTTTTATTTCACTTTATTACATGTGAGTGTTAAATGGTTCTCTTTTGAAAAACTTAATTTTTGTCTTCCTTTTAGAATATGCCCGTTAACCTAAACTGATGTTTTCAATTACCATTTATAATTTGTAAATGGCTTCAAAAGTTTAATGTAACTACAAACACAGATTCTGTAGGAGATTATTCTGTTTTTGCTTCCTTGAGATATCTCAAAGGCAGTAGTCATTTGTTGTCCCTCCTTGTCCCTTTAAACACATTTATTCTTTTTTAAAATCTTTTGATCAGGTGAAAGATACCATTCACTATGATATTTCTCAGGCAGAAATTAAAACTTAACACTGATGTGTAAAAGAAGTATAAATGGAAGCTCAAATTCTGTCCAATACTTCCCTTTGATATCTTTAATATATTTGATGTCTTTACAAGAATCAAACATTCTTGATGCTCACAGTCACTAATTTTGTGCATGTTCATTTTACAATTGGCACCATTAAAAAGATTTCAGGAGTTTAGTTTTCTTATCTCATCCAGTCTGTCTGTCTTCTACTGATAAAGTAACCACTATAAACTGTATTCAGAATAACCTTTTAGGTAATGAGAAATATTTTGTGTAGCTAGATTGCCCTTTAACTTTCATTACAGCTGAAAATGACAATGTGAGAATCTTTCAGTCTGGTACAAAAATTCATTGTTATAATGACACATAATTATTACAAATACATTATTTACATATGGAATCACTGCTTTGAAACTTTGAAGTAATGAAATCCAACTGAAATATTAATATCAAAAAATAAATATGCATGATCCCCACAAACACATATATGCACAAACTCCAAAAGTGGTTTAATTTAATCATTTGGAAAGTCCATCAGCACCGAAACTCCACTTCTCCATAGTACCACAGAGAAGTACATCATTACATTCGGGTATACCTACAAGTTATAAATAAAGCAGTAAATGTCTTTGTAAATTTAAACAGGGGTGAGAAATATATAAAATACCATTGTGTTTTTATAAGAGCATTAATACATTAGAAAATAAATTCAAAATAGAATAACCTCTCCATATTTGAGACTGACATATTGATTTGTATCTTTGAGAGTCTACCTTAAATGTTTCTATTTGAATATCAAAATAAGAATTATATGAATTTTCTCAGAATTCATTATAGATTATACATGAACATGTGTGCATCTATGTGTGTGTATTTATATGCATGCATGTATGTGCATATGTTTATGAAGAAATCATAGATGCCAGAAGAAAGCATTGGAACCCCTGGAATTGGAATTGTATCAATGGTTATGAACAATCATGTGGATGCTGGGAACTGAACCTATGTAACACAGGTTTTTAAATGTTGCGTCTTAAAATTATATCAACTTTGATTCATATTTTAAAATGTTACTAAACATTACTATATTAATATAACACAAATTTAGGGTTTTAGTGCTCAGAGAGTCAGTCTGCACATCCTTTTTCCATGTTTCCTAATTCATTGCTCAGGGCCATTTGAGTTTTGATAATAACAGATAATGCTCTTATTTATTTACTTACTTATTTATCGTGTGTGTGTGTGTGTGTGTGTGTGTGTGTGTGTGTGTAAGAGAGAGAGAGAAAGAGAAAGAGAGAGAGAGAGAGAGAGAGAGAGAGAGAGAGATTTTAGAGTAATAAATTTTCAATTGGTTCCTCAAATGTCCTTTAATATTAGTATTATATGAAAGAATGTTATGCATCCACATGCACATGCCTTGCTATGGATGTAGATTTCAAAGGACAAGGTCTTTCAAGAGTCAGTCCTCTTTTTCCATGTGATTCCAGTGTTTGAACTTAGGTTGTTTCCCTCTTGAATTTTCCATTTCACAACTTAGATTGTGAGTATATCATGTACACACAGAAAATTAAATATTAATTTCTGAACAGGAGACATCTGATTATCAGCCTCAACCACCCATGATGTCAATTGACATTTACGTGGAATATGTTTGAAATTTCTGAATTTCCAACTTGTATGAAAAATATTATTCTGACCACAGTGATATCTTTAGCTTTTACTATAAATTAAAAATGTTTCATTAATTATTTTAAAAAGTAATATAAATATAAATATCTGTCCCTTTCTCTCTGTCTTCTCTCCTTTGTCTTTTCTTATCTCATTTATTCAGTAATATGACATGTCTTCTAATCCCAGATATGTAGATATCATTTTGTTTGAATCAATTTATATAGACTTATGGTACAGTAATTTTAGTAAATTTAGTCTCCATCAACACATTGAGAATAGAAATCTCAGACTTCTAATCATGCCATAATTTTAAATTTAATGTATAACCAATGGATATAACACATAATGAATATAGCTAAATGAAATATGATATTCTCAGACAAATAAGAAACATGCCCAAGCTCATAGAGCACATGATCTGTCTTCTGTCATGTAAAAATCTCTTCCTATACCTCAGGGTGGAAAATAATAAATAGTTATTCACTAAAAATATTTAAAAATCATTTAGCTGTGTGCAAAATGATGTTTTTGTAAGTTCTCAGAATATATTATAAGACCTTTTCCTTCCTCTTCTAACAGTTTTAATTTTGCCTAAATCACCTGGCAATGGACATACGAAGAAGAGTAGAAAGATTAATGATACATTATCACACATATGAACAGGAAAACTATAGAAACTATGATACTCAGAAAAGGTCAAATCATTGACATGTAAATATCTTTTTAAAAGGGAGAGGGAAGTGGAGGTCACACATAATTTAGAGGGGTAGTAATTGTTGTTTAGGGGAGATAAATGGGCCCAGAAAATGGTCAATTGCCTGAGTCAAAATTCCCTTGAGCTCTCACTGGTGTATTTAATTTTCAGCCTCTTTTTGGGTGGTTAATTCATCCTGGTTAATGAGATTTTATAAAAATTACAATCCATCCTGGAAAGGAACCTCCTTTAATAAGGTAAAGGAACTTCAGTGGAAAGTGTCTCCCTGCATTCCAGGAAAGAAAAAGTATCTAAGATGATAAGGATACCTTGATTCCAAGATTGTCTACAGTTCAACAGTTTGAAGTGCCACATTCCTGACATACTTTTTCAGTTCCAAGAGTATCAAACACTAAAACTTACAAGAAGTCCTCACCATTGTGCAAAGCACCAAACATCATGAAAAAAAAATTCAACAGAATAAGAAATACAAAATATAAAAACAAAATATGGAGATAATATTAAAATTGAGTACGGATTGTAATATTAAACAAGCTAGTCAGGGTAGAAATTACCAAGAGTTACTCCCTCCATCTACCTATCTGCATTCTCCTCTTTGCATTAGTACATGTATAGAGATGCAAGAAAATAAAAACCGGGTCGAGGACTAATGTCATCTTTTCTAAACTTCCTCCTTGGATGAGACATGGGAAATTCTACAAATGTCCTCTAAAACTGCAATTCCAATATACACTTTTGAAAAAATTATGCAATGTTTCCATCATCAAATATTTCTCCTACATTAAAAAAAAATGCTAGATTAAATTATAAAGAAGGGTTTCCCTAAAGGTATATTTCTATATGGTTAAGAATATTCAAGCAGAGGTGTGTGTTTATTTCTTGATAACAAATTTATTTTTTACATTAGTACACAGAATGAGAATTACTATATGGATAGGTTCTTGGTCATAAATGAAATGATTTGTTATTTTATGTGAATAAGTGTAATGTTTTTGTTCTTTCAAGTATTTTTGCCTTATTTTTTTATCTGTGCATCAGTTACCTACAATTCACTAGTATTTAAATAAAAATTATTTATGGGTTAAACTACAAATTCAAATGTACTGAAATATATGTATTAAAAAACCCTATGGTAAAACATAATCCTTGTGTTGAATGTATGCATTGCTTGCTCCAATTAACATGTTCAGCATTTTAAGAAATTGTGGCCATTGCCTTTCCTGTTTGTTTCTATTTATTTATTTATGCACACATATGATCCTATGTAGTTTTACTAATTTTCTTTTTTTTTCTTTTTTTCTTTTTTTAGTTTTACTAATTTTCAATGTTTCTAATCCATTTTGTTTAATGGACACAAAATCACCATTCATGTTACTCTTCTTCTTTTTAAAACAGTCTACTTGAGTGGGTTCACAGCATGACTATCTCAACACATGATAATTTCATGTAAAATATATGATACTTTGTTTTTCTGAAAGCTGAAATTTCCTTATCCTATATCGTCTAACTCTCCTATATTTCTTTCCTATCATTATGTTTAAGTTCTGAAGAAAAAAAAAAGATCCTTAAAGGTCTAATTTCAGGTTTAAAATATCTATTTTTATATTTGCTTTAATCACTAATTTGTTTTAAAATATAATTCATCATTATTAGTGTTTTTATTTTTTCATATTATATCCTGGTTGCAGCTCCTCCCTACTCTCCTACAGGTACCACACTCCCAATATCTTCCCTCATCCTCCAGTCACTTCTCAGAAAAATGGAGCTCCTCTCATACCAACCTACCCTTATATGTCAAGTTGCATCAGGAGTAAGCATATCACCTTTGACTGAGTCCAGATAAGGCAGCCGAGCTAGTGGAATAAAGTCCATGTCAGAGATAGCCCCTACTTCCTTTGTTAGTAGACTCATGTGAAGACCAAGATGCCCATCAGTTACATATGTGTCAGAAGCCTAGGTCCAACCTATGTATGCTTTTCATTTCATGCTTCAGTCTCTGTAAGAGCCCACGGGCCTAGGTAAGTTTACTCTGTTTATCTTCTTGTGGAGTTCTTGTTCTCTCTGAGTCCCACTATCCTTTCCCCCTTCTTACATAAGACTCACCAAGTCCCACCTAATTTTAGGCTGCAGATCTTAGCATATGCTTCCATCTGCTACTGGTTGGAACCTCTTAGAGGACTATTATGCTTGACTCTTATCTGTAAGTGTGGGAAAGATTAAGCTTTGTCACAGGTGGAAGCAGTCTTGGCGGGCTTTACCCTTGGGGCACCCCATGAATACCTTGTGATAGACTGAGAGGAGCCAGTCTGGGCCTGGAATTCAGGAAGCAGACCTGGGAACGCCACCTGGGCTATTGTTTTCCTAATGGACCCTCAATGGGAGAAGGAGACCGCCCTTCCCATGTGACTCAGGCAGGTGGGGAAGAGAAAAACAACAGATTCAGCCAGGGGTTTTGGAGAGCGTGTGGAGAAAGCGAACAGGCTGGACTATCACGCGGGCCAGAGAGACACCTAAGGACTCATCCCGTGGAATGGATACCGGAAGGTTCACTCTTTTGTCCCTTTAACCTTTTTTCCTTCTTGTGTAAGCTAGTTGGGTTGTATAATAAAGTTTAATTGTTAAGAAACAGAGCCAACACGTAAGCATATCAAAATATCATTAATAATGTTAGGGGTTGGCTCTCTTTCATGGGGTGGGTTTCAGATTGGGCCAATCATTGGGCCAATCAATCTCTGCTCCATCTTTATTTCTGCACAAAATGTAGGTAGGGTAAATTTTGGGTCAAAGTTTTTGAGGGAGCGTTGGTGTACCACTCCCTCCACTAGAAGTCCTACCTGGTTGAAGGTAGCCACTTCATTCTCTATTTTTTTCCCTGCGAGGACGCTCAGCTAGAGTCATGCACATATCTTGCTAGAAGCCTACCCTGTCACAAGTATCTAGCTTGTCCCAGAGATGTCCTCTTTGGTTTCCCTTTTCTCTCCTAGCTCTCTCTCCTACCTCACCAGCTCTCAGCACATCTGATACTCACCCTCTCTTGTCCCACTTCCCACACCCTCACCTACCAAATTCCATCTCTTCATCCAACTCCAGTGTCTAATGTATGTCCCCTTCTGAGTGGAATTTAAGCATCCTCCCTCAGGCCCACCTTTTTACTTAGATTTCTTGAGTATGTGGATTATAGTATGGTTATCCTATAATATAAGGCTAATATCCACTTATAAGTGAAAATATACCATGTGTACCTTTCTGAGTTAGGGTTACCTCAGTCAATATGATATTTACTTGTTCCATCCATTTTCCTGTAAATTCCAAGATTACCTTGTTTTTAATAGCTGAGTAGTATTCCACTGTGTAAATGTACCACAGTTTCTTTATTCATTCTTCTGTTGAGGGACATTTAGGTTCTTTCCAGAATCTGGCTGTTATGAACAAAGTTGCTATGAACACAATTGAGCAAGTGTCTTGTGTGATGCAGGATCTTTTAGATATATACCCAGGAGTAGTATATCTGGGTCTTGAAGTAGGGCTATATCCAATTTTAATTTAAAAAATCCAGAATGATTTCCAACTGGTTATACAAGTTTGCAGTCCCATCAGCAGTGGAGGAGTTTTCTCTTTGCTCCATGACCTTGCCAGCATGTGCTGACACTTGAGATTTTGATCTTCACCATTCTGACAGTCATTTTGAATTGCCTTTCCTGATGACTAAGAACATTGAGCCTTTTTTAAACGGCTTCCAAGCCATTAGAGATTCCTCTGTTGAGAATTTTCTGTTTATCTCTGTACCTCATTTTTATTTTATTTATTTTATTTATTTTTTATTTTTTGGTTTTTCAAGACAGGGTTTCTCTGTGTAGCCTTGGCTGTCCTGGACTAACTTTGTAGACCAGGCTGGCCTCGAACTCACAGCGATCTGCCTGACTCTGCCTCCCGAGTGCTGGGATTAAAGGCATGCGCCACCACGCCTGGCTATGTACCTCATTTTTAAATTGGATTATTTTATATGTTGATATTTAATTTATTGAGTTCTTTATATATTTTGGATATTAGACTTCTGTCAGATACAGAGTTGGTGAAGAGTTTTTTCCAGTCTGTAGGCTGGCATTTTGTTCTACTGACAATGTCCTCTGCCTTACAGAAGGTTTTCAGTTCCATTTATTTATTTATTTTTATATTTATTCCTGGGATGTTGATGTTTTTTTCAGGAAGCTGTCTCCTGTACCAATGTCTTTAAGACTGTTTCCCACTTTTCCTTCAATTAGATTTAGTGTATCTGGTGGTATGTTGAGGTCTTTGATCCACTTGTATTTAAGTTTTGTGTAGAGTGCTAATTATGTCTATTTTCTACATGTGAATTTCAAACTAGACCAGTGATATTTACTGAATATGCTTTCTTTTTTTCCATTGTATGATTTTGGCTTCTTTGTCAAAAATTACATGTCCATAGGTATACAGACTTATTTCTTGGTGTTTGATTCAATTTCATTGATCAACCTGCCTGTTTTCATGTCAATGCCATGCATCTGTTATTACTATTGCTTTGTAGTACTTGAAATCAGGGGTGTTGTTATCTCCAGAAGTTATTTTTTGTACATAATTGTTTTAGATACACTTTGTGGTTTTGTTATTGTTTTGAATTTTTTCCTTATGAAGTTGAGGATTATTCTTTAAAGCTATATAAAGAATTGTGTTGGAATTTTGATGGTGATTGCATTGAAGTAGATTGCTTTTAGTACAATGACCATTTTTACTATATGGTTCCTACTGATCCATGATCTTTGGAGATTTTTCTATCTAATGAAATTTTGAATTTTTTTCTTCAGAGACTTGAAGTTTTTGTCATACAGTTTTTCACTTGCTTGGATAGAGTTGCACAAAGGTATGTTATAGTTTTGTGGCTATTGAGAAGGGTGATTTTTAATTCATCTTTTATTATCAGCCAATTTATCTTTTTTATAAAGGATTTCTACTGAGTTTTTAAAGTTAATCTTCTATCCAGCGACGTTGCTGATGCTGTTTATCAGCTATAGGTCTTCTTTGGTAGAATTTTAGAGTCATTTATATATACTATCATATAATCTGCAGTTTGATATATTTTGGTTTCTTCCTCTTCAATTTGTATCCCTTTAAACTCCTTTAGTTTTCTTCTGCTCTAGCTAGAACTTCAAGTACTATATTGAATGGAATTGGAGAGAGTGGGTAGCATTGTCTTGTTGCTTATTTTAGTGTAATTGCTTTAAGATTCTCTTCATTTAATTTAATGGTGGCTATTGGCTTACTGTATTTTGCCTTTACTATGTTTAGGTATGGCCCTTGTATCCTGATCTCTCTAATACTTTTATCATGAAGGGGTTTGGTTTTTTTTTTCAAAGTATTTTTCAGCATTTAATGAAATGACTTTTTTCAGTTTGTTATATAGTTGATTGATTACATTGATGGATTTCCATATGTTGAACCATCCCTGCATCCCTGGGAAGAAGCCTAGTAGATGATATTAACTCTTCATTGAAACTCTGGAAGAAATCTCCACTGAAACCATCTTGCCCTGGCCTTGTTTTGGTTGGGAGACTTTAATGCCTGCATCTTTTTCCTTAGGGATTATAGGACTATTTAGATTGTTAACCTGGTCTTGACTTAGCCTTGATAAGTGGAATCGTAGAAAATCATCTATTTCTAGGATATTTTCCAGTTTTGTAGAGTATAGTCTTTTGAAGTATGGCCTAATCATTCTTTGGCTTTCCCCAATGTCTCTTGTAATGTCCACTTTTGCTTTCTGATTTTGTTAATTTGGATATTGTCTCTCCATCTTTTAGTTAGTTTGGCTGGCTAAGGGTTTGTCTTTGTTTGTTTGTAATTTTCTCAAGAACCAGATCTTGGTTTTGTTGAATCTTTATTTTGTTCTCTTTGCCTCTAAGTTATTGATTTCATCCCTGGGTTTGATTATGTTTTGCTGTCTATTCCTTTTTGATGTGTTAGATTTTTTTGTTCTAGAGTTTTTTGGTGTTGTTAAATTGTTAGTATGAGATCTCTACAATTTCTTTCTGTAGGTGATCAGTGCTGTGAAATTTCCTCTGAGCACTGTTTTTATTGTGTCCCTTTTCTTTGGGTATGTTGTATCCTCATTTTCATTTTATTCTAGAAAGTCTTTAATATCTTTATTTCTTATAGGATACAGTCATCAATGAGTAAGAAGTTGTTAAGTTTCCATGAAATTAAAAAAATATTACAATTTTATTCATATTATATCCAGATTACTATCCCCTCAGACTTATGTTCCCATTATCATTCTCCCTCCCTCTTCTGCCTATTTATCTCACTTATGCTTCTGACATGGAGATGCTCTTCTCCCACCATATGACTTCAGTCTTTCAAATGTCATCAGATTCCATGAATTTGTGAGATGGCTCTTGTTTCTGTTCTTGTTCAAATCCATCTTTAACCTATAATGGTCTAATAAGATACAAAAAGTTGTTTTAATCTTTTTTCACCTGTTAATGCGTGCTTTGTGACTGAGTGTATGGTCAATTTTAGAGAAAGTTTCATGGGGTTATGAGAAGAAGATATATTATTATGTGTTTTGGTGAAATCTTCTGTAGATATGTTATGTCTATTTGATTCATAACTTCAGTAGGTTTAATTATTTCTCTGTTTAGTTCCTGTCTCATTCCCAAGTACATTACTGAGAGTAGGCTACTAAAGTCTTCCAATAATGATGTGTGGGCTACAATGTGAAGTTTAAGCTGTGGTAATGTTTCTTTTTTAATTAATTTATACTTGTTACATCTCTATGGTTATCCCATCCCTTGTATCCTCCCATTCTCGCCTCCCTCCCATTTTTCCCTTATTCCCCTCCCCTATGACTGTTCCTCAGAGGGATTACCTCCCTCTGTATATGCTCATAGGGTATCAAGTCTCTTCTCGGTAACCTGCTGTCCTTCCTCTGAGTGCCACTAGGTCTCCCCATCCAGGGGACATAGTCAAATATGAGGCATCAGAGTACATGAGAAAGTCATATGCTACTCTCCACTCAAGTGTGGAGACTGTTCTGACCATTGGCTAGATCTGGGTAGGGGTTTAAATTTTACCGCCTGTATTGTCCTTGGCTAGTGCCTTAGTTTGAGCGGGACCCCTTGGCCCAAATGTGCCTATCATAATGTTCTACTTGTAGGGTTCTAGGACCCACTGGATCCTTATACATTGCTATTCTCACATGGATCTCTTATCTAGAGTCCCAATAGGATGTCCTCCCCTCTGTCCCAGTTTCCTGGTAAGGGAAGGCTTTCGTGGACCATGCCCCTTGGGCTACTATGAAGATATAAGTGAGTATATACTATTTGAGTCTTTCTGCTTCTGGGTTAACTCACTCATTAAGATCATTTCTAGCTCAATCCATTTATCCACAAATTTTGGGAATTCCATGTTTTTAATAGCTGATTAGTATTCCATAGTGTATATATACCAAAGTTTCT
This sequence comes from Acomys percivali, assembly GCA_907169655.1. NCBI lineage: Eukaryota > Metazoa > Chordata > Mammalia > Rodentia > Muridae > Acomys > Acomys percivali. The sequence goes on along the minus strand of OU015760.1, from coordinate 63,028,952 downwards.
TTATCCATTCTTCTACTGAGGGACACTTAGGCTGTTTCCATGATCTGGCTATTATGAATAAGGCTTCTATGAACATGGTTGAGCAATTTTCTTGTTGTGTGCTGGAGCATCTTCTGGGTATATTCCAAGGAGTGGAATAGCTTGGTCTTGAGGAAGCCCTATTCCCAGGTTTCTGAGATACCATCACATAGATTTCCAAAGTGGTTGTACTAGTTTGCATTCCCACTAGAAATGAAGAAGTGTTCCTCTCTCCCCACATCCTCGCCAGCATGTGGTGTCGCTTGAGTTTTTGATCTTAGCCATTCTGATGGGTGTAAGATAGAATCTCAGAGTTGTTTTGATTTGCATTTCCCTGATGACTAAGTAAGTTGAGCATTTCTTTAAGTGTTTCTCAGCCATTTAATATTCCTCTGTTGGGAATTCTCTGTTTAGTTCCAAACCCCATTTCTCAATTGTGTTATTTGGTTTGGTGGTGTTTAATTTTTGGAGTTCTTTATATATTTTGGATATTAGACCTTTGTCAGATGAAGGGTTGGTGATGATCTTTTCCCAGTCTGTAGGCTGGGTCCAGTTGCATTTTTTTACACATAGACATCCAGTTAGACCAGCACTATTTGTTGAAGATGCTATCCTTTCTCCATTGAATGGATTTGGCTTCTTTGTCAAAAATCAAGTGATCATATGTGTGTGGATTCATATCTGGGTCTTCAATTCGATTACACTGATCAACCAGCCTGTTGCTGTGCCAGTACCATGCTGTTTTAATTACTATTGCTTTATAGTACAATTTGAGATAAGGTATGGAGTTTCCTCTGGAGCACCTTTTATTGCACAAGTTCATTTTTCCTATTCTTGGTTTTATGTTTTTCCATATGAAGTTCAGAATTGAACTTTCAATGCCTTTGAAAATTATGTATGTATTTTGATAGGGATTGCATTGAATCTGTAGATTGCTTTTGGCAGGATGGCCATTTCTACTATGTTAATTCTCCCTATCCATGAGCAAGGAAGATCCTTCCATCTTCTCATGTCATCTTCAATCTCCTTCCTCAGAGTTTTGAAATATTTTTCAAACAAGTCCTCCACTTAGTTAGTTAGAGTAACTCCTAGATATTTTATATTGCTTGTGGCTATTGTAAAGGGTATGGCTTTCCTAATTTCTTCCTCTACAAGGTTGTCATTTGTTTATAGGAATGCTACAGACTTTTGAGTTAATTTTTATCCAGCCAAATTGCTGAAGGGGTTTATCAGCTGTAGGAGTTCTCTGGTGGAATTTTGAGGGTCACTTATATACACTATCATATCATCTGCAAATAGGGATAGTTTGACTTCCTCCTTTCCCATTTGGATACCCTTGATCTCCTTTTGTTGTCTTATTGCTCTGGCTAGAACTTCGAGTACTATATTGAAGAGATATGGAGAGAGTGGGCAGCCTTGCCTTGTTCCCGATTTTAGAGGAATTTCCTTGAGTATCTCACCATTTACTTTGATTTTGGCTATTGGCTTGCTGTATATAGCCTTTATTACATTGAGGAAAGTGCCTTGTATCCCTGATCTCTCTAAAACTTTAAATATGAATGGGTGTTGGATTTTATCAAATGCTTTCTCTGCATCTAAAGAGATGATCATGTGGTTTTTTATTTTCAGTTTTTTTATATGGTGGATTAAACTGATGGATTTCTGTATATTAAACCATCCCTGCATGTCTGGAATGAAGCCTACTTGGTCATGATGAATGATATCCTTTATGTGTTCTTGTATTCGTTCTGCAAGAATTTTATTTAGTATTTTTGCATCGATGTTCATAAGAGAAATTGGTCTGAAATTCTCTTTCTTTGTTGAGTCTTTGTGAGGTTTAGGTATTAACGTGACTATGGCCTCATAGAATGAATTTGGTAATGTTCCATCCAATTCTATGTTTTGGAGTACCTTGAAGAGTATCGGTATTAGCTCGCCTTTGAAGGTCTGGTAGAATTCTTCACTGAAACCATCTGGCCCTGGGCATTTTTTGGTTGGGAGACTATCAATGATTACTTCTATTTCTGTAGGAGAAATGGGACTATTTAGCTTGTTTATCTGTTCTTCACTCAACTTTGGCAAGTCAAATTGATCAAGAAAATCATCCATTTCCCTTAGATTTTGAAATTTTGTGGCATATATGCCTTCAAAGCGGGATCTTATGATTCTTTGTATTTCTTCAGTGTCTGTCGTTATGTCTCCCTTTTCATTTCTGATTTTGTTGATTTCAATACTGTCTGTCTGCCTTTTAGTTAGTTTGGCTAACGGTCTGTCTATCTTGTTAATTTTCTCAAAGAACCAGCTCTTGGTTTTGTTGATTCTTTGGATTGTTTTCTTATATTCTAATTTGTTAATTTCAGCCCTGAGTTTGATTATTTCCAGACATCTACTCCTTTTGGGTGTTTCTGCTTCTTTTTTTTCTCGGGCTTCCTGCTCTTTTGTTAAGTTGCTTATGTGCGATGTTTCCAATTCCTTTTTAAAGGCATTTAGTGCTATGAATTTTCCTCTTATCACTGCTTTCAGTGTATCCCACAAATTAAGGTATGTTGTTCCCTCAGTTCCCTCCTTTTCATTGAATTTCAGAAACTCCTTGATTTCTTTCTTTATTTCTTCCCTGACCCATGTGTCATTTAGCAGAGAGTTGTTTAGTTTCCACGTACGAGTAGGCTTTTTGTTGTTTTTGTTGTTGTTGAATTACAGCCTAAGAGCATGGTGAACTGATAGGATACAAGGTATTATTTCAATCCTCTTGTATCTGTTGAGGCCTGCTTTGTGACCTACGATGTGATCAATTTTGGAGAAGGTTCCATGGGGTGCAGAGAAGAAGGTATATTCTTTCTTGTTTGGGTGAAAGGTACTATAGATATCTACTAGATCCATTTGACCCCTGGCATTGGTTAATGATGTTATTTCTCGGCTTAGTTTCTGTTTCAGTGACGTATCCTTCAGTGAGAGTGGGGTGTTGAAGTCTCCCACTATTATTATTTGGGGATTGATGTGTGATTAAGTTTTTTAGCAGATCTTTTACATATGTGGGTGCCAACGTATTGGGAAAATAGTTGTTCAGAATTGTGATGTCATCTTGGTTGACTTTACCTTTGATGAGTATGAAGTGTCCTTCCTCATCCCTTTTGATTAACTTTGGTTGAAAGTCTATTTTGTTTTATATTAAAATGGCTACGCCTGCTTGCTTCTTGTGATCATTTGCTTGGAATATTTTTTCCAACCTTTTACCCTGAGATAATGCCTATCATTATAGGTGAGATGTGTTTCTTGAATGCAGAAGAATGTTGGATCTTGTTTATGCACCCATTCAGTTAGTCTATGTCTTTTTATTGGAGAATTGAGACCATAGATGTTGAGATATATTAACGACCAGTGACTGTTAAGAGTCTTAATTTTGATGTTGTTTCCAATCGAGGGTTTGTGTAGTTGTGTTTTTGCCATGGTATAGTTACCTATTTCCTGAGTAGATTTGGTTGTAGCTTGACCCTTTGGGATGGAGTTTTCCTTCTAGTACCTTCTGTAAAACTGGATTTGTGGATAGGTTTGCCATTAAATGTTATTTGGCCCTTTTCCCTTGCAGCTTTTAATATTTTTTCTTTGTTCTGTATGTTTTGTGTTTTGAATATTATGTGACGGGCAGTTTTCCTTTTCTGGTCAATTCTATTTGGTGTTCTGTAGGCCGCTTGTATGTTTATAGGTATTTCTTTTTTTAGATGGGGGAAATTTTCTTCTATGATTTTGTTGAGAATAGTTTCTGGGCCTTGGAGTCTGATATATTCTCTTCCTTCAATGCCTATTATCCTCAGATTTCTTCTTTTCATGGTGTCCTTAATTTCTTGGATGTTTTGTGTCAGGATTTTTCCAGTTTGGCATTTTCTTTAATGGTTGCTTCAAGATCTGTGATTGTATCTTCTAGACCTGAGATTCATTCTTCTGTCTCTTGGATTCTGTTAGAAAAGCTCATCTCTGTGTTGCTCATCTTCTTCTCTGAGGTCTCACATTCTTGTTTTTCTTCTGTCTGTGTGTTTATCATTGAATCCATTTTCGTCTTCAGATCGTGAACTGATTTTTTTTTTATTTCTTTCATCTGATTGTTTGTATATTCCTGAGTTTCATCCATTGCCTCTTCATAGAACTTCAGAGCTTGAACCGTTTTAATTTTTTCTTTTATCTGGTTGTTTGCATTTTCCTGAAATTCTTCCAGTTCCACTCTATGAGCTTCTTTTATGTCTCTCACTGGTTTGATTATGAATTTTATTTGTTTCCTCCATTAATATGCTCCTTATTAAGGATTTGAGGTCATTTTCTTGTATATCCATTGTATTTGAGCTCTCTGGGTTGTTTTCTTTGGGATAGCTGGAAACTGGAGACGCCATGTTGTTTTGGCCTTTTTTGTGTATGCTTTTATGCTCTCCTATAGACATCTTGCCGGCTTTGTTTTTGTTGAGTAGCTTCCCGAGTTGGATGGAGGGTGTCTGATGATAGATTCACTTGTTTTCTCATGATTTCCGTAGGCTGGAAGCTCTGATGCTTCACTTTTGTGGATGGCAGGAGGTTAGCCCTGTTGTTTTGGGCTCTCACAGCCAGTGATCCTCAGCTCCCCTGTGTTGTGGGGTCTGAAATCGATCTGGGTCACTGGATGAGCACTGGGTCAGGCCAAGGTATCCACAGCCTTCTGAGTTCCCTGCCAAGTCCAGCCAGGAACACTGGGCCCGTACCACCCGCCGAGCTCAGCTAGAATCTCAGGGCTTGAACCGTCTGCTGAGCTAGAAATTCTGGGCTCAAAACGCACACCGGGTCCAGCCAGAATTTTTAGGCTGGGACTGCGCACCAAGCTCAGCTAGGGGCTTTTAGCCAAACTGCGTGCCATGGTCAGTTATTGACTCAGGCCCGAACCATCCACCCAGCTCAGCCAGGAATTCTGGATACAAACTGCCCACTGTGTCCAACCAGAGTCTTAGAGCCGGGACTGTGCCACAAGCTCTACTAGAGTCTCTGGGCCCAATCTGTCTGTCAAGCACGGTTAGGGACTCTGGCCCTAAACTGCACGCCGAGCTCCACCTGAGTCTCTGGGGTGGAATTGTGCACTGAGCTCAGCCAGGGACTATGGACCTACACTGCACGCTGAATTCAGGCCAGGACTCCGGGCCTATATTGCGTGGATTGTCCAGCCGGAGTCTTGGGGCCGCTGAGCCTGTTTGCACTGCTCAGCTAGAATCTCTGGGCCTAACCTGCCTGGCAATTCCAGCTAGAGCCTCTGAGGTGAATCTATGTGCTGTGTCAGCGCCCCAAAACTCCCCTCTGAGGTGAGCTAGTGTCTGGGGCAGAACTGCTCGTTGATATGAGCTAGCGCCTCCAGTGGGACTGAGCTCTCCGCCCAGCCTGCATCACAGTAGGTGAACTGAGGCAGCACTAAGGTGGTGCCTTCAGGGCACCTGAGTGCTCCGCCCAGCCTGCGTCACAGCAGGTGAACAGCATCTGCGCTGAGCTGGTGCCTTCAGTGGACCTGAGCTATCCGCCCAGGCTGCATCACAGCAGGTGAACTGCAGCTGCGCTGAGCTTGCACCTTCGGTTGGACTGAGCGCTCTGCCCAGCCTACGTCACAGCAGGTGAACTGTGGCTGTGCTGAGCTGGTGCCTAGGGTGGACCTGAGCACTCCACCCAGCCTGTGTCACAGCAGGTGAACTGTGGCTGTGCTGAGCTGGCACCTAGGGTAGACCTGAGCGCTCCGCCCAGGCCTGCGTCACAGCAGGTGAACTGTCACTGCGCTGAGCTAGTGCCTAGGGCGGACCTGAGCACTCCACCCAGTCTGCTTCACAGCTGGGGAGCTGCGCCTGCGCTGAGCTGTTGCCTTGGGCAGAATTGCTTGCTGCTCTCAGCCAGCATCTCCACAGCACTGCACAGTGAGCTGTACCCCGGACTCTAGGGCCGAACTGTCCGCCGAGTGCAGTTTGGGTTACAGGGCACCACATGACCCAAATCTTGTCCAGTGTCCCCTCTCCCGCAGTAACTCCCACCAGCCACCACACTAACCGCCTCCACCGGAAGGCCCTGAGCTGCAAACCTCAGTCGCTGCCAATGGTGCTGCTTGTGCCGCTGCTGCTGCTCTGCTCTGAGAAAATCCGCACTCCTCCCGTGTGCAGGGGCATGCAGGTCTTCCACACCCTGGTCCCTCCAGACCGTGGAGCACTCCTGCTGCCGTGGTGTTGGGACCTTGGTGTTCCTGGCTCAGAAATCTGTGCAATTCCCTGAATTGTTCACTGGAGCTTCCAAACACAGTCCACACTGCTCGCCGCCATCTTGGATTCCGGTAATGTTTCTTGTCTAAATTTGGGTGCCCTTATATCTGGGCAATAGATGTTATGAGTTGATATATCATATTGGTAAATTTTTCCTTTCATGAGTGTAAAGTGTCCTTTCTCATCTCTTTTGATTAATTTTGGTTGAAAGTGTACTTTATTAAATAGTAGAATGCCTATTCCTGCGTGCTTCTTGTGTCTGTTTTCTTGAAATCATTTTCTGGTTCTTTACTCTGAGGTAATGACTATCCTTGTTACAGAAATGTGTTTCTTGATTTCAGCAAAATGATATACACTGTTTTTGCATCCACTCCATTATCCTGTGTTTTTATTTAGGAATTCAGTAAATTGATGCTAAGAGATATTAATGACCAATGATTGTTGATTCCTGTAATTATCATGTTAGTGGTGGTGGTGTGAGAGTTTTATTACCTTAATTTGTTTTTGTTTGGGTGAAATTACATATTTCATGTATTTTCCTGGGTGTAATTTTTGTTGCTTTTAATGTTTTATTTCTAGTATCTTCTTTAGGGCTAGGTAAGTGGAGAGATATTGTATAAATTTGAATTTTTCATAGAATATCTTGTTTTCTCAATCTATATTGGTTGAAAAATTTTCAGGGTATAGCAGTATGGGCTGGCACCTGTGGTCATTTATGGTCTGTAAAATATCTTCCCAGACTCTTCTGAATTTTTAATTATCTCTTTTGAGAATTCTAATAGGTCTGCTTTTATACGTTATTTAACCCTCACCCCTTTTGTTTTTTAATATTCATTTTTGTTCAGTACAGTTAGTGTTTTGATTTCTCTTTTGGGCCAATATATGTGTTATTCTGTGGTCTTCTTGTATATTTATAGAATTTCTTTCTTTAAGTTAGTGAAATTTTCTTCTTTGATTTTATTCCTGGGCCTTTGACCTGAGAATCTTCTATTATTATTCTAAAGCTTTTCATAGTGTACCCAATTTCCTGGATGTGTTGTGTTAGAAACTTTTTAGATTTTGCATTTTCTTTGACCGATGCATCAGTCTCTCCTATCTTATGATCTACGTCTGAAATTTGCTCTTCCATCTCTTTTTTTATTTTTTAATATATTTTATTAATTTATTCATATTACATCTCAAATATTATCCTATCCCTTGTATCCTCCCAGTCCTCCCTCCTTCCCATTTTCCCCTTACTAGCTTCCCTTATGACTGTGACTGAGGGGGACCTCTTCCCCCTGTATGTGCTCATAGGGTATTAAGTCTCTTCTTGGTAGCCTACTATCCTTCCTCTGAGTTCCACAGAAATTTGTGGGCAAATGGATTGAACTAGAAATGATCATAATGAGTGAGTTCACCCAGAAGCAGAAAGAGTTAAAGGGTATATACTCACTTATATCTGGACACTAGCCCAAGGGCCATGTCCCATGAATGTCTTCACTTACCAGGAAAGTGGGACCGAGGGGAGGACATCCTATTGGGACTCTAGGTGAAAGAAACATGGTAGAATGGGATAATAGAAGGATCCAGAGAGTCCTAGAAACCTACAAGAAGAACATTAGGACGGGCATATTTGGGCCCAGGAGTCCTGCTCAAACTATGGCATCAGCCAAGGACTATACTTGCAGTAAACATCGAACCACTACCCAGATCTTATCAATGGACAGGACAGTCTCCACAGTTGAGTCGAGAATGGGGACTGATTTTCACATGAACACTGGTGCCCCATATTTGACCACTTCCCCTCGATGGGGAGGCCTGGTGGCACTCAGAGGAAGGTTAGCAGGCTACCAAGAAGAGACTTCATACCCTATGAGCATATACAGGGGAAGGAGGTCCCCCTCAGTCACAGTCATAGGGGATGGGAGTAGAGGGAAAGCGGGAGGGAGAGAGAAATGGGAAGATACAAAGAATGGGATAACTATTGATATGAGATATGAATGAATTAATTTTTAAAAGTTTTTAAAAAAGAATACAGACTAACTTTCCAATTCTAAACTCCAATAATGGCCTGTGGTTTTTACAGCATTAGAATATGAACCAGATAAAAGGTAAGTAAGAATTTCAAATACAACATACTTTTGATGAAATGATTTTATTTTATGCTAGAATATCATTTAAAAATGTTCCCAGGGCTTTCATAACAATTGTACCCAAAGGTGAATATTGATGAATAAATTACCTGTCTTTAATAGGTGGGCATATCAAGAGTATTAAAGGTAGTTAAAGAAATGTTAAGGTTAAAATGCTTAGTTAATTCTATTTTCTTTTTCTCTAATTGTAGCAACAGATTTGTGCTGTTATTATTAAACAACTCTATCAATATTTATGAATTAATTTTTAATAAATTCCAAATACTAGAAGCAATACTATATCTAATCATTTCAGTAAGTTACAAATTAATCTACCATTGACTTTCAGGTCTTGTCATTTATATTATACATATATTTGCTATGATTGATTTGTTACTCTATTTTTAACAAACTGGGATGGAAGAAATAGCAAAAGAATCCACTTATAACAGAAGAGTTGGTAAAGTATTATTTTCCAAACTAATATATTTAAATGATTAAAGGATAATAATAATCTAGGAGATAAAAATTTTTACCAACACAAAGTACAGGTGACCTAGCAACTGTTCCTTTGAACGGTATCTGTATACATTTTGTGGTAGGATATTTTGGTTTAAGTGCTCATTTTAGAGCTGAATTTACATTGTTTAATGTATCCTGACATGTTGTCTTATAATTATAATTATATTCTAGAAATCAATGAAGTGGAAGCTAAATGACACTATAAAGAGTAAAATCTGAGAAACTTTTAAGTTAGGAAAACAAAAATCAGAAGAGTCAGAAAATTCAAAATAATAAATATGAAAAGGGAGACTGTACATCAGACAACTATGAAATTTAGTAGACCACTAGAAAGTGTTTTGAAAACTTATATTGCCACAAATTGGAAATTTTACAACAGATGGATGCATTTCTAGATATATATACCTAACAAAATTATACTTAGATGATATAAGTTAATTTGATCAGTAAAAAGCAATGAGATTATATTGGTTGTAGAAATATCCTATCCAACAAAAGTCTGGGTTTATATATATATTATCTGATGAGTTCTACCAGACCATTAAAGACAATACTAATGCTGATCAAATTAGTCGACAAAACAGAAAGATAAGTAATTCTAACCAGACTTATTTTATGAAAAAATATTATTTCATATATCAAAAAAGAAAAATGTCATAACAAATAAAGAAAAAGGAATAAAGGGAAAATAAGAAAGAGGAAAACTCTATGCCAATCTAACCTTGTTTAGCACAGATGCAAAAAATTCAATAAAATACTGGGAAACTGTATTTAACAGCAAATCAAAACGATCACTCTTAACTATTAAGTTAGTTTTATTCCAATGATGGAAGGACAGTTGAACAGACACACATCAGCACATGTAAAATAACAAATAAAAAGATACAAGGATACAAATCATACAATTATGTCAATAGATGAAGTAAAATACCTCCAACCAAATCCAATATTTTTCATCATAAAATATAGTGAAGACACTAAGAAAAGGAGGAACATAACAAACTATAATAAAGACTCAAGTCAACAGTTTTTTAAATGGAAGGAAATTCACATTAGTTCCAATAAAATTAAGAATAAAACAAGGGTGTCCTCTCTTATTACTTTTGCCCTTTGTTTTGACTGTGTGTGTGTTTGTATAGGGTGTGTATGCTCACAAGAACTGGTATACAAAAAAAAAAACCCAACAACAACAACAAAACAAAATAAAAATAACCTGGTATACATGCCCAGAAGATACAACAGGCCAATTACTTGTCCTCCTTTATTCTCTTTCTTGTTCCGTTGTCATAGTGTATTTCACCAGAAATTGCATTCTTCCTATCTTCCTAAATTAATCCATTTCAGGCATTTCATACAGGTGTGCATAGGAACACACCTGGACTATTATGAGGGTGCTCAAATCCTCATGCTTCTGCAAAAGTTCTCTTACCTGCTAACCTACCTCCCTAGCCAGTATTTGCTCCACTTTAGTTAATCCTTGGAAGCCTTAGATAGAGCAATTAGGCAAACAAAAGATCTACACAATAGAATAGGAAAAATTAAATGTATTTTATTTGCAAATATACTCTTATACACAAATGCCCATGTAAAACTGTTACCAGAAAATGCTTCAAGTTGGTTAACTCTTTCAGCAAATACAGGATATAGAAGAAACATACAAAAACCTGATATTTTCTTACATACTGGTAATGAACATGTTGGGAACAAGAAAACAATGCCATTTGTAATAGTTTCCAAAGTTGGGATTGTGATCCTATAAATAAAGCTAACGAAATAAGTAGAAGAAGCCTTTACTAAGTGCTTAAAACACTAAAGAAAAAAATTAGGACACATAGTTTCCTATACATATAAATCAGAAGGTACTAGTGCAAACATGGCTATGCAACTGAAAAATAATATTTGATGCATTGCTCCTCAGCCAATCAAGTCACCTTCCATTAAGGAAACAAATGCTATGAGATGTAGTAAGCTTCCAAGAACAAAACGTTATCACCAATTTCACAAAGTTGTAAAGCCCCAGAATCACAACAATGGGAGCAGCAAATTTCACTAATAGTACAATACTGACACTTGTACCTTGTAGGTAGCAAACAGCTCTTTAATTGAACCTAAAACCTCCTTAATTGAAAGGAACTCACATATACAAAAAAGTATAACAGAAAGTAAAAATAAAGTAAAAGGCTATGAATTGAAAATGTGTGATCTTGGGACATGGGAGGTTTTGGCCAAGTGTAATGGATGAAAATACACTGTATTCATGCATAGGGTAATCAAATAATATTTCTAAAAATTAATGAGTATAAGAACATAAACCAAACTGTTTTTTAAAAATAAAGAAAACAAATAACAAATACTACAAAGGATTCATAGAGAGGAAAAATTATATGGGAAATTAAATTACTTCAAACATTTTGGAAATAAATATGGAGGATTTTCAAAATCTGAAAATACAGCTACCAATACGACTTGGGTATACTACACCTGTATATATACATGCAGGATTCTAAATAAATATCCCATAGAGATATTTTCCCATCTCTGTTTTGTAAAACAATGTTTTCAAAAGCCATATTATAACAACAGTTGAATGGATAAAATATAGTATATACAGTCAATTTAATTTAACTCAGTCTTAAATGGGATGAAACTATGACATTTATAAAAACTGAGCACAACTTCAAATCAGCATTAACTCAAACTTAGAAATGAAAGTAACACCTTTTGTATCATTTATAAATTGTAGATGTTATATATAATGATATATATTTATATTGATATATAATTTATATATAATTACAATTATATAAAATTATACACATATTATTTAGATATATGTAACACAATTAAGTAGAAATAAGACTGTTTTGAGTAAAAATAGAAACAATAGAAGGGAAGAGGGGAAGAAGAGAACTGTAAAAGCTGGATATAGTTAAAATTTATGGGATATTTCTATGAAAAAAGGCCAATCAATGTAGAAAATGAATATTTGTCCATAAAAACTTAATGCTGAACAAATTATTAAATATGAATTAATTTTATCTCCAACTCAATAATATCTTAGTTAAGATGCAAATTGTTTTTATTTGTGTTAGGTCAAATTTTTGTCAAAAGTTATTACTCACTATCTGAAATGGCACTTTATTTCTCAGTCTACATATACTATTTTATACACATCACTGTGAAAATTTAAGTATAAAAAGTAATTCAAATAATAACTTTCCACCTTTGACAGAGCATAATTTTCATGTAGGAATTAAACTGAAAATTTTGTACTGAAAATGGATTGGTTTTAAGGTCGTACATCTTCACTTTAAATATGATTAGAATCCAATGTACCTGTATCTGGCAAATTTAATTTGGATTTCCATTTAATTTTATTTCATTGTCTTCCTAAAAATCATTGGAGAATATTGTTTTAGAGACTTTCTCTTTCCTGTTATTTAGACATTTATTTGTGTCATTAATTTTGAAGTTTTTGAGCAATGAGCAAATTAACTCCTGTGATGTTATAAAAGATAAAAAGTCGGAAAAACATAAACACACACACAAAATGACCTGTTACCAAAGAACATGATGTGTTGAGAAATTCAAGTTTCCTTCCAAACTCTCAAGGTATTCTTTATTAAAACTGCTCTTCCCATGATTAAATATTTATTTTTATTTCTCAGCTCCTTCATAACAATCTTTTACTGCCATTTTCCAAATGAGCAAGTATTTACTATCTAACCAGAGCACTACATGTAGCATTTATCTTCAAAGTGAGGGGAATAAGGGAAAATAGGCAACCAGTAAGATGATGGTTCAGCTTGTAAAAGCAATTGCTGCTTGAATTGGATGACCAGAGTTTGCTGCTCTGAACAAACATTACAAAAAAAATTTACACGTGTGGTGAGACCTCTATAAGCCCAGCATTCCTACAGTGAGATGGGAGAAAAATACAGGACAAGTACTTAGAAGCCTGTTGGCCAGCTAGCCTGGAACACAGAGTAATGCAAAATAGGATGAGAAGTTGTACTTCAAAAGCAAGAAACACAGCACTGACTTCAGCTAGTTGTCCTCAAATTGCCACATGGACATTGTGACACATGTACTTCTATATTCATCTACCCAAATCTCTCTCTCTCTCTCTCTCTCTCTCTCTCTCTCTCTCTCTCTCTGTTGCTTGCTCTTTCTCCTTCCTCCTCTTTCTCTAAATATATAGATTATATACATATATGTATATATACATATATATCCTGTAAACATAAAATTAGGACAAAAATTATGACAAAAATCCAGCTCAAGGCACCAAAACAAGGAATGATTATAAATAACAGTGATTATTAAAATAAAAACAACAAACAACAAATCAGATATGATAGCTTTTATCTCTCATCCCAACAGTGGGAATGCTGAGACAGAAAAATCCCCAGAAGTTTAAAGAAAAAATATACAAAGAATTCCAGGACTTCCTGGGCTGTAAAGTGAGTTATCTCTCAAAACAAATAAAAATCAGAGACCTATAAATTGGTACTACAACACTTTGTGAATGTGTGAAAAATAAAATCCTATAATTCTTACCACTGAGTCAACAAACAGCATCCGTTGTCTGTGTTCTGCCCTAACTACCCAAGAAATACAGATTATAGTCACGTTACTGTTTCATATACCACTCAGTGTGCCAACCTTTAGTGGGTAATATATTTTCTTTCCAGCCCTTTCTCTCATGTGTTGTTCCCATTTTCTTTGTGTATATTTATATAAAATTTCTGTAAGTATCCCTACCACATTTCTTATCAGAGAAGTCATAAAGTCAATTTAATATATTGTTTTATTTCTTAGCTCCATAAGACTTAACGTACTAACATGTCTTCTACTTTGACTTACAATCATTAGTGGGACATGTTGTTCAAAACAAATATTGGAAAAATGTCTGTTAAAGTTGAATAGTACAATTATTTCATGTGTTCATAGGCAGAGTCCAATAACATATTTTATTTTCTACCAATAAACTGGCAGGAAACAACTTTACATAATATATAGAAATTGTGTTATAGAAATATTGCTCAATTATTTCCTGATAGTCTAGATTGTTTGACAAACTAATGCAGCAGTTTATTGGTGCTTCCATCTCTGTAAGACCCCATGGGTCTGTATCTGATGCCTCTTCTTGCAGTGGTATTGTCTGTTCCTGGTTCTTCTATCCTTCTGTCCTACTCTTCCACAGTGTGTGAGTCTCTGGGTCTGATTTGATCAGCTGTTTGGGGGGCCTCTTTGAGAAGATGGTTAAGTTAGACTCCTTTCTGTAAACATAGTGAAGTATGGTTAATGGTGTCAGGGAATGGCTGCCTCTCATTGGATGGGTCTCAATTTGGGCCAGGCATTAGACGGCCATTCCACCACTCTCTATTCGATCTTTATCTCTGCATATCTTATAGGAAGGAAAATTTTTGGTTTGAAAATTTTGCTGGTGGATTGGAGTTCCCCTCCCACCACTATATTTTAGGCCATTTTAATATTTCTTATTATTACAGCACTGTGGCTATATTTCAAAACTGATTTCCACCCATTCCTCTACAAAAGAGAGCCACAGAGAAGCTATTTCACATTCTATAAAGTTACCATAACATAATGCTGAATCACTTCTACCACATTTTATGCATTAAAACTAACTTATTAATTTTAATTCATAGTAAAAAAAAGACAGAGATTACAGTCTATCTCATGATGTAATAATAACAAAAATCAACATTTATATCCATTATTATAGGCACTAGAAGTAAGAATTCTGTTGTGCCTTCATATCTTAATTATTTTTGCTATGGGCTCCATCATATAGCCTAAAAGTATATTCAGTTTCCCCACTACATTATGTCATTCACATAGCTCCCCCCCAAAAAAACCATCTCCTTTATTGTTTCCATATTTCCAAACAACTAGTATTCAATATCTCCTCTTTAATTTTCTTATACCTACATCTCATAAGCTTAAGCATTTAAATTTATTGTTACTTTAAAGAAAATATTTCTTCCATTGCCCCTTAGTATTATTCTATTATTTGGTAAGTTAAATTGGAATTTTCAAGCTTTTTTTTCTATGACAGATATGTTAGCTTTTAAATAAAACAAACAAACATTATTCACTCTCTTGGCAAATGTTATATGCATTTGTGGATTTTTAAAAACTGGTTCCTCTTAGAATTTCTCATGTTATGCCATCTTCTTCCTTATTTCCAAGTGCTGTACACTATAAACAATTATCTCTCTTAACACTCAGTAAAATGTGGATAATAGTGAGATCAAATTTTCTACCCCAGCCTTTCTTTTAAAATGTCAGAAGTATATACACAAAACCTCCATCTCAGCCGAGTGTACTGGTTCTTGTGACTTGTTATCCTATAACACATGATGGTGATAAAGAAGAGCATTGGAAAAATCTGAGGCCAACCTGAGAGGTACAGTGTGTTCCACATCATCCTAGGCTACAAGTTGGCATTTGCCCAAAATACAAAATGACATCAACAAAAAGTTTACATGGTGAATTCACAGGCAACTTAAATTCAGTTTGCATAGACATACAAAATTCCTTTAATTTTCTCCCAGATGCTGCTGCTTTGTTGTTTTCCCAATTGTGTAAGCTACAAACCTGAGATAATTTAGTTTCCTCTGGTAACTTAACACATTGACATATCTATATTTATATATTCATAAATAAATGTATATAGTTTTAGCACAGTTGCTGGTATGTAAGAAGGATTCTATAACAATATATTTTATTTGTTTCTACCTAAATGTATAATTTGATATAATAATCTATCTACATAAATCATAAAAAGCAAATTATATATCCTGGATGAGTTGATCAGTGCATAACTTGACATCCAGATGATTCTCCATCTCCTGGTAAATATCTTTATTCCCTGGCAATACCATGGCAGCCTTTAAAAGCTGATGTTTTTTTTTTCTGTAGTAATCATCTAGTCTCTTTTGATTCTTATGTACTTTTTTACAAGTCTGTTCTCCAACTCCTTAACCAGTCATCACCTGCTCTACAATTCTTCCTCTGGAAGTGTATGGATATCCAGACATGGAACCCTGTCCTCAAGCTAGTCATTTCAGTAGCACCAACATTTAAGCTTTTAGCTATTCTACGTAAAAGCAGGATTTAGTGGCTCTTTTGTAGGTTTCAATTGTGTTTAGTAGTTATCTCTTTTATAGGTAACTATAACACTTGGTCAAATAAATCATTAAAATTGAAGAACTAGGACACCAATCTTTTGGGAACAAAAAAACCACATATTTTATGTGCACAGTTAAATCTATCTAGGGACTCTCATCTAACTGAGAGTTTATTAAGAATTCTTAATTGTATATGGGAGTTCTTATGATCAAAAATATTTCTATCAATAAAAGGGAATATTTCCAATATGGTGTGGGATTTGCAATCTTAGATCACCAACAAACTATTGATAAATAGATAATGACTACTCAGTCTTCAGTCTTCCTGAGTACATATAAAATTTTCCTGGCCCCATGAAAGTCACTAGTTTGTTGCTTCGGCCTAGTTTAAACTTACAGAATCTAGTGTCATGTAATTTCTTGTAGCTACTCTTTCTGTGATTATTACAAAGACTTTGCCTTAGGCCTAACAATTCACATAACACTACATCTTATAGTACCTCACAAAGCATATTATCTATGTATTTTCTGTTATTGTTTTTAACAAAGAAATACATCTTATTAATAGAAAAAAAGTTGTCAAATGCTCCAAGGAGATGATTCAGTCAGTAGAGCACTTGCTGTGAAAATAAGAGTATTTAGTACAGATCCCCAAGACAACATAGAATGTCAGGAGTAATGTTACTCTTCTGTTTTTCCAGGTTGGTGAAGACAGAAACAAGCAGAACACTGCAGAACATTAGTATACCTGGATGAATGAGATTTTGTATTTTGGTATAATAACAAATCTGGTCTCAGAAAATGGAGATTTGTAAATACAGTTTTTATTTCCTCAGAAGAAGGGATGAGATAAGAGCTATTCCTAAGCTTTACTATGGCTTGGGGTGAACTCAGAGTGTTTCTCTCTAAACATATCTAGGCCTGGGCCTGAAACCGTCTATTCTCCATGTAACCTACATTTTTCCAAGCCCAGATGGTGAAGGCTTCAGCTTCCAGCCTATATTTTAAACTAGGCTTAGAATGCTTTAAGCATCTGTAACTTATTGCTGAATAAGCACTCTATTTCTAGTTCTTTTTGAATTCTGACTGACTGATTCACCTCAGCTGTTCTGGCATAAAAGTTCCCTCTAAGATGATTGATTGAAAATTATTTCTCTGTGCTTCTTACAGTATTTCTATGCTTCATAAAACTGCCTCTGAACTCCATAAACTGAATGCCATAAATTCAACAGAACTACACCGAATGCATCAAGCTATACTATACTCCTAAACTCGTGAACTCTGCTGTACTGTCTCCACAAACAATCTCTCTGTCTCTCTGTCTCTGTCTCTGTCTCTGTCTCTGTCTCTCTCTCTCTCTCTCTCTCTCTCTCTCTCTCTCTCTCTCTCTCTCTCTATCTCTCTCTCTCCTCCTGCTACTGCTGCTCTTAAACACCTTCTCTTTCCTTTGTGTTCTAATGAGACTTAGGTATATCCTATCCCTGTCTCATTCTGTCAAATCTTTCTCTGATTTGTCACTTTGTATGCCCTTCAATTATACATTATTATTTGAAATTAAAGGTATGTACTAATCTCCAGAGATTAAAGTTGAATGATAAGGATTTGTCTGTACTCCAGCAGGATCACACAGACCTACGTCTTTGAATGTAATACTTTGCCAGAGCAGCCATGTTGCTTGATTAAAATTTCTCTACAGAGTTTTCTTCAGGAAGACAATATATATGGACCCCTGGTCTCCATATGTCTCTGTACACACATGTACAAAATGAAATCTTTAAAAAATAATTTCTAAAAAGTATTTTCCTCATTACTTATTCATTAAAATCTCCCAGGTGAAGTATAAAATAATGAGTAATATAGACTTATTAACATCAAGTGCATGTTTCCTTTAGGACTTGTTGATAGTGTATAGAAAAAAAGACTGTTCTAATTTATGTGACAATGATGAGACTGTCATTTGTAAACAGAGGTGATAAAGCTAAAAATTTATGATACTGAAGTACTGTTTTAAAACCATTAATTACATAAATTCTTTTTCCAAGGATATCACTAAATATGTTATCAATTGACCTAACATTATAAATGCTAACTAATTCTTGAGAATGAAATATGATTATACCTATGTACTTGTTTGACTGAGATGGCTACATAGTCGCATATATTACAATGCTTGGCTCCAGGTTGGAAGAACAATTACGTGAGTATTAAGTTGTGTGTCCTTGTTGGAGGAGGTGTGTCACTGTAAATAGACATTTGGGGTTGAAAACTCCGGTGACATTGCAAGTGTGTTCTCCCTTCCTTCTCCTTGTAGATCCAGATATGAGCTCTTAGCTATTGGTTTCACCATGCCTTTGCAATGATATCATTGGCTTGAACTTTTTGAAACTGTAACTTATAAAACACAGTCATTTGTAACTTTCTCTGGCCATGGTGTTCTGTTATGTCAATGTAAAAGTAATGAAGAGGTCGTCCTTACTAAATACTGTATTATTTCAATAAAATATAATTGCTTTTATATCCAGGTGTGCTTACTGATTATTTAATTTCTATAAAGCATTAAGTTTACAAATACTATAGAAAAATATCTTTCACAATTTATTACTTTGCAATTGCTAAATAGCTGGCCTGTTTTCCTAATCTAGTTAATTGTTTAATGATAAATCTGATCAGTATTTATAATAACAAGTCATCTAATCAAATAAAAATGTAGTGAAATTCAATTTTAATACTGTTAGATAGATTTTTTTATGAACAGTATCTTTATATCCTCATCATTTTTCCAATGAGCAATTTCTCAAGGATTATCTTTCTTAATCCTACTGCTGCCAAATAATGTCTATTACCTTTAATTCCTTTGACAGTTAAACTTAAAAATGAATGCTCTTTGCCTGTATTATTTTCTCACCCGTAATGTACTCATTAACTTTTTGAAAGGATGGTTAGGCCCTATCCTTCCAAGAATTTACTTTCTCTATGATCATCAATGCTCTTGTTTTAATAAAATTCAATAACATCTACCATGATCCAATTTTCATTTATTTCTATTATATGACACAACTGGTTACATACACTACAAAGTCTTTTTCATACCTAGATACAATGGCACAATCTTGTTTTCCTCATTTTGTTTCTATGTTGATATATGTTTATAATTCCTGGTTTGTTTTCTACAACTATTCATTTTAGGAATGTTAAATGTACCCAAAACACTTTTCTATATACTGGGCATTGGTAGAAAAATTTAAGCAGAATTTAAGGGACTATCAACCTTATATATACCTGGCAATATGCAGTACAAATCCTTTCATTTTATAAAGGGAATAGAGAGAGACAAATATAATTTTAAATAAAGATAAAGAATCAGAGTAAGAAGAGTGAGTGTGTAATGGTGAATAGAGGCAACTCAGAGCCAAGAAAGTTCCATTTAAGTTGAATACTCATGTGGTGACAATTTGAGCAGGTAATATTTGAGTAGAGACCGAAAATTCAAAGACAGTGCTAATGCTTATAAAATATTATGTGTGAATATACTGAGAAGAATAACTTGCTGTTCCAAGATGAGAATGGTTTTACTTGTGATAGAATTTCCAATGTGAGTTTGGATGATTAAAGTAGGAGATGAAATCACAGAGAAAATCAAAATACTACTTTTGGTTCTGTGTAGAGTGGAAATATTATTAGAGATATAATGCAACTTATTGGACTTTCAGGAAGAGGACTTTGATCTTCTCTGACTCATATTATGTTAAATAAAATCTCTGTCTGTCCTATGGAATATAAGTTGGTAACAGAATCAAAACAAGGGAGAGATGGTAGGTTTTAAAGGCATTAAATTTAGAATGAAATGAATTTGCTACTTATTTACAAAGAAAACAGGACAAGTATTGATAATATATTATAGATAGTGAAATAATGGATGTATAAGGGAGATTTCATAGGCCTGAATCCTAAATAAATACCTACAGACAATTAACAATTTTAGAGGGAGAGGAAGGGGGAGAGAATGAATAAATTTGTCCACTTCATGAATAAGTCTCCTAAACAATTTATCAAAAGCCAAATGATCAGTCCTAAAATTATATACATGCAATCAAAACTATGTAGACTCAGCAGGTTAATATAATTATTATATAGTATTTTAGTATAACATAATATATATTCATGTACACACACATACACAATCACACACACTCACATGTGCATACACTTATGAAATGGAGGTCACAACTTTGAGAGAACATAGGGACATACTATTGGCAGTCAGATGATGGCAACAGGTTGGAAGAAGGCAAAGCAAAAGTTATGTAAATATTTTAATTTAAAAATAAACAACTGACAATTACTGACTAATATGAGCTAAATTTAACAACAGCAATAAAATATTTAGATTTCTTAACATTAATTTTATGTATGTTTATGTTCATATATGTGGTACAAACTTGCTTAAATATTGTAGATTATTTACATTGTAACAAATCTGCTTGAATATTGCCAGTCTCCCAGCTAGTCAACATTGTCCCTTGTTAGTTAAATATTTAAGTTACTATGTTGAATAATTTTTATTTAACAAATACATTAATTTTTAGAATTTTCTTTTGTAAAGAAAATAGATTAAAATCTTAATAAAAAAACTAATTCAAGATGAATTCTAGATATCTAGCTTGTGCTGGTAGAGTATTGAAGTGCTAATGACAGTTTGTTGATAAAAAACATGGTTATAAAAGAAGATTTTATGGAAGATAAGTATTTAAAATGATGTTTCTGATATCATTATTATAATTTTTTTTAGGATTTTGATTTTTTTCATTCAAAGTTACCTGTTAAGATTGTTCATTTCTTTTCAAGTCTTTTATGCTGGTTATTCATTAATATGTGTTTCTATAGCAGCTGTCATATCTGTTCAGAGACATTCCTCCCATGGATGGTGGTTAACCCCAAAATTTACAACCTATCAATTTTCACAGAGAAAGTGACTGGACAAAGCTCAGTCACAAATATAATGTCTACAAAACATCTCCTCCCAAATCTCACTGATCCTCTTACAAGAGCAAAGGACAGATTTTAAAATTGAGGAGTTGAGGGTAACTAGAATGAAACAATGTGTTCTGGACATAATAGGATTTCTGCATTCATGCATTCACACATAATGGCTACCTAAACAAGATTTTCACAATATGAAGCCAGGCAACATTCAAGCATGAAGGAAGGGGGGCTCATAAGTCTCCATATTGAGGTGGCATCTGTGGACAAATTATGGCTTCTGGGAGACAGAAAGTTAGCTTTATTTAATGCTGGAGTACTTGGTCCATGATCTAGCAAGTAGCTGCATACCTCTGAATATATAGGCAGAGGGGGGGGGAGGGAGACAGACAGACAGACAGAGACAGAGACAGAGAGAGAAACAGAGAGAAAGAGTGACAGAGATATAGAGTGACAAAGAAAGAGAGAGAAAGAAAGAAGAAAGACAGAAAGAAAAAAGAAATAAAGAAAAGAGGAAAACCCAGATGCAGTGGCAGATTCTATTAATTCTAGCTCACAGGAGGCAGAGGCAAGCAAACATACATCACTAATATTTTGAAGCCAATGTGCTCTAAATCATGAGTCAGAGATAAAATGAAACTCTGTCTAGAAAAAAATAAAAATAAAGATAGAATGTTCTTGGTTGGTTGAATCCAATATTTGTTGAATGGAAGATTACAGAGTGAATACAACCCAAATAGAATGTAAGAATTTATCTAAGAATAGAAAGATTTTATTAAAGTAAACATCTCTTTATGAGATTTGTATAAATTCTCTTGGTTTCCATAATGTTTTTATTGTGGGAGCAGGACATGGAAAAAATTAACATTTAAATGAATGGTAAAAAGATTATATTTTTGAAATTCTTGCCATTGGGGAGATGATCAGCTTTTATTCTGATATGTCTACTGTTCTCTGTAAAAATTAATTTTCACATATAGTCTGTAGTTGAAGTGCTATATAGTTTTGAAAAAAGATAACATATTATTGGTAATGCAGTCCAAATTAACTACAGATTTTTTCAGTTAATTACATGAAATGGCAATACACAGTCTATTTTTTTTTTTGAGACAGTGTTTCTCTGTGTAGCTTTGGCTGTCCTGGACTCACTTTGTAGACCAGGCTGGCTTTGAACTCACAACAACCCTCCTGCCTCTGCCTCCCGAGTGCTGGGATTAAAGGTGTGTACCACCACCATCAGGTTGCAGTATATATTCGTTCTTTCTTTCTTTCGTTCTTTCTTTCTTTCTTTCTTTCTTTCTTTCTTTCTTTCTTTCTTTCTTTCTTTCTTTCTTTTTAACAAAAACAAAATAATTTTATTGGCAATTCAGAGGTATGAAAAAATTTTAAATAGGTTAATAACAGACTTCAAGTGTGGTGTGGCATTCAGACAAACAACGTCCCAAAAGAAATATAGCTCAATATAAAATGTTTAATTCTGAATTTGAAAATGTAAATTTCATAATGTATATTCATTAATTAAGCAGTATACCTCAAATCAGCATATATATGAGCTATCCCAAATTATTACATAGTTTTATGTGAGATTAATTTCCTGTTATAAAGACAATTGTGTTTCTAGGTTGTATTTCAACGATAAAACTTATGATTTTCATGTATTTCTCACTGTAGTACTTTTTTAAACTACTTGTAATAGATATGGACAAGGGATAGGGACATGTAGGGTAGATGGTAGAGGTTGACATAGGTGAGAGAAATACAAGAGAGGATGGGTGAAAATAATGATAAAGTGTTTTTCACATATATGAAATGTGCCTGCCTTTGTGACCTGACCATGATAGATCTTAAAATCTCATAAAGATAATATAGATGACTGCACATACTAATACTTTATAGGATACTGAAGTTGTCTCCAATACATCATTGTTACATTACAACAACTATAATAGTGTAAAAGAAGGATACACCAGTACCATCGTTGTGCTTTGGAACCAATTAAGCCTATTTGGTATGTCTTCTTGCACACCTGAGATACCAGTACAGTGATAAAACTATTGGTCTCATCAGATACACTAAATCATTGACAGGACTGACAGGTCTGTAAGAGAATGAGTACATGTTTTTTCTTTTTTTATTATTATTATTTTTAATTAATTTATTCTTGTTACATCTCTATGGTTATCGCATCCCTTGTATCCTCCCATTCTCCCCTCCCTCCCATTTTCCCCTTATTCCCCTCCCCTATGACTGTTCCTCAGAGGGATTACCTCCCTCTGTATATGCTCATAGGGTATCAAGTCTCTTCTCAGTGACCTGCTGTCCTTCCTCTGAGTGCCACTAGGTCTCCCCCGCCAGGGGACATAGTCAAATGTGAGGCACCAGAGTACATGAGAAAGTCAAATCTCTCTCTCTACTCAAGTGTGGAGACTGTCCTTTCCATGGGCTAGATCAGGGTAGGGGTTTAAATTTTACCGCCTCTATTGTCCTTGGCTAGGGCCTTAGTTTGAGCGGGACCCCATGACCCAAATCTGCCTATCATAATGTTCTACTTGTAGGTTTCTAGAACCCACTGGATCCTTCTACATTGCTATTCACCCATTGTTCTCTCATCTAGAGTCCCAATAGGATGTCCTCCCCTCTGTCCCAGTTTCCTGGTAAATGGAGGCTTTCGTGGGACATGCTCATTGGGCTAGTATGCAGATATAAGTGAGTATATACCATTTGAGTCTTTCTACTTCTGGGTTAACTCACTCATTATGATCATCTCTAGCTCAATCCATTTGTCCGCAAATTTCGGGAATTCCTTGTTTTTAATAGCTGAGTAGTATTCCATAGTGTATATGTACCACAGTTTCTTTATCCATTCTTCTACTGAGGGACATTTAGGCTGTTTCCATGATCTGGCTATTATGTTTAAGGCTGCTATGAACATGGTTGAGCAAATTTTCTTGCTGTGTGCTGGTGCATCTTCTGGGTATATTCCAAGGAGTGGAATAGCTGGGTCTTGAGGAAGCCCTATTCCCAGTTTTCTAAGATAGCACCAGATAGATTTCCAAAGTGGTTGTGCTAGTTTGCATTCCCACCAGCAATGAAGGAGTGTTCCTCTCTCCCCATATCCTCTCCAGCATGTGGTGTCACTTGAGTTTTTGATCTTAGCCATTCTGATGGGTGTAAGATGGAATCTCAGAGTTGTTTTGATTTGCATTTCCCTGATGACTAAGGAGGTTGAGCATTTCTTTAAGTGTTTCTCAGCCATTTGATATTCTTCTGTTGAGAATTCTCTGTTTAGTTCCAAGCCCCATTTCTCAATTGGGTTATTTGGTTTGGTGGTGTTTAATTTCTTGAGTTCTTTATATATTTTGGATATTAGACCTTTGTCAGATGTAGGGTTGGTGAAGATCTTTTCCCAGTCTGTAGGCTGTCGCTTTGTTCTCTTGACAGTGTCTCCAGCCTTACAGAAGCTTCTCAGCCTCATGAGGTCCCATTTATTAATTGTTGACATTAAGGCCTGGTCTGTTGGTGTTCTGTTCAGGAAGTTTTCTCCTGTGCCAATATGTTCCAGGCTCTTCCCCACTTTTTCTTCTAAGTGACTTAGTGTCTCTGGTTTTTTCTATATCATAGAAATATACTTAGAATTTGGACCCAGGGACCTCATAAATTATTTTCATTTTATTTCAGCAATACACATCAATGACTATTTTAGTTGTTTTTTAAATATTTAATGGTTTGAGATTACCACAGTATTATTACCTCCAATAATTTCAAATGGCCACTCTGGCCTTGCTTGGTGTTTTCAGAAAACAGCCCCAGTGACTAAAATAATGATAACTAATATATATCAACACAATTCTTACATCTAGTTAGTGTTTAAAACCAAAATTACCAGGCATAGACTCACTCTAATTTCAAGTTGAACCAATTTTTAAAATATATGTTACAAAAATGTATCCAATTTAAGTAATCATTTTTATGTTTACTAAAACTTTCTTTGAGAGAACCTATTTTTCTTCCAATATTTGAAACTGTTTAAATAGATATTTATATATAAATAGTGAAACTTATTTATCCTTTAATAATTATTATTGTTTATACATGGGAAAAGGGACTTTGTAAAAGCATACTCCTTACAGCATATCTTAAACTGCTAAAATTAAACATTCTCTCAAAGTTTTTATTTTGCATTGATTTTCCTACAGGGAAAAGATTTACTGTTCATGTCTTATAAAATTTGGCCTAACTGTTCAAACCAGATAATTTATATTTTGAATTAATTTTTATGAATTTCTTTTATTTTACAATTATTTCTAATCCAGTCTTCCCAGTTATATACATTTGTACATGAATCTTGCTATTCACATGTAAGTCCATAATTATCATAGTATCTCCTAAAATATTCAAATCAGCTATCAAAAATGAGTCATTTGTATTTAATTTAGTCTGTCATTTTTACAACACTCCTTTGTGATTTCTTTGTGCAAATAGAAGAATAGAAAATTCACAAATAGTGTTTTATTTAATGAAATATATGGGTCTTTAAGTGATGACATTTACAAGAATGTTGAAATTGACCCATAAGATAAAAGAAACTTAAAAATATACATATTAATATATTCAAAAATTTTACAAATCTCTTTTTAAACCACGTGCAGCATAAGTGTGATAGATAGAACATGTAAAGTAAGCACTTTGTTTTTGCATTCCGTCAATCATTTTTGTTCTATTTGGAGCTCAAAAATATGTCAGCTCCACTAACTAAAACATCAAATATTATTCTTCTCAAAGGAATTTTATCAGGACAATAAACCATACTATTTCTCCCTAACTTGTAAAGGATACCATACTTCAAAATAACATTTTAATTATGTATAAATTATCTAATATGATGATTCAAACTGAAATAGTGCAAGACCACAAAAATAAAACTGATTTTCAAAATTATTTAAGTTATAATGTATATTTTATATCTCATAACTAAATATGAACATTCTTAGATATCCATTTGACTAATTGACTCAATTAATATAATCAGTAAAGTCTGTGATAATAAGCATTATGCTATTGGTGGTACAAATATATTAAAATATGGTTTTGTTTTTTAAATTTTAGTTAGGTAGACAGAAAATGGTATTACCTAAACAAACAGGACTCCTAAATAGAGAGAAGGGAACATTAATCTACTCACAGAAATTTCAAGACAAAATTTACCCTGCGTACAAGATGTGCAAGAATAAAGAAAGAGCAGAGATTGAGGTAATGTATAACTAATGCTTGACCACAACAAGCAAGAGAGACAACCCCTGACACTATTAAAGACATGGTGCTATACCTGCAGATAGGTGCCTACCATAGCTGTCCTTTGAGAGGCTCCACTGAGCAAAGGACTAAAGCAGATGCTGTGACAGACAGCCAATGATTTGGGGGAGCACAGAGGGCCTTGTGGAAGAATGGGAGGATAGATAAAAGGACCAAGAGTAAACAGTAGCTCAACAGGAAGAACAACATAGACAACTCACCTGGGACCAGGGGAGCTGGCAGAGACTGAAACACCAACTAAGGACCATGTATGGACTGGACCTATGTCCTCTACACATATGTACCAATGGACATCTTGGTCTTCATTTAGGTCCCCTAGTAAATGAAATGGAGTCTATCTCTGATAAGGACTTTCTTGGATGCTTTTTGGTCACTTCCTCCCTATTGGTGATCCCTTTCCAGGCCACCATGGTAGAGGATTCACTAAGTCCTCATGTGACCAGAAGTGTTGAAATGGGTATATAGGGGGTGTCCCTTTTCTGAAGGGAAAGGAAGATACAGTGAAGAGATAGGGAGTGTGGGACAGGAAGAAGTGGAAAGAGACGGCTATGGATGGGATGTAAAAGGAATAAATAAATTAATTAAAATGATTATTGGATACTACATTGAATAAATTCATCAAAATAAAAAAGAATTTTGAATACTCATATTATAAATAAATTGATTCTATATTGTTTTTTAATGCTCTGATATGATTTTGAAAATGAAGTCCTCCTACTTAAAAAGAGTTGGAAATTTTTTCTTAATTTTACTTTTTCTTAGAAAATTGAAGTTTACATATTATATGGTTATATCATTTTTGAAAAGCTGATACTTTTAATGTTTACAATCATTTATGTGCACTAAATTTAAGATGTAAGATATTTAGTGATTATTAATATTCATTTTTAGATATTTTCAATTAACATAGTTATAACAATGCTTCCTTATAGTGTTAAACTAAATACAGTTAGGTTTTTTAGGTTACTTTTTTATTTTATTAATTTACCCATATTACATCTCAATTGTTATCCATTCCTTGTATCTTTCCATTCCTCCTTCCCACCCATTTTCCCCTTACTCCCCTCCCCTATGACTGTGACTGAGGGGGACTTCCTCCCCCTGTATATGCTCAAGATAGGTTTTAAAGCTGTGTCAAACTGGCTGTCAGCTTTCTTTGTGTCTGATTTTCTCATGTCCCAAGAGTGGCTTCAAACTTTTGTGATAGGGAATGACATTTAAAAGGATCTTATTCGTCCTACCTCCATCTTTGCTTGAGTATTGTTACCACTATTAAACACATGTGAGTAACCACACCACATTTATAAAGTACTCATAATCAAATTCATAGTTTTGTGACTAGTTGAAAAGCCCTCTATCAACAGTTATCTCATCAAGCCTCTTTTTGTTTACAGACATTTTAAAATGTCTGTAATTTTGACTATATGATTTAATTACATATTTTCCTTCTCTCTCCTTCTTCCAAACATTCCTATATAGCCCTATCCTTGCTTTCTTTCAAATTAATGTACTTCTTTTTTAAAATTTTATTTTATTAATTTATTCATATTACCTCTCAATGGTTATCCTATCCCTTATATCCTCCCATTCCTCCCTCCCTCCCATTTTCCCCTTACTCCCCTCCCCTATGACTGTGACTGAGGGGGACCTCCTCCCCCTGTATATGCTCATAGGGTCTCAAGTCTCTTCTTGGTAGCCTGCTATCCTTCCTCTGAGTGCCACCAGGTCCCCCATTCAGGGGACATGGTCAAATATGAGGCACCAGAGTATGTGTGAAAGTCAATCCTCACTCTCCACTCAACTGTGGAGAATGTCCTGTCCATTGTATGTAAATCTTGCTACATACATGTATGTGTATGTATGTATATTTCTAAACATATAAGTATAATTTGTTCTGTCTGTATATTACTTATATCAGTTTGTATAATATTACTTTTACATATGCTCAAGCCCAACTCACCTTTGCTCATTCACTCCCTGTCTTACAGATGGGCCAAAAGAGATCCAACTCTAAAGCTCCTTGGATATCCCACAACCCTTAGAATGGCATCTAATGTGGGTTGTGGCTCCATTTACTTCTCTAAAAGTTTTTGCCAACTGTAGAAATTTCCAAGTAGAATTTTCAGGGTCCGTTGTGTAAACTATTGTATCATCTTCAAATAACGATAACTTCTTCTCTTCCTATTTGTATCTCTTGGTCTTGATTTTCTAGCTAAAAGTTCAACTACTATATTTATTAAATATGGAGAAGGTGAACAGGCCTCTGATTTTGGTGGAATTGCTTTGAATTTTTCTCCATTTAATTTGGATTGGCTACATGCTTTCTGTCAACTGCCTTTATTATGCTTAAATATATCCCTTCTATTACTAATCTCTCCAGGACTTTTATCATGAAAGGGTATTTGATTTTGTCAAATACCTTTTTCTGCATTTTATTAGATGATCATGTGGTTTTGTAAATAATTGGCTGCATATTTTGGATTTTCAAATATCGAAGTAGCCCTGCATTTCTGGGATGAAGCAGACTTGGTCATGGTTGATGAATTCTATGATGTGTTTTGAGTATGCTTAACAAGTATTTTAAGGACCAGTTTTGATTCAATTTTTATAACGTAAAATGGTATGTAAGCCTCTCTTTTGAGTTTTTATACTTTTTGATCATGAGGATATCTGTGGCCTCATTAAATGTACTGGGTGAGGTTCGTTTTGTGTCTATTTTGTGGAGTATTGGTGTTAACTCTTCTTTGACATTCTGCTAGAATTGAATTCTTTTCTAAATCTACATTTCCTTGTTAATTTGCTTGCCTGGGAAAGTTTTAATGACTGATTATATAACTAGGATATATAGGCCTAATTTTATGTTTTTCTGATTTTGATTTACTCTGGTAAATTGTTCCATATTGAGAAAATTATCCATTTCTTTTAGATTTTCAAATTTGGTAAATTACACATTTTTAATGTATGTCTTCCTGAGTCTCTGAATTTCATAGGTCTCCTTTGTTATGGTCCACTGTTGTTACTGATTTTGTTAAATAAGGTATTCTTTCTTTTTCTCTCTCAATCTTCTAGTTGGTTTAGATAAGTTTCTTTTGTAATTTTGTTCTCCTTCTCAAAACCCAACACTTTGTTTCAGTGACTCTTTGTATTGTTCTCTTTGTTTGTATTACAGTCTGGAGCTTGACTATTTCCTATTATCAACTCCTTTGGGCTGTGATCACATTACTTTTCAGAGCTTTCATTTGTGCTGTTAAATTGCTGGTATGGGATCTTTACAATCTTTTAAAATGTGTATACTTAGTGCCATGAATTTGTTTCTTAGAATAGGTTCCTTTGTATTCCTTGAGAATGGGTGTACTATATGTTCATTTTCATTGAGTTTTAGAAGTCATTTCTTTCCTGTCTTGACTTATTTAAATGTCATCTTGGTTGAGTTTTCCTTTGAATAATATGTAGTGCCCTTCCCTATCTTTTTTCATTAATTTTGTTATATATTATAATATTGATATCAGCTTGCTTCTTACACCCTGGTGGATTCAGTTCTTTGGTGGATGGTAGTCAGTATGGAAATTAAGAGGAATACTAGCTCTAAAGTTTCAATCTAGAATTCCATGGAAGACTTCAAATGCTCTAGACTTAAAACAGTGCATGGAGCAGTTAAAAGTTGGGTAGACAAGCCAGGAATTTTTAGTTGGATAGCATATTGTTCTTGGCTAGTATGGTGGCTCCCTTACAAATTCTTATAAAATAGATGCCAATACTTTCCAGTCATATAGACATTCAAAGGAAACTGCCATCCCAACATAATTTTCCATGATTTTTATCTACCATTGTGGAAAACTATGCACTACATATAAAAACAAAAAAGAAGAAAGAAAAAACAAACTAACTAACTAACAAAAAACGATGACATCATACCCAGCTATCTACTCCCCTTGGGTATGTTTGTTTGTTTCTTTTCTTTTTTCACTAGAGCTTCTAAGGTATATTATTTAGTTGATTGCATGAGATGTTTCTAATCTCTTTTATGAAGGTGCTTAGTGCTATAAGCTTTCCCTTTAGCACTTCTTCCACTGTATCTCATAAGTTTGGGTATGTTGTCCATTAATTTTCATTGAATTTTAGGAAGGTGTTAATATCTTTATATATTTCTTCTCTGACCTGGTTGTAACAGAATAGAGAATTTTTCAGATTCCATGTGTCTGTAGGCTTTTTGTTATTTCTATTGTTATTGAGGTCCAGCTTTAGTCCATGGTGTTCTAATAGGATATAATGTGTTATTTCAGTCTTCTTGTATCTCTTAAGGCTTGCTTTGTGACCTACCATATGAGAAATTTTTGAGAAGGTTCTATGAGACTGAGTTGAAGGTATAATTTTTTTTTTGGTGAAAAGTTCTGTAGATATCAGGTATGATCATTTGATTGATGACATCTATAAATGTCATTGTTTTAGTTTAGCTTTTGTTGTTGACCTATCCTTTGGTGATAAGGTGTAGTTGAATACTGCCACAATAAATGTATGGGATCTCAGCATCGTTTAAGAAACAAAGAGAACAATTCAAAGAATAAATGAAACCAGGATCTGATTCTTTGAGAAAGTCAACAAGATAGACAAACCTTTATCCAAATTAACTAAAAGACAGAGACACTATCCAAATCAACAAAATCAGGAATGAAAATCAAGACAAAGCAACAGACAAGGAGAAAAATTAAAAAAAACATTGTCTTACTTCAAAAGCCAATACTCCACAAAGTTTTAAAATCCAAATGAAATGGACAATTTTCTAGATAGTGTCCACTTACCAAAGTTGAACAAGATCATGTAAATAAGCTAAGTAATCCTATATTTCCTAAGGAAGTATAAGCAGCAGCCACCAGTCTCCAAAACATAAAACAGCCCAGGACCAGATGGATTCAGTGCAGAATTCTACCAGACCTTCAAAGAAGAACTAATACAAATTCTCTTCAAACTATTCTACAAAATAGAAATGGAAGGAACATTATGAAACTCATTCTATATGGCCATAGCACATTGCTACATGAAGTATAGAAAGAAACAACAAAGAAAAAAAGTTCAGCTGATGAACACATTCAACAATGTGGACAGATGCAAAAACATCACTATCCTTCTTGTATAGAAATGACAAATGTGCTGAGAAAGATATTAGGGGAAACAATACCCTTTGCAATAGCCACAAACAGAGTATCTTTGAGTGACTCTAACCAATGGAAAAAAAATACTTGTATGAAAAAAAAGTTCAAGTCTCTAAAGAAAGAAATTGAAGAAGATCAGAAGATGGAAATGCCCCATGTTTGTGAATTAGGAGGATAAACATATTAAAAATGACCACAGATTCCATGCATTCCCTTTCAAAATACCTTGAAAGAATCCTAAGCCTCATATGGAAAAAAAAAAACCGAACAGATAAAATAATCATGCACAATAAAAGGTCTTCTGGAGGAATCACTATCTCTGATCTCAAGCTGTACTATAGAGCAGCAGTAAAAAACACAACAACGACAACAACAACAACAACAACAACAAAACAAAACAGCATGGTACTGGCATAGAAATAGGTTGGTTTATCAATGGAATCAAACTGAAGACCCCAAAATAAATCCACACTTCTATGGACACTTAAATTGGACAAAGAAGCAAAACCATACAATGGAGAAAATATATCATCTTCAAGAAGTGATGCTAGTATAAGTAGTTGTCTACATGTAGAAAAAATAAACTAGATCCTTATTTATCATTCTGCACAAAACTAGAGCCCAAGTGTATTAAAGATCTCAACATAAAACATGATACACTGAATCTTACCAGTTAAAGTGGGAAAGAGCCTTAAAATCATTGGCACAGGAGACAACTTCCTGAACAGAACACTAATAGCTGAGGCTTTAAGATGAACAATTAATAAATGGAGCATCATGAAACTGAAAAGTTTCTGTAAGGCAAAGGGCACTGTCAACAGAACGAAGTGACAGCCTACAGACTGACAAAGGGATAATATCTAAAATATACAAAGAACTCAAGAAATTTAACAAACAAACAAAACAACCCAAATAAGAAATGGGGTACAGAGCTAAAGAGAGAACTCTCAACAGAGGAATATCATATGGCTGAGTAACATTTAATGAAATGATCCACATCCTTATTCATCAGTGAAATGCAAATCAAAATGACTCTGAGATTCCATCTTACACCTATCAGAATGACTAAGATAAAAAACTCAAGTCCCAGCACATGCTGGTGGGAATGTTGAGA
This sequence comes from Acomys percivali, assembly GCA_907169655.1. Lineage (NCBI taxonomy): Eukaryota > Metazoa > Chordata > Mammalia > Rodentia > Muridae > Acomys > Acomys percivali. The sequence continues at coordinate 62,996,339 of OU015760.1, read as the reverse complement.
AAGGGGAACTTTTCTCCATTGCTGGTGGGAGTGAAAACTTATATAAGCATTTTGGAAATTAATCTAGCACTTTCTCAGAAATTTGGGAATAGTGTATCTCAAGAATTAGCTATATCTCTCCTGGGCATATCCCTAAATGTTGTCCTATCATACAATGAGGAAATTTGTTAGGGGACATGCAGGAGGAACAGCAAAAAGCCCTAGACACAGGATGGGTGTGCCTTGGTGAAGTAAAAGTTCTGAGGGCTTCATGCTCTTATGGAGCACTGTTTGTCACGTTGCAATCCTCATAGTCCCCTTAATATATGAATTGTGTGAGTACCATAAAGGAGGCTTGCAGCCCATAATTGGGAAATATAATTGGCATTCTCTATAACAATGCTAGATTTATTTTAGGCATTGCTTCTGGAATAGGTTAATGATTCAACCACAATCTTTGAAAAGGACCTGCAGATGTATATTGCTAACAATACCCCTTAGAAAGAATTTGGAAAAATTGATTGTTTAACAATGTTAGGTAAAGACTTTTTTGCTGGTGGCTCTGACATAGAAAGTCTTACAGAAATATAGTTTGTTTATTAAAGTTAAGAAAAGATGTTTTGCTATTGGCTATGATGTAGAAGATCTTAGGGAACAATGTGAATTTAAAGAAAAGTGCATTCTTAATGAAAAAGCAGGGGCTTTTTGAGGTTGGTGGACAAAGACAATACCCCAGTTAGCACTAGCTGACATGGCTCTCTTACTGAAGCTGGACTTCAAGGTGATTAATTTCTTATACTTATATTCGCCCTCAGCTTCCTGATATGATTGTATTAAACTTTTAATGATGAGCACCTTTAGGATTTAAAGTAGAAATGTCTGATTTTTTTATAGAAGTTTAGATTTATGGTTCTTTTAAGATCTTTATAAGATTACTTTTAAGATAATTGATACGTTCTTCCTAACCATGAATTGCAGACTGACAATAAAGAAATGCTTACTAAGAACTTATTTTGCTTGCTCATTCAGTCATAAAATATAACAAGTTGCTTAGATATAAATGTATGTGGGTTTTTGAAAATAACTCGTTTTTCATGTTTATTTCTCACCCATAGTATGTGAATCATTTAATCATGTGACGATATTGAGGATCATGTGTTGGCTCAGTTTTTTTAACCAATATTTTTTTAACCACTTAATAACTGAGTATTTGTCACTTATAAACTGACTAACTGAAACAATAGGAAAAGAGGATTAAAGAAGACAATAACAAAACTGTAAGGGCATCAGCTCTGAGGAACAATACTTTTGGCATAATTAGCAGGACTTCTGCTGCTGGAAACTTTAGTAACCAGAACCCAGGACCTCAACAAGAGCCAGATCCCCTAAGCCTTCCCTCAAGTGGCTCTATCTAGGCACGTCTCGACGTGGAGTGATGAACAGCCAAAAACTATCTGAAGTCTCCAAAAGTCCCCTATCCAGTTCTGTGTCCATTTATATATTTCCTCCCAGAGTCTGTTCACAGGATCTTTTCAACTGGCAACAATCAATCTCCTGCAGGAGGTATTTGGTACTCTAGTGGATTAACCTCATCTGTTCTCTCACAAGTCCTTTCTGATCCCACACTTGGGATCCTAAAAAACAGGTTTATCTCTTCTTCAATCATGTTTTTCTTTTGTAAATTTATTGTAATCATTAACTTAAAGAAAAACAGATTGTAACCATTTTGATTTTTGTACTTCTAGAAAGATCTTTTTGGGATGTTTAAGATGTGGGAGAAATAAGAAAGTTGTTGGAATATTTTTCCAACAGCAAAGATGTGTGCACGTGTATATGAATGTGTTTGAGCCTGTGAAACTCACTCCTTGGAATTTGTTCCATCCATCAAAATGTGTATGTATGTATGTATGTATGTATGTATGTATGTATGTATGTATGCAAGTATGTATATGAATGTGTAAATTAAGAGAAACGTGGAGGAAGAAGCTTGTTGAGACCTACCTGCTGGAGTCTGTCTTCATCAAGTGTAAGTGTGTGTGTGTGTGTGTGTGTGTGTGTGTGTGTGTGTGTGTGTGTTTCTTTTCTTCCTTTTTTCCTTTTATCTTTAGATGCTTACCACTATCAATGGAAGCCCATGCTAGAAGCCATCAGCTCTAGCCCCCACTTGCCAGCATCACTGTAATTTATTGCTGGTAACAATCAGTTCCTCCTGGGAGGTTGCCTTCAGAGAAATTTTGCAGAGTGACCAGCCAGCCATGAGATTCATGCTCTTGCCTCAATTTCCCCAGTAGATTTAGAAACTGGACTTTGATATTCTGGCACCTGAATAGCTTAAACCATATAGAAATTTGCTTAACTATGTTCATAGCAGCTTTATTCACAATAGCCAAAATCTGGAAACAAGATAAATATATATTAACCGAAGAATGAATAAAGAAATTGTGGTACATTTACACAATGGAATACCACTCAGCTATTAAAAAGAAGGAAATCTTGAAATTTGCAGGAAAATGGATGGAAGTAGAAATGATCATTCAGAGTGAGGTAATACAGATCCAGAAAGACAAGCATGGTATATACTCATTTATAAGTGGATAGTAGCCAGACATAGATGTCCTCTAAGAGACTTCACAGAGCCAGATATCAAGACAGATGCTGGAACTCCCAGCCAGACTCTATAAAGATATCTGAAAGTCATATGGAATATTTGGAGGATTGAATGACATAGAAGGGTTAGGAACTCCACGAAGAGACCATCAAAGCCATTGGATCTGTACCCAGAGGGGCTTGCACAATCTGAAGAACCAACCAAGAACAATGTTTGCAGAGAAACTAGACCCCCTTGTGCAGATATAGCTGATGGACAGCTCATTCTGCAAAGTTGGCAGAGGAGCGGGGAAGTAGGGACAGTCTCTGACAGGAACTCTTGCGTCTGCTATTTGATTACTTTCCCATGGCAGGGATGCCCTGTGGACACACAGAGGAAGGAGTTGCAGGCTATACTGAGGAGACCTGATGGTCTGTTGTCTGTCTGACAGTGAGGGCAGAATGCCTCCTGTCTAATGTCTAGTGGAGAGGAAAAGGATGGAAGAGGGAGAGAGTGTGGGAACTGGGATATAGGCATGAGCTAGGGGATAAAAATTGGGATGCAATGTGAATAAATTATAATAAATAATGTATAAAAAATAAAAATGACATATCATGTGATAAGAATGTTGTCTTAATTATTGTTAATAATACTTAGAAACTAATCTTGTAAAAATCTGTTACCACTTATATATGCAAAACCACGAATATATTTTAGAAAAATAATTTTAATGATTTGAAACCTATAGTTAAATTTTAATATGCTATTATGAATATGTTTTAGGAGAAATACTTATCTTTTAAATATGCCTCTAAAAATTGAAAAATGTGGTGATTTTCTGGAGTTGGATTAATAATGATTCAGTAAAGGAACCAATGGCATCAATTTTGGCTTATATCACACCAAAGTGCCAAAGAGTTTTCTGAAAACTGTGGGCAGTAAGTATTTATATGAGTTAATAGATTGTGCTTATATTTACACATATTTATAATTCACATAATTTTGGTTGTTTCCTTAACTTCAATTTGCTGCAGTTAACTTAACAATTTGCTTTGAGTAACAAGAACATCATCTCAGAAACCATAATAAATTGACCTGGTACACCATTAAGAAGAAAGAATATCGAAGATCCAAGATGGTGGCGTGGATCATGAACAGATCAGTGAAACAGCAGTGATTTCAGAATGACCAACAGGCATCACAGGTAACCCTAAAAACCCATGGTGTGTTTCTCAATTGACAGGAAAGGTCATGGTGAAGGAAACATGGTGTTCAGCCTCAGGTCACCTAGCTAATCCTGGGAAAAGTCCCCATGTACTGCTGGAGCACAGTCTCCTTCTTTGGCCACCCATATACACCCACTGTGCCATGGGTGGTTACCTTCTTGGCACCAGGGTGTGAAGTTCCATCCTCTGACTCCCTGATTCCTGGGATCCATGGAGACAGCCCCAGCTGCGACTCTAAAGAGCATCCTGTCTCCCAAAGGGGAGCAACCAGAGCTCTGAACTCACAGCATCTCCAAGATGGCTGCACTGAGGGAACTAAGTGTCTAAGCACAGTGTCATGGCAGCAGCAGGAACTCATTAACCACACATTGCAAGAAAGCCCGTGGCAGGGTGAATGACTCCAGAACTTCCTATGTCAAGAGGAAGACATTGCTGGTGGGAAAGCAAACTTGTACAACCAGTTTTGAAAGCAATGTGCTGCCTTTTCAGAAAACTGAGAAACAGCTCCACATAAAGACCCAGCTATACTACTAATGGGCATATACCAAAAATATATTTTACCAGACAAGGACATTGGTTCAATTATGTTTATAGCAGTGTTATTCGTAAGAGGTAGAAACTGGAAACAGCCCAGCTGTCTCTCAAGCAAATAATGGATTAAAAAACTGTGGTAAATCTACACAATGAAATACTATTCAGCTATTAAAATCAAGGAAGTTATGAAATATGCATGTAAATGGATGGAGCCAGAAAAGATCATACTGAAAAAAAGTAACTCTGACCCAGAAAGACACACATGGTGTATTATTACTTACAGGTGAATATTAGCTATATAATACAGGATAAACATACTACAATCCACAAACCTAAATAAGATAATTATGAAGGAGGATCCTTAGGAGGATTCTTAATTCTCAGTAAGAAGAGCAAATAGAATACACAATAGAAGCTGTTGAAAAGTGCAGATGTTCTCTGAAAGACGCCACCCAGCAGGGCAACAAACAGAAGCTTAGTCTCTCAGCCCAACTTTGGACAGAGCTCAGGATTCCTAGGGAAGAGTGGAGGGATAGATGGTCCCAGAGGAGACAGGAGCATAGCAGACTAACACAGCCAACAAGTCTTGGCTCCTGGTGTGGAGGTGGCTGTGGGGACTAATGCACAAAACAAGGGCCATGCATGTAGAGGACCTAGGGATGTATCTGATAGGAAGTTCAGTCTCCATTTGGGTCCCCTATTAAGAAGATCAGGGGGTGTCCCTGCCATGGACTCTGCTGCCTGCATATTCATCACTTCTCCCCATTAGGATGCCTCATCATGTCATAGAAGAGGATGCAGGCAGTCCTGATGAGACGTGGTAATATGGAGTCAGTTGGTGGGGGAGAGGGGCTACCCCTCTCTGAGGACTAGGGGATGGGACGAGTGGGGGAGAGGAAGGGTGGGTGGGACCTGGAGCATACAAGGAAGGGGGCTACAATTTTGATGTACAGTGAATAAATTTTGCAAAATAAAGACAGAACAGTAAACAGGTGTATGTCACAAAGGAAAAACCATATCAATGAAAATAATATTTCAGAATTATAAAGAATCATTAACAATGATTAGATGAATAACAAACACTTTTTTGCTTCAGATTCAAGCATATCTATTTGTATGCAGTTTTCTAAATTTTACGGCCACAACATAATTCCATTTTCCATAATTTGCATAATTTAGAAAATCTCGTGGACTCAGGATTCACCGTTTTCTAGTCTGGTATCAGGTTGTATTAAACAAGTACTTCAAAGTATATATTTTTTCCATGAGGTAGAAAAATAGTAATAAGGTAACCTGCGTCTATTCTGGGAATGCTGTCTCCAGTTCTACATGAACAAGGAGATGCCTTTAATCATATTATAAACATTCTAATTGACCAGCTCCTCCCAATGATTTACTAGATAGTATCAAAGATATGTACTCTTGTATTCATTTCTCAGTATTTTCAGAACTTTGCTCTAGCCCTCAACAAGATCAAGCATGTGATAGACAAGAATGATCAAAGACTGGTTTCTTTTATTTCTCCATATATTTATTTATTTATTTATTTATTTATTTATTTATTTATTCACTTTACATCCCAATTCCAACCCCCTCATCACACACCCATTCACACACCCATTTGTCTTCTTCCACTCCCTATCTCCTTCCTCCA
>OU015760.1:62843327-62990349 GCA_907169655.1 Acomys percivali | reverse complement strand
ACACACACACACACACACACACACACACACACACACACATACACATACACATACACAAAATTTGTTTGTTTAGGTCCATAAAATATTTTCCTGACAATTTTTCCATAGATCCTAGGACATGAGATGTTTGGATACAGATACAAGTCCACTTTATCGAATTATTGACTGTAGTAAAAGAATAGAAAATACAACATTCAACAATTTTACATTTTATAAGAATGAAAGAACAAGCCTCATACAGTGAAGAATAACATAAATAATAATAGATATAAATCGCATATGTTTTCCCATAGTATATTTGCACCAGCAGTTTAAATCAGTTTGAATGGCCTTGTCTGTTACAAAGAGCAGCAGGAAGGAATCCGTGCTGTATATGTTTAATTGCGTCCTACACAAATAATTGCCAGCTTCACTCAGCATAAACTGTGACTTCTGAAAGTCAGTCCAAGACTGCAGTTTAAACTTATGAATCATTGTAGCCAAAGCTTAGATATAGATGTATCATGTTAAATATAAGATATCATTACATTTTAGAATGAATAGGGGATAAAAATGAAAAGGTAATTTGTTTTGGCTTCTATGAAAGATCCCCATTTTATCATATGAGAAATTCCGATTCAAAAACTGCAGAGAGGAGGGACAGAAAGAATATTTTCTTAACTTAATATTTATTTATAGAGCTAGGGAGTTGTCTCAGCAGTTAAGAGTATGTTTTGCTTTATAAAAAAAGACTGATATCCATTTCCAGAATCCACACTAGGCCCCTCACACTTATCTATAGTCCCAGGATAGTTCATATATATTCTTGCCTATTTAAGAACTGAACTCATATATACAAAAAAACAGAACACACACAAGTACACAGAATAAAAATAATACAATGAAATAAATATAATACTGTTCTTTCTTAATATGATATTTGATACAAAGCTTTTGTGTAATACTTGTTATAATAAATACATATGGAATAAAGATAACTGTACAGTAAATCTTATATATCAAATCTATTATTGAATTTATTATAGTTTTCTTTCAAATGTAGGCAGCATTAAAGAGTAATACTAAAAAAACAGTTCTGTAAAACATTGCCACATTTTTAGTAGAGTGTGTGAGACCTTGAAAGCAAGTTTGCATGTATTTATGGTACTATGCATATTTATAGGTCAGAACAAAATTTTCAGGAGTCAGTTCTCTCTTTCTACAAAGTGAGTCCTATGATCAAATTCAGTTCGAAAATTTGGCAGCATGAATCTTTATGTACTAAGCCATCTCACAAAACCTCACTATATTTTAAAAGGAATGTTCTTGATTAGGAAGAATCATATAACATGGTCTGTTTTTAATATATTTACTGGATTTTTCTTCTTTTTTGATCCATTTCAATTCCCTACCTATCTTCCCAGCAAATCATGTTTTAGTGATTTATATTTATATGTTAGTGATCTATATTTTGTTGTGTTATTATTCTCTTGATTACTTGCAAAATATGATGCTCCAAAAAATTCCAGGCATTTGAAAACTTAAAAAGTTGTGTAAAGGAGACCATGTTTTATTACATAGATTTATTGATTATTAATAAATAAGATTATGAATACTTCCTCTGTGATGGTTTGAGTGACAATGACCCCAAAGGCTAATATGCTTGAGTGCTCTCATTCATAATTTAATGAAACTGTTTGAGAATTAGTAAGATATGGATCCTTGTTAGAATAGATGAGGCTTTGTTGGAGGAGGTATATCATTTGTGGTGGGCTTTGAGGTTTCAAAAGCCCATGCTAGGGCCAGTGCCCAGCTCTACCACTGACTGGTGCTTGTGAATCAGGACGTAGAACTCTCAACTACTTCTTCAGCTCTATGTGTGACTGTATGCTCCTATGCTCTCTTGTATGACGATAATGGAATAATTCTATGAAACTGCAACCAAGACCCCAATTGAATGTTTTCTTGATAAAAGCTACTTTGGTCACCGTGTATCTTCACAGCAATAGAAGAGTAAGTAAGATATCATCTGTACTTTTCACATAATCTACAAAGAAAAATAGTTTCTTAAAAAAATATTAGAACTACCTAGCCATCACATCACCACATATTCACTACGCTTGCTTTAATTGCATGTTGATAGGTATGTTTTGTTTACTTAAAGAAAACACATCAAAGAAGCAGAAGTGATTACAGGATGTTATGGACAATTATGAGAAATTTAAAATTTAAAATTTGTACTCTATTTTTACACAAACACAAAAAATTTCCTTTAGGAGAGATATTTTATAATATAATACTTCTGAATATTTTAATGAATAATATTTAAATGGAGATATATAGTAATAGGTCTTGCTTTTTGTAAAATCAAGTTCTGGCCAAACTATTGACTGTGAGTATTTGAACGGCAACCAAAGAAAGCCTTATTGGAAGTTACAAGCATAATTTTTGCCGTGATGAGAATTTAGCTATTTAATTTAGATTTAAGGTGTTTTCCCATATTTCGATGAAGTGGATCTGCCTTCTTTTTGCAAGTAAATGTGGATGTATAATTACTTCCCTGTTCTTTCTGAGTGATGTTGAAATTATCTCTGAAGTATTAATACTGAACTGAAGTCCAATAGAGAATTCACAGTTTTGTTTATTTTAACTTTCATTAAACCCCTAATTAAGACACTAATTCAGATAGTCACTAGTCTAATTTATATGTTCATTAAAACATTCAAAGCCTTTCTTAATTAAATTTATTTAGGAATGTAAAGACAAGCAAAAAATTAATAAAGAATATTCTTTAAGATAGTTATGAAAATTAAATTATTTCTGGATTCTCAGCAATGCAAAATTCAGCTATAATTTCTAATATTTACTGCAATATAACTTTTAAGAAAATGATATTTAACTTTTTATTAAAGAAGTTTAATGGGTATCAGTATTGAACAATAATTAATTCACAGAACTAAGGAGAGGAGGGTTCTTAAAATCTCTGTAAATATCCTAGTGCTTTGTGTCCCATTTTACACTGAATAGACCATAAGTTAGCAACTTTTGGCATTTGTGTCAATAATTCTGCATCACAAAAACAAGAGAGTAAAGTACATCTTGGAATATTTAGGTGCTTATATTTTATTGCATTTAGAAAGATAATATTAAGTATTTTTAAATAAGTAAATCTGAAAGACTTATATAACATATTACTTGATTTTGCTTTTCTCATTTTGTATAAAATAATGCTTAAATACACATAATTAAATATGCCTCTTCATATGTAATTATGCTTTAATTTCTTCAATGATTGAACATGAATGTCCTTTATACACTTTGATATTTGAAATCTTAGCCCCCAATTATTGCTACTGTTTGAGTAGGTTTAGGAGATATGGTATTGTAGGATAAGGTGTGTAATTGGAGGTAAGGCTAAAAGGTTCAATGATTCATGGCATTTTTTGAGTTTTTGCTTTCTCCTTCATGTTTGTGTTTGAATATGTCGGTTCTCAGCGTCCTGATGTTTCTCTCCTCTACCATCATGGGCTGTTGTTCTCTTGACTTTTAAGTCCAAATAAACTATTTCTTTTATAACTTGCCTTGGTAGTGCTGTTTTATCACAGCAATAGAAAAGTAGCTAATATAGTTAGCTTATAGTATATATATTCCTCTGAGCCGAATCAGCTACCAGACAATGGGAACATAAGGATCTTGATATTAGCTGTCTGGCCAGTCATTATAACAGAACTACAACAAGAAGACCAAACAATGTGTATGTTGTGCATCTATTTTTCTCAGAACATTTCAATTGGTATTCAGTAGTTTGGATGCATTATTGAAAAATTCACTTTATTAATGTTCAATTATTTTAAAGGTTTAATTATATTACTTTGAGAAAGTCCAGTATCTTCAATGTTAAAGTTCACAATGATATTCTTTCATACTAATTGGGCATGTGTTTCTCATATTCATTTATTTTCCGCTTTGTAGCAGCAGAAATTTAAGATTCAGTCTAGGTATTTTTTATGAATAAAAATGTTTTATTTTGTTGTAGTCCATCCATAATGGCATAAAAATACCTTGTTTCATAATCTATAACTAATGTTTTCTTTGTTTTGGAGGCTGAAAACTTCAAGGTCAAGGCAATATATATATAGGGTTTGGTGAAGGCTTATTCACATTCATAGGTGGCAACTCTTACAGATACAGAAAAATTTAACCCATAACTGTATATATAATTAATATTATAAACCTTTTCATATAAAGAAATATATGGCAATAGATTAATGACTAAAAATTTTAATACTTTGATAATATTCTTGCTTCATTTGTACTCTTTTGTTTACATTGAAATTATAACAATTTATATAACAGAAGATGAGAAAAACATATTTAGAAATTATTAAGAACTTATTTTTCATCTCTTATTATTTTAGGCATTTGGTCTTGAATATTAATTAAAATTAATATTGGATATTAGAATTTTTTTTAATTTTATTAATTTCTTCTTGTTACATCTCAATGGTTATCCCATCCCGTGTATCCTCCCATTCTTCCCTCCCTCCCATTTTCCCCTTACTCCACTCCCCTATGACTGTTCCTGAGGAGGATTACCTCCCCCTATATATGCTCATAGGGTATCAAGTCTCTTCTCAGTGACCTGCTGTCATTCCTCTGAGTGCCACCAGGACCTCTCCCTCCAGGAGACATAGTCAAATGTGATGCACCAGAGTACGTGAGAAAGTCATATCCTACTCTCCACTCAAGTGTGGAGACTGTTCTGACCATTGGCTATATCTGGGTAGGAGTTTAAAGTTTACCACCTGCATTGTCCTTGGCTGATGCCTTAGTTTGAGCGGGACCTCTTGGCCCAAATTTGCCTATCATAAAGTTCTAGGTTTCTAGGACCCACTGGATACTTCTACTTTGCTATTCTCACATGGTTCTCTCATCTAGATTCCCAATAGGATGTCCTCCCCTCTGTCCCAGTTTTCTGGTAAGTGAAGGCATCCATGGGACATGCCCCTTGGGCTAGTATGCAGATATAAGTGAGTATATACCATTTGAGTCTTTCTGCTTCTGGGTTAACTCACTCATTATGATAATTTCTAGCTCAATCCACTTATCCAATATTTCGGAAATTCCTTGTTTTTAATAGCTGAGTAGTAGTCCATAGTGTATATGTACCACAGTTTCCATAAACATTCTTCTACTGAGGGACACTTAGGCTGTTTCTATGATCTGGCTATTATGAATAAGGCTGCTATGAACATGGTTGAGCAAATTTTCTTGTTATGTGCTGGTGCATCTTCTGGGTACATTCCAAAGAGTGGAATAGCTGGGTCTTGAGGAAGCCCTATTCCCAGTTTTCTGAGATAGCACCAGATAGATTTCCGAAGTGGCTGTACTAGTTTGCATTCCCACCAGCAATGAAGGAGTGTTCCTCTCTCTCCCCACATCCTCTCCAGCATGTGGTGTTGCTTGAGTTTTTGATCTTAGCCATTCTGATGGTGTAAGATGGAATCTCAGAGTTGTTTTGATTTGCATTTCCCTGATGACTAAGGAGGTTGAGCATTTCTTTAAGTGTTTCTCAGCCATTTGATATTCTTCTGTTGAGAATTCTCTGTTTACTTCCAAGCTCCATTTCTCAATTGGGTTACTTGGTTTGGTGGCATTTAATTTCTTGAGTTCTTTATATATTTTGGATATTAGACTTTTGTCAGATGTAGGGTTGGTGAAGATCTTTTCCCAGTCTGTAGGCTGTCGCTTTGTTCTCTTGACAGTGTCTCCAGCCTTACAGAAGCTTCTCAGCCTCATGAGGTCCCATTTATTAATTGTTGACATTAAGGCCTGCTGGGCTGTTGGTGTTCTGTTCAGGAAATTGTCTCCTGTGCCAATATGCCTGTGCCAATATGTTCCAGACTCTTCCCCATTTTGTTTCCAAGTGACTTAGTGTCTCTGGTTTTATGTTGAGGTCTTTAATACACTTGGATTTGAGTTTTGTGCAAGGTGACAAATATGGGTCCAGTTGCATTTTTTTATACATAGACCTCCAGTTAGACCAGCACCATTTGTTGAAGATGCTATCTTTTTCCCATTGAATGGATTTGGATTCTTTGTCAAAAAATAAGTGACCATATGTGAGTGGATTCATATCTGGTTCTTCAATTCGATTCCACTGATCAACCAGACTGTTGCTGGGCTAGTACCATGCTGTTTTAATTACAGTTGCTTTACAGTACAATTTGAGATCAGGCATGGAGATTCCTCTGGAGCACCTTTTATTGTACAAGATCGTTTTTGCTATTCCTGGGTTTGTTATTTTTCCATATGAATGTCAGAATTGAAATTTCAATGTCTTTAAAAATTGTGTAGGTATTTTAATAGGGATTGCATTGAATCTGTAGTTTGCATTTGGTAGGATGGCGATTTTTACTATGTTATTTCTCCCAATCCACGAGCAAGGAAGAACCTTCCATCTTCTCATGTCATCTTCAATCTCTTTGTTCAGAGTTTTGAAGTTTTTTTCAAACAAGTCCTTCACTTCCTTAGTTAAAGTAACTCCTAGATATTTTATATTGCTTATGGCTAATGTAAAGGGTATGGCTTTCCTAATTTCTTCCTCCGTAACCTTTTCATTTATGTATAGGAAGTCTAGAGACTTTTTTGAGTTAATTTTGTATCCAGCCAAATTGCTGAAAGTGTTTATCAGCTGTAGGAGTCCACTGGTGGAATTTTGAGGGTCACTTATGTACACTATCATATCATCTGCAAATAGGGATAGTTTGACTTCCTCCTTTCCCATTTGGATACCCTTGATCGCCTTTTGTTGTCTTATTGCTCTGGCTAGAACTTTGAGTACTATATTGAAGAGATATGGAGAGAGTGGGCAGCCTTGCCTTGTTCCCGATTTTAGAGGAATTTCCTTGAGTATCTCACCATTTACTTTGATTTTGGCTATTGGCTTGCTGTATATAGCTTTTATTATGTTGAGGAAAGTGCCTTGTATCCCTGATCTCTCTAAAACTTTAAACATGAATGGGTGTTGGATTTTATCAAATGCTTTCTCTGCATCTAAAGAGATGATCATGTGGTTTTTTATTTTCAGTTTTTTTATATGGTGGTTTACATTGATGGATTTCTGTATATTAAAGCATCCCTGCATGCCTGGAATGAAGCCTACTTGGTCATAGAGAATGATATCCTTTATGTGTTCTTGTATTCATTTTGCAAGAATTTTATTGAGTATTTTTGCATCGATGTTCATAAGAGAAATTGGTCTGAAATTCTCTTTCTTTGTTGAGTCTTTGTGAGGTTTAGGTATCAATGAAACTATGGCCTCATAGAATGAATTTGGTAATGTTTCATCCAATTCTATGTTTTGGAGTAACTTGAAGAGTGTCAGTATTAGCTTGCCTTCCAAGGTCTGGTACATTTCTGCACTGAAACCATCTGGCCCTGGGCTTTTTTTGTTTGGGAGACTATCAATGATTGCTTCTATTTCTGTAGGGGAAATGGGACTATTTAGTTGGTTTATATGTTCTTCACTCCACTTTGACAAGTCAAATTGATCAAGAAAATCATCCATTTCCAATAGATTTTCAAATTTTGTGGCATATATGCCTTCAAAATAGGATCTTATGATTCTTTGTATTTCTTCAGTGTCTGTTGTTATGTCTCCCTTTTCATTTCTGATTTTGTTGATTTCCATACTGTCTCTCTGCCGTTTAGTTAGTTTGGCTAATGGTCTGTCTATCTTGTTGATTTTCTCAAAGAACCATCTCTTGGTTTTGTTGATTCTTTGGACTGTTTTCTTAGTTTCTAATTTGTTAATTTCAGCCCTGAGTTTGATTATTTCCAGACATCTACTCCTTTTGGTTGTTTCTGCTTCTTTTTTTTCTTGGGCTTCCAGCTCTTTTGTTAAGTTGCTTATGTGCAATGTTTCCAATTTCTTTTTAAAGGCACTTAGTGCTATGAATTTTCCTCTTAACACTGCTTTCAATGTATCCAACAAATTAGGGTATGTTGTTCCCTCATTTTTATTGAATTTCAGAAACTCCTTGATTTCTTTATTTCTTCCCTGACCCATGTGTCATTTAGCAGAGAGTTGTTTAGTGTCCACGTGCATGTGGGCTTTTTTTTGTTTCTGTTGTTGAATAGCAGCCTAAGAGCATGGTGATCTGATAGGATACAAGGTATTATTTCAATCCTCTTGTATCTGTTGAGTCCTGCTTTGTGACCTACGATGTGAACAATTTTGGAGAAAGGTTCTATAGATATCTACTAGATCTATTTTACCCATGGCATTGGTTAATGATGTTATTTCTCAGCTTAGTTTCTGTTTCAATGACTTATCCTTCAGTGAGTGTGGGGTGTTGAAGTTTCCCACTATTATTATGTGGGGATCGATGAGTGATTTAATTTTTTTAGCAGATCTTTCACAAATGTGGGTGCTAATGTATTGGGAGCATAGATGTTCAGAATTGTGATGTCATCTTGGTTGACTTTACCTTTGATGAGTATGAAGTGTCCTTCTGTATCCCTTTTGATTAATTTTGGTTGAAAGACTATTTTATTTGATATTAAAATGGCTACGCCTGCTTGCTTCTTCTGTCCATTGCTTGGAATATTTTTTTCCAACCTTTTACCCTGAGGTAATGCCTATCGTTATAGGTGAGATGTGTTTCTTGAATGTAGAAGAATGTTGGATCTTGTTTATGCACCCATTCAGTTAGTCTGTGTCTTTTTATTGGAGAATTGAGACCATTGATGTTGAGAGATATTAATGACCAGTGACTGTTAAGATTCTTAATTTTGATGTTGTTTCCAATCGAGGGTTTGTGTAGTTGTGTTTTTGCCATGGTATAGTTACCTATTTCCTGAGTAGTTTTGGTTGTAGCTTGACCCTTTGGGATGGAGTTTTCCTTCTAGTACCTTCTGTAAAGCTGGATTTGTTGATAGGTTTGAATTTGTTTTTGTCACGGAATATTTTGTTTTCTCCATCAATGTTTATTGATATTTTTGCTGGGTAAAGTAGTCTGGCCTGGCATCTGTGGTCTCTTAGGGTTTGGAGGATCCTTGTCCAGGCTCTTCTGGCTTTTATGGTCTCTGCTGAGAAGTCGGGTGGAATTCTGATAGGTTTGCCATTAAATGTTATTTGACCTTTTTCCCTTGCAGCTTTTAATATTTTTCTTTGTTCTGTATGTTTTGTGTTTTGATTATTATTAGACGGGGAGTTTTCCTTTTCTGGTCATTTCTATTTGGTGTTCTGTAAGCCTTTTGTATGTTTGTAGGCATCTCTTTCTTTAGATTGGGGAAATTTTCTTCTATGATTTTGTTGAGAATAGTTTCTGGGCCTTGGAGTCTGATATCTTCTCTTTCTTCAATGCCTATTATCCTCAGATTTCTTCCTTTCATGGTTTCCTTAATTTCTTGGATGTTTTGTGTCAGGAGTTTTCTAGATTTGGCATTTTCTTTAATGGTTGCTTCAAGATCTGTGATTGTATCTTCTAGACCTGTGATTTGTTCTTCTGTCTCTTGGATTCTGTTAGAAAAGCTCACCTCTGTTTTATTTGCCTTCTTCTCTGAGGTCTCACTTTCTCGTTTTTCTTCTGTCTGTGTGTTTATCATTGAATCCATTTTCGTCTTCAGATCTTGAACTAATTTTTTTATTTCTTTCACTTGATTTTTTTGTATATTCTTGAGTTTCTTCCATTGCCTCTTTATAGGTCTTCAGAGTTTGAACTGTTTTATTTATTTCTTCCATATGGTTATTTGCATTTTCCTGATATTTTTCCATTTCCATTCTATGAGCTTCTTTTATGTCTCTCACCTGTTTGGTTGTGTCTTCCTGTATTTTATTATGAATTTTATTTGTTTCCTCCATTAATATGCTCATTATTAAGGATTTGAAGTCATTTTCTTGTATTTCCATTGTATTTGAGTTCTCTGGGTTGTTTTCTTTGGGATAGCTGGAAACTGGAGACGCCATGTTGTTTTGGGGTTTTTTGCATATGCTTTTACGCTGACCTTTAGGCATCTTGCCATCTTTGATTTTGTTGGGTAGCATCTCGAGTTGAATATAGGGCGTCTGTTGATATTCATTTGTTTTCTCACAATTTCCGTAGGCTGGAAGCTCTGATGCTTCACTGGTGTGGATGGCAGGAATTAGCCTTGTCGTTTTGGGGTCTCATAGCCAGTGATCTTCAGCTCCCCTGTGCCATGGGGCCTGTAATCGTCCTGTGTCTCTGGATGAGTGTTGGGTCAGGCCAAGGTATCCACTTCCTTCTAGGTTCCCTGCCAAATCCAGCCAGGGACACTGGGCCTGAACCACCCGCCGAGCTCAGCTAGAATCTCAGGGCCTGAACCGTCTGCCGAGCTCAGCTAGGAATTCTGTGTTCAAAATGCACACCAGGTCCAGCCAGAATTTTTGGGCTGGGACTGCACACCAAGCTCAGCTAGGGGCTTTGTCCAAAGTGCGTGTTGTGGTCAGTTTTTGACTCAGGCCCGAACAGTCCACCCAGCTCAGTCAGGAATTCTGGATTCAAACTGCACACTTTGTCCAACCAGAGTCTTAGAGCCAGGACTGTGCCAAAAGCTCTACCAGAGTCTCTGGGCCCAATTATGTCTGCTAAGCACGGTTAGGGACTCTGGCCCTAAGCTGCACGCCGAGCTCCACCTTTGTCTCTGGGACAGAATTGTGCATTGAGCTCAGCCAGGGCCTATGGACCCACACTACACACTGAATTCAGCACGGGACTCCAGGCCTATATTGCGTGGACAGTGCAGCCAGAGCCTTGAGGCCACTGAGCCTGTGTGCACTGCTCAGGTAGAATCTCTGGGCCTAATCTGCCCGTCAAGTCCAGCTAGGGCCTCTGGGCTGAATCTGCGTGCTGACCTCAGCCTGCGTCAGTGCCCCAAAACTACCGGCTAAGCTGAGTTAGTGTCTTGGGCAGAACTGCTCGTTGATGTGAGTTAGCCCCTCCGGTGGAACTGTGCACTACGCCCAGCCTGCGCCACAGCAGGGGAACTGCGGCTGTGCTGTGTTGGCACCCTTGGTGGACCTGAGCGCTCGCCCAGCCTGCGTCACAGCAGGCAAACTGTGGCTGCGCTGAGTTGGCGCCTTCGGTGGAACCGAGTGCTCCGCCCAGCCTGTGTCACAGCAGGTGAACTGCGGCTGCACCGAGATGGCAAACCCCCCCCCCCGTGGACCTCAGCACTCCGACTAGCCTGTGACACAGCAGGTGAACTGCGGCTGCGCCGAGCTGGCGCCCCTGGTGGACCCAAGTGCTCTGCCCAGCCTGCGTCACAGCAGGCGAACTGTGGCTGCGCTGAGCTGGCGCCCCTGGTGGACCTGAGCGTACCACCTAGTCAGCGTCACAGCAGGTGAACTGCGGCTGTGCTGATCTGGCGCCTTTGGTGGACCTGAGAACTCTGCCCAGCCTGTGTCACCGCAGGTGAACTGTGGCTGTGCTGATCTTGCGCCTTTGGTGGACCTGAGCGCTCTGCCCAGCCTGGGCCACAGCAGGTTAACTGCGGCTGCACTGAGCCGGTGCCCTTGATGGACCTGAGCGCTCTGCGCAGCCTGCGTCACAGCAGGTGAACTGCGCAGGGGCACACAGGTCTTCCGCACCCTGGTCCCCCCAAACTGTGGAGCACTCCTGCCGTCGTGGTGTCGGGACCCCGGTGCTCCTGGCTCAGAAATCTGCTCAATTCCCTGAATTGTTCAATGGAGTCTCCAAACACGGTCCACACTGCTCACTGCCATCTTGGATCCTCCTAGTAAAAAATATTTTAAACAAGTGTTTAGCTGTCCTTTTATATGGAAGATGCCAGTTTATAGGTTTTTCTGTGAAAAAGAGAAAAATCAACAAAAATTTAAATATAAATTAAAAAATATATTGCTGAGATAAATTATGACTCATATATGTAAATTCAGCACTTGAGAAGCTGAAAGCAGAATATTGCCTTGATTGTACCATGATTCATTTTAAAAAGAAACAAAATAGGATGCTGAATTTCAGCTGAATTGGTTTATTCATCTGTAAATTATATCTGTATATAATATATTTAACTATACTCAGTAACTCAACAGAAGACTAAGACCTTATTAAAAAGTGGTGAAAGGTGTCATTTGGAGTTGGCATGATAGTATAGAGACTTTATTCAAATGTATATTTTAACAGGTAAATACTAGCATATCCAATATTTTTCTCTATAAATCTTGATGTATTCATTGTTTGGAAAATTAAAAGTATAAAGCTTAAATATGCATAGACATTATAAAGTAAAACAAGATATGAGATATCGCAATAATAAGCCTTTGCTAGATTTATAATACATCACCCAATTTTACACTTACTGCTTATTTTTCCAAAAGTGTTTCTGTACAATTTTACACTTAGTGTCTTTAAAATACAATCCATATTTTGTGTATTCATTTAATTTACTTATTTTCCAGTGTTAAAGTTTTAGAATGTCTCTAATTGTCTTCATATATTGATCTCTGAATATTTCCCTTAACTTTAGGAAATATTTTTAAAATTTATGCTTCATAAAATAGAAAGATCTGTCATAAAGTGATTTTTAAGGTATAGTCTTGGCTGGTTTTGCACTTACTATGTATGTACCCTTATCTACAAAAAAACTAGTGGCAATCCCCTTGAGTCAGCCCTCTAACTTCTAGAATTACCAGGGTGTTCCACAAGACTTGCTTTGGATATATCTATCTTTTTACAGAAGGGTCATACCAATGTATTATTATTTAAATTACACCAGACTAGCCCTTGTTTCTTTATGTTTGTAAGAAAAAATCATATAGTTTTATCTGAGATAGAGTTTGAAAGACATTGAGGGCTTGTTCATGTCTCAAGCTGCTGCATATGCGTGCTAGTTTTCCACAAATCACAGCCTTTGCATTTGTTCCAACTTACAAAGTATATCTTAAATTTTAATTAATTTCGAATTATTTGGTTTCAGCCTAGATAGATTTTCATTTTCTCTCATATTCTTAGAGCATACTCTGCCGTCTATGCAAATTTAAGTCTCCTAATTTGGAAGTTATAATGACCCAATTAGCATTATTTGCTCTTTATGCACTCAGTGTCTAAAGTGACAAACTAGTATATCTATCGAGCTTTTATTACTGAAATTATAAAAACTTATACTAACCTAGTAATTGTTAAAAGTTTCCCCTTTCTCTTTTAATATACATAAAAATGTCCCTTGTGTGTGCTGAGCGTCTGCATTTAACACATGAGATTTATTTACACATATTTTTCAATCTTTTCATCAGAAGAATTGAATAGTGAATACTTTAAGGAAAAAACTAGTTTTAGAAAATGCTCAGCACAGCTTCTCTCTACTTACTCTTCACAGTGAATAAATAGGATTTTACAGATACATTTTTTGTTTAATCGTTATTTTATTTATTTATAAGTATAGGAGCTGAAGTTCTTCCCTGAGATTACTCTACAGTGATTTAAGAATTCACGTGTCTTGGCATGTAAACTCATATAGTTGCTGAAATAACTAAGGTAAAAGTTACCTTGGATAGAAAACCAGCTTCTTGGGAAAGTTGTATTATTGTTTTTACTCCTCAAAATGGTTTATACTCTTAGAATCCAGTCATTCTTGGTGCTATATTACTCTTTATTATTTACCATAGAACTATTGAATCATAATTAATACTTAAAAACATGTTTTTTCTGTCATCATTGAGTACATTAAAATAAAATTTAAAAGAATAAGTCAGAAAATAGTGAAAAGGAAATAAATTATTATCATTTGTAAACTATAAAGGAAATGAATTTTTAGATTGTCTGATGTGCTATACGCTTGCATTTTTTCTCCTCTTCAGGTCAAAATCAGCAGGCATTTTATTATCCACTAAGTCAGTTACTTCTTTAACACCATGTTTTGTTTCCCCTTAGGCATCTTTATGCTACCTAGACAGTTTGTATTTATTCATAGGGTTTTTCCCACCCCTTAAAACCCAACGTGATAACTGTATCTCCATTTCCAAGAATCATGACCTACATTATAGTATAACTTTATGATTTATAGTAATTTGTTTTTTAATAACTAAGTGTGCTTTTCTCAATTAAAAATTAAATGTATCAATTTATTTATGTATATATTAAATATATGAGTGCTCTCCTTCATTTATACCTGTAACCCAGAATAGGGCATCAGATCCATTTGTAGATAGTTATGAGACAGCATATGAATGCTGGGATTGAACTCAGAAACTCTAGAAGAACAACTAGTGCTCTTAACTCCAGACAAACATGTCCAACCCCTGTTTCTCCCAATTTAAAATGTTTTTCAGAAGGATCTTCTAATTCATAAATCAAGCAGTAGCAATTTTTGGAGTGCCACAGTTTTTCAATACAGATGCTTTGACTCACTACATTAACTGCTGAGTAGAATAAAGGGAGAACAATATTTATATAAACACAAAAATAAATTTAGCTCTGGGAAGAAATATTCGACACCCATAAAATTAAGCAATTTTAAAAATAGTTGAATAAAAAGAGCTTTACCAACCACATATTAAACTAATTCCTTCTCAGGGGTTTTGGTTTTGGTTTTGACACTGTTTCTATATGCAGCTCAAGCTTGCCTAGCATTTGTAATATTTTTTTCAGACATCAGTATCACTATACATGACTGTATGATCCTTAATTTATCCATTTATACAATAATAAATGTGTGATTCTACCTAACCCATTAAAAGGACTTCTGGAACCATATATCAAATTAATCAATTATGAAGTATTGTCACATTCTAACATCACAACTTTCTTTCTTTCTTTCTTTTTCTTTCTTTCTTTCTTTCTTTCTTCCTTCCTTTCTTCCTTCCTTCCTTCTTTTCCTTCTTTCTTTCTTTCATTTTTAGTTTTTCAGTGCATAAAAATATTATTTTATATACATTTTAGTGATCTTTGCACATTGAAATAATTTTTCTTTTGGAAATACTGCCAATAAATATTTTCTAATGTCTTGTACAAGTCATCTCATTTATAGAATTTGTATTTTAAAAATGTTCCTATTAATGGGAGGGGGAGTGATGTGGAAATAAATACTTCACAATCTATGCACTCTTATAGTTAAAATTCACTTAGTATATCTACAAATTGATTATAAAAACGTTTACTTATGTATTGTAGTAAATTACATAAATATAAGAAACTATCCTAAAAAGGTATTATTATTAACTTCCTGGATTGACTGAAGAGCACACGGTAGGGGAAAGAAACAGCAAAAGGAACCAAAGATGCCTTGTTTGGTCAAGAATAAACGGTGGCAATGATGGTAATGTTGTTGTTGTTGGTGGTGGTGGTGGGGGTGGTGATGATGATGATGATGATGATGATATATATGTGTGTGATGTGCATGTAGTATGTGTGCATGGTGTATACATGAGTACACACACACACACACACGCATGCACACATGCACACATGCACGGAATCTAGAGGAGAACTTCAGTGCCATCCTCTATGACATTCCTCTGTTTTTCTTTATGGCAGGTTCTCTTACAAGAATAGAAGCTCTCCTTTTTTGCCTAAGTCATTGCCTATCAGGCTCCAACAATGTGTCTGTCTCTTGCCCACATTGCTGAGGTTATATAAAAGTACAGTCATTCCTAACTTATTTACATTGGTTCTGGAGATATAAACTTAGTTGTTCAGGCTTACAGAGTAAGCACTCTTACCTACTAAAACTTCTCACCATTTCCACAACTTTCCTTTTTAAGTCAGTGTTAAGAAAAGTCCTAGAGCCAGGTGTGGTGGTGCACGCCTTTAATTCCAGCACTTTGGAGGCAGAGGCAGGCAGATCATTGAGAGTTCAAGGCCAGCCTGGCCTATAGAGTGAGTTCAGGACAGTCAAGGCTACATAGAGAAACCTTGTCTCAAAAAACCAAAGAAAACAAAACAAAACAAAAAAGAAAAGTCCTAGAAGGTGTAGAAATTTTCAGATGTGTTAAATAAAGATTTTGCTGTATATGTAATTAAGTACAGATTTTATTTTCACGATTTTTGAACAAAAAAATATGAGGGACTCTCCCTAAGAGGATAACAAAAACACCTTCTGTTGAGTAGAACAAAAACACCTTCTGGAATAAGGAAGACTAAAAAGTCAGTGACTACCTAGACATGACAGAGAAAAAATAAATTTGTGGATTAAAAAATAGGAATGTTAATTCCTAGATATTTTTGATTAAATAACACACTTATCTGTTAGCTATTATCAATAAATAAACATGGGTTGAGGAGATAGATGAGTGGATAATATACTTGCTGCACAAGTGATGAGGATATGAGTTTGAATTCCTAGAGCTCATGCAAATCCAAGTACAATAGCATGCATGTGCAATTCTAGGTGTGCTGTGATAGCAAGCAAAGACAGGAGAATTCTCAGTAACCTAGGGAAAAGTGCCTAAGGTAATATTACTAAGTCATGATGATGTTGTTTGTTTTCTCAATATTCTATGTATATAATGAACTAAAAGCAAAGAAGTAATGTAATTCAAAGCTTGAAAAAATCCAATTAAAGAATGAAAGGACTTAATTGCTTCGGGTCTCTGCTTGGCATGCCAATAGTTAATGATTAGGAAACCATGACAAAACAAATGACTTATTCTCATGTATAGGAAGTAAAGGAGAAAGAAGAAGAGACCAGGATATAAAATTTCCCTTGGTGAGCAAACCCTCAATTCCATAAGATCTACTACTAACTTTTACCAATTTTCAACTGCATCCATGAGTTCCATGCCACGTCGTGATACATTGACTTTTAGGAAACACTTACCTAAACTGTAGCCTATATTTTTGAAATTATATAGTTTTAGAGACAGTGAACAAATTTTCATTGTCAGGAAATAATGAGCAAAGACAGGTTATACCTTTAAAAGTAAAAGTAATAGTGATGGTTAACACATTACTACATATTGAAATAAATGACAAAGAACAAAACATACATATATTGTGTTCATGGAAATGTCTTACCATTAATGATAAGATAATTTTAAAAATTAATCCTCCAGATTAGCTTCATGGACAGGTAACCTATGTATTTTCATAGAACTTCATGAAAAGGAACTTTTAATGATTTCATTAGTACTATGTTGTGTAGAAATAAAAAAAAGAGTTTTATAAATTATATATCATTTTCTGGTTGCCAGGAATTATTCACATTTATTTAAGGAGTATAAAATTTTATTTTTGGATGAATTTTAGAAAAAGTTTCTCATTTTAAAAGTAAGATCTATTCTTCCAATCTTCATTTTAGATAGAAAATCTTCATTCATTTTCTTTCACTCTAATTGTTGAAGAAAAAAAATGTGTCATTTCAAGCAAGTGCCACAATACCATAAGGCAACGTCATTGGTCCCTAGAAATTATCCCTATAGGAAATATCATTTATGAAGTGAAAATGACAGTGGTCCTAGTACCAGCAGTTCTACTAACTAGGGCCTGCTGTGAATTCATTATATGAGTATTGTCTTGGCTTCAACCTATATCATTACTATCAGAAAGTTAGATAAGAACTAAGAACTTGCCCTCCAGTATTGGTAAAGAGTATAAGTATATTCATATATGGTCATTTGATCTTAATATGGGTGAGCATTCAGAGCAGAGTTAGATTTTACACCGGGGAGCTCAGGTGACAACAGTAATGTTGTTTTCTAGCTCATTCTTCTAACAGTAATAGAATGTTAAATACATACTTTTCATTCTATGGTAAACATATACCATTAATGGAAAACTTCTAAGTTCCTTTTTAAAGGTTCATAGAACATAGCATTTCAGTGTAACCTAACTCTAAATCCTGACAGAATTCTGGGATAGCAAGACTGCTTCCAAGTCTTGTCTGTGCCAGTATCAAAGACCACTGTTACATTTTCAAATACTTACAGGTTTTAAACTTTTAAAAGTGAACTCTAGAGTAGAATGTCTTGAGGTGAGACTGAGACTTGTCAGTTCATTGAAATACACATTTTCATAGAGAAGTAATACCATAAGAACATACAACATCAGACACTCCACTCAATGACCAAGCTCAACAAGCTTGTTAGGCCAGATATTCTTGCCACTGGTCTCTACTTCTTGGCTGCTTCTCCTGGCTCAGCTAGATATATTTTGAATGTTTAGCAGTACATCCCTGTCATCATCTAGTTCCTTTATATTCTCTCCATCCAGTATAAGCCTAGTTTTCACAGAAATCTGTAGGGGATTTTATCCATTATCATCACATAAGATCAATCATATTATCACCATGTTACACTGTGGTGGCTGAAGTTTCTTCTCAGTTGCATAGGTCTTTGCTCATAGTTTGCCATCCATATTTTGAATTCCTTGGGAGGCCTCTCTGGTACCTTCACTCTGTGACTCTTGTTGACAATCTTATTGCTGATCAGATTGTAGAGAGAATTTTGATTTGCAACACCCATGAAAGAGTTCATCCAGAAAGCTATTTCCTGTTCTGATTCCTCAGCCTACCGACGATTCCTATTCAGCTGCCTTATAACACATATATTCAAAATAGCTAGTCTCATTCCATAATCTTTGAAATAGCTCAAGTGGTCCTTCACCTGAGGTGCTATGATTGCTGAGGAGCACCACTCAAGGATATTTCTAAGAAATATTTCTGATTTTTTCATCAAATCCTTTAAGATACTGAATGCATGATTCAAGGGCATAGTCTCAGTGTTACTCTTCAGATGAAAATATAGCAATATAAAAATAGTTTAATGAAAGTAGAAAGGTAAAATACTTGGGGCAGAAATGTTTAAGCATTGCAAGGTACATGAATATGGAATAAAGCAGAGGCAGAGAAGATCTAACAAAAAGAATGTTGTTTGAAAAGTGATATGGATACCTACTGCATCAAAAAAAAATTACAAATATAATTGGAAAGGCAGTAGAATGCTTATAATATAAAAGGGAGAACACAAGAAGTTAAAGGAATAAGTAGGGATGGGAGTGGATGTGGAAGAAAGAATGGATTAGTTTGTATGCACATGCACACACACATACTAAATAATAAAAATTCTCATTGACAATAACTCAAAATACATAGTAATTTTAATAGAAATTTTAATTTAGCAACATGGCACTCTGTTTAGACTACACAACTTTAATCCCAAATAATAATATCTAATGGAGGGGCAGACAAAATGACAAATCAAAGGAAGATTTGACAGAATGTGTTAAAGATTGGATATGCCAAACTCTTATAAGAACTGTCATGAAGCGGAGTATTTAAGAGCATGCTGTCCAGATGAACCCTGATAGGCTGTGGTGAGATGATGGGGAAGGAGGATCCAACCTGTCAGAGGTCTAGGGGAGGGGAATAGGGCAGAAGAGGGAGGGAGGGTGTGAACAGGAAGATAAGAGTGATGACATTAAAATCTGGATGTAATGTGAATAAACACTAATAAAAATTTTAAAATGTGCAGTGCATGGAAAGAGTTAATTTGAGTTCTGTCCAGCTCAGTTGAATACATTTGAGTTATTGCAGTCAGTGAAGTCACTGTAGTTCAGTTTGTGAGGTTCATAGGCAGCTTTTCAAAGTAAAGCTATTCAGTGAGAATCTGAGAGAAGCTAACTTAAATCAGTCAGCACAGAGATGCATTTTGAGCCAGAACGGCTGAATTGAACCAGCCAGCTAGAGTTCAGAAAGAAATAGAATGGACAAGCTTACTCAGCAGTAAGACTCAGAGACTGAAAACATTCTAGGACTAGAATAGCAGACAGAGTCTGGGAGCTGAAACCTTAAAGGTCCTAGACTGCAGCTTCCAGGCCTAGGCTTAGGCATAGTTTGCTAGAAACACTGTAGTCCTGTTTAAGTTGCATGTTTGCACACCTTGGGTATAGCTCTCATCTTATCCCCTCATTTGAGGAAATACAAACAATAGTTGCAGTAATTTACCTAACCTTTCAAATATTTGTGAACATAATTCAATGCAACACTTAAATTTTGCTGTCTAAATTTGTATTAAAAGTAATATAGAGTATTTTAAATTGGTGATGCAAATATTCTATAGTGATTTATATTTACTATACATAATATTATATTACTATTTATATTAATATATAATGTTTTATTTCATTAAAAATCAGGAAAACAGTAATACTTTTCTGATGTTAAAATTTTGAGTCCCTGTTGAGAAAAATATTTTAAAAAGGTTTTCATTTGTCCAATTATGAAAATGTGAGTATTGTGGCTCCCTAGTGGGGCCTAGTAGATGGTGATAGAAGCACAATACTATTAGTGACAATATCTATTTGTTTGCCATGTGATTACAAAAGGAAACTGGTAGGGCCACAGAATTGCCCTCGAACAAGTCTGCTGCTGCTAGCCCTGTCTGGGTGGATGTTCCCTCAGGGGCTGTCAGGTCTGGCACCTCCTCATAGTAACAGTGGGATGATTGGCTACCCAAGAGCTCCTTTCAATTCCCCATTTAGTCCAAAGACTGTATAAAATGTTTGCTCTTGTTCAACAAAATAGACCTACACTCGATGCTGGTCTCTGGATTCTGTGTCACCAGTTGACCAGTTGATGAGCAACCCAACTCCCACAGGAAGGTTAAAGATTCTTTTTGAAAACCTAATATCTACTCCATCTTTGAAACAAGATCAGAAATAAAAAATTTAACAACTATTTCCATAAAATTAAACAAGAAATAAGCAACAAAAGATAATAACTACATGTTCAAGTGCAATTAGGGTACAGGTCCCTAGAGTGAGACCTTATTTCTTGTTACCACTGATTTTTTTTTCCAACATCAGATTTTGATGCAGATGGAATTTCTATCTGGAAACTGTTCCTACTGATCATTTTGTATAGTTTTATTGACTTAATCCTCTAAGAGTCATAAACATCCTAGTTGGCTACTTAGAATATAGTTAAAATTTAGCTCCTCAAGAGAATCTTTTATGAAAAAGATGTGTACTAAGTATCTTGAAATTATGATGAAGTAAAAAAAAAAACATAAACACATTTAAGAATGCAAGCATAATTTTTATTCTATTAATAAAATATGCAGAGTATAGTAAATCTAAATAATTCAGTATGATAAACCATAAAATATGATTTTAATAGCAATAATGTATTAAAAAGTATTACCCCAGAGATAGAGAGATGGCTCCGAGATTAAGAGCACTGGCTGCTCTTCCAAAGGTCCTGAGTTCAATTGCCAGCAGCCACAAGGTTGCTCTCAACCATCTTAAAATGAGATCTGGTGCCCTCTTCTGGTGTGCAGGCATACATGTAGGCAGAACACTGTATAAATAATAAAGTAATTAATTAAAAATAAAATATTACCAATATTTGTTTCATTTTGCATATAGATATTGTATCCTTATTTAAAAACTGACTTAATTTCTGATTTAAAGGAAAGCACAATCCATTTCTGAACATCCCTGGATCATGAAGTAAAGTTACTAAGCTGAAATACTCCAGACCACCAAACCTCTATTACAAAACTCTAACTTAACAACCACATAATGAAAAGTAGTTTCCCAGCAATGTTACTAGTATAACTTACTATAAGATTAGTGAAATTGTAATCATTTTAAGATTACATATAATAAACCTATAATTCTCTGGTAGAAGTATTTTAACATCTGTGCACTTTCAATTATGCGTAGGTTTTCATTGAAGTATTCAGTGAATTTCACCCTGTATCAGTGCTCTATGAAATATGTTTTTTCACTGAACCTTTAAAAGGCATGAAATGAAAGAGAAAACAAGATTTCGCCAATTTTTGGGGAAATAGTACTTTGAAGTCACTTCACATGGCTTCAAAATATATGTAGAATAGCTACATATAGTGACATATGTCATCAAATTAATACATGATTTAATTAAGACACAAAAAGAAAGCCAGCTGATGAAAATGAGTTCAAATCTAATTATTTGTAACATGACTGAGTGTGAAATATTAAGCCATATTAAGCATCAAGTTCGAGAAATTATTTCATGTAAATTATTTTATTATATTGTCCCCTCAGTTGTTGTAATATCCCCTGAAGTTAGATAGCAGAGTATCACCATAAGACGAATTGAAATAGACTGCTTCTTTCACAATGGCAAAGTCTCATTTTTCCAAAAGATATATTCTAAAGTATTTTATTCTGATACATTAATATATTCTGGAGCCCAGGCTGGCCTGAAACTTGCAGCATTTCTCCTTAGAGCTAAGGAAGTGTCAGAAGAACAATATCAGAAAGGATGATAGATGCAATTGGAGAAGTAAGGCAGGCAGAAAATAAATGGGGCATGTTTTCTGTCATTTATCTGTCATAGAATGTGTGTTAGATACATAAAATCACATGTGGTTTTTATATAAAGCAGAAGGGAGACTAGAAAATGTTGAAAAACTAGAGCTGAACTAGTTAGTAAAAAAGAGGGCTGTGAATAGAGAAAGTGCATGATATGTTTGAAACCAATTGTCTACCAGAAACTTGAAACTGTGAAATGAACACACACCATTTTTAAAATATGTCAAAGCAAAATAGTAAAATGAATGAAATTACTAGGCGAGAATTTGAAGTTGTTATTTTAAAGCAAACTAACTTATTTTAAAACAAAGGAAAATGGTAATAATATTGATAGTAAACTCTCATAAAATGGTCAAATATTTTTATACTGAGCTATATTACAAACACAACTACATTTTACTCTTTATTTCACTGATGTTGTCATTGATTTCGTTTTATAGGCCAGGTTACCTTTGAACTTTCAGTCCTCTTGCCTTAACTTTTTCAGAAGAGATTATGGACCTATTCTAAATGGCAAAGTGCAATGTGAGTGTATTTAAACGATACTTGTCTTTAATAAAACTCATCATAATTTTCATTTATTGACTTTTTCAATTATTATGAGAAAGAAATTAAACTCTTTTAAAGATACTAAACTTTTAAAACTTATCTGTACACTTTATATATTTCTGGTCAAACTGATTTGGGCATGACTCTAGTTATTTCTCCATTCCTAGAATGAAATTAGAATATGAAAGCAATTTTTATCATTTTATGATATGGTAACAAACATGATTCATTAAAATATGTCAAGAATATTTTATTCTTTGCTTAGAAGTATTTCCCTATCCTTTCTTATCTGAAAACCAAAACTATTGTTCTTTGATAATTGTATGCAAGTATAAACCAATAATGTAAAAACAAACCTTGAAAGTCACTTTCTTTTTGCCTCTAACAAGAAAAAAAAATTACAAAAAAGTATTTTGCCAGTCACCTGGTTGGGCCAAGATTATATGCATACAGTGAATGATTTCTGGCCATTAAAGGTCAATCACATATCTAATTTGCTTAGTGAATAAAAGTGTAATTGAATGACAAAGACTTACATTGAAAATAAGTCTTCAAATTCAATCAAAGAATTCCTAACTAAAGATGTTTCAAAGGAAAACATCAAGTAATAGTTTTCCAGTCACTTATTGTAGGAGGTATAGACATTTGCACATCCCATGGCAAGAACAGTGATAGTGATTTGCATGTCTAATTGACATCTTGGCTACTGTCAAGATAATGTTTCATATTTGAATTCATAAAATGAGTATAATCATGTTGCTATATGTCACTAAAAAGGGCTAGTGGAATTTGCATTTTACCAATGGAAATAATAAGTTTATTATGTTAAAATTAAAATTTTTATTTGTAAACTGCTTTCCAGCTCAGGGGATTTTTAAATTTGATTGTAATTGTCTATAAATTATTAACTTAAATTTTTATTAAAATACTATCCATTTCTGCCTATAAGCTACTTAATATAGCATAATATTAAATACTGTATTAAATGGAGATGTTGCCTGATATAAAGATGTAAAATTCCTCCACAGTTAAATTAAAGGTTAGAAAATATATATAACCTTAATGAAGTAGAATATAAACACAGGCAGATATTTTTTACAGTTAATGAATCCATTGTTTTGAAATATGCCCAAATATGCATTTCATATTATAATAGCTTATTTTAAGATATGATGAATTAAACCAATTTCAGGAACTTTATTAATTTAAGTAGTTGTGAGTTTAAAAGTCCTCTTTGTTTGAAATCTAATTAGGAATCTGTGGTGAGAAATTTTTATCTCACATATGTGATTATATTCCCTCGGGAAAAAGAAAATTATACTGTTAATTCAATTAAAATTGAAAATATAGAGATTATTTTAGTCTCTTAAAGGAAAGACTTTCTTTTCTGTGCTCTCGTTTGTTCTTGTTGTTGTGTCATTCTTACAATTCTTTTAAGGCTATCTTCTATTGGAGTCTAAAATTGTTTATAAACTAAATGTATAGGTACCCAGAACAACAGTCTAGTGATGATGTGAATAATTGTATAATTTAAGCCACTCATATTTGTCTGATTTGTTGATGTTATCATACTCTGGATTTTATCAGTGTTTTACATTTCTAGCAGGCATCTGACATTTATGTCATAGCTGTTAACATCAATGAGAGATCATGTTCTTCCAATGAGAGCTTGTACTGAGGCAGGAACACTCAAGATATGAAGGAAAGAAAACAAAAACAAAAACAAAAATAAAAAACCCAAATTGAAATCTTGAAAGCCAGTGGCTCAAGGCTTTATCCAGCAAGTGTGACTTGAAATCTGTTCAAAATGACAGCTCTTTGAAAACATTACATACCAAAATCCATAGAATGGACCTAAGGAGATGGCTCAATAAAGTGCTCTTGAACAAGTTTAAGGTAGGACATAAATTAAAATCCTCCAAACCCATTTAAAAGCAACACATGTCTTTGAATCAATACTGCTATGAAGAGATAAAATTGTGATGGAAGATAGAGACAGGAGATTGCACACACAAGCAAACACATACACACACACTCACATAGACATGCACTGCAAATCAAAAAGTAGTGTACAGTACAAATCAAAAGGGGAGGTGATTCAAGTTTGATCTGAGGATTTTTCATTGACCATATTCATGGAAGTTAGGAGGAAAATGAAGTTTTATATCATCTTAAAATCAATGATGAGTACAGAAACACTGGAGAAAGTTTACCATCTACTATTTGGTCATTTTGGTTAAATAACATGGAGAAGAAGAAAGACAACTAAATTAGATGAAAATGTTAAATACTGCTTTTTGTTTAAAAAAAAGTATATTTAGATAGTAGATAAAATAAACAGATAAAAGGTAAGCATGGGAAGAGTGAATTGCAGCATTTTCAGACTTAGAATTTGGTATTAAATCAGTATGTGCCTAAGGTGAGGGACCTACAGAATAAGACAGAAATAAAGGAAAACTTGAAAAATACAGATTTCCATTTGAGAATTCTTTTTATACATGGACAGATATAGAGTTTCTTTAATTTTTCTTTATACTGGTTAGTGATATCATTTTTATCTTCTTTTCTTTCCATTTTCTCTTTTATATTGAAATAAAGAAATGACTTTACTATTGAGGACTCAAGCTTATAACTCATTTAATCTCAAAGAGGAAAACAGAGGATGGCCCTTTTAATAAATTCCAACTAGAACCGCAGTTATTGTTTTCCCAATTGCTTTAATATAGCTTTTGATTAGTAAAATGTGGATTTAGGACTGTGCTTTGTTGCTTTCCTTGCAACGTATTTCACTATTGTTAGTAAGAAACTATGTCAGAAATGTTATAACTGGATCCTGTGGAATTAACCAAAAAGTTAATTTTTTTTTGCTATAAAGTAAAGGTAGAACTTCCAATCTGCATCTCCAGTGTTATTCCTTAGGATTCAGCCTGTAAGTTTTCTCTCCTCAGGTTTCTGAGTCATAGATCATCACCAAAGTTTGATTTTTTTTTCAGTATTTAACATAGAATTCTATAGCAACTTCTATTCCGTCAATTTGCTCTGCTCCTTGTTGAACTCATTTACACATGCTTTGGTAATTCCTGGAATGTTCTCTGATACCCAGTGTCCAGTTTTATACAATATCATATTTATGTCCTACTATTAGTGAGTGAATTTAAATCAGTTTTAGCTTACAAAATAATTCTTTATTGCAACATTTCCACACACATACATCACTGTACTTTGTTTATATTTGTTCCCACTCTGCCACCCTCAATGTTTCTTCCTATCACTTGCCCCTTCCTTCCTTCCAACTAGTCCCTCTTCTGCTTTCATGATAGTTACTACACGTGAATGACAATGCAGCATTTTATCTTTCCTCCTGATCAATACCCTTTTTTGTTTTCTCTTCACTCTCCCTCAAGATCTCTTCCTCTTTATTCACAGTCCTTCTAAAAGTTGACATGTTAAAAGGTTATCACATATTAAAGTGTAATAAATGATATTTTAAAATAATTATTATGAATCATTCTTCATAGCTGTGCATGAAATCTCTATTCTTGACAGTGATTATCTAGAAGGAATTTTTCAAAGACAATTAAATGTATTTATTGTTGTCTCTGATATGATTATTTACCCATAAGTATCTATAAATAGCCCATTTATGGGAATTGAGCATACCTTTGCTCTACTGTGGTTATTGTCCTATTATACGCTCACTCAGAATGTTTTATTATTAAAATTTTTTGAGATATATATATTGTACATAATGATTGGATTCATTATGACCTATTAACACATGGATATAATCTTTTTGTCATGTAATTTTCATTTTCCATTTTTCTTCCCTTCCATTTCTTCTGAATTCTTCCTCTTCTGAACTAGATTCCTTCTATTGGAGTACCCTTTCCATAGTTGTCTTTCAATACCCCTCTTTGGTGATACACTGACTTTAATTAGGTTTACTCATAGAAGCATGGACACCTAACTAATGAGAAAATGTTCTTTTTTCCCTGGAAACTATTGACTGTCTTTATATCTTCATTGAAACATGGGCCCGGTAGTTTATTTCTATTAGAGCTTGTTTACATTCATGTCTAAATATGAATTACTTGAAAAATTATCAGCTATATTTAGAATTACTTTATAATGTAGAATTAAAGGAAATGTAAATTATGAGTTTTTTATGACAAATATGGTGAAACTATTTTCAAGATCAGGAAGGGATTTATTGTTGAAAATCATTGAGTTATTTACAAAACCTCAAATGATAACTAATATCTCTACCCAAATAAATGTCTTAATTTGATTCTTTAACTATTTAAATGTGTAATTACTGAGTGGGATGTATGTTTTGGTTTTCTACTTGACTATATCTGGAATGAACTGCAATATAAATGTGATCTTGATTTTGAGAAAGGAAGATAATTTGCCTTGGATCCAGATCTTGAGGCTGGAAGACACAGGGTCTTTCTCTTGTTGCTGTTATGTTTTTCTATCCAGATCATGAGGTGGGATGACACATGCTTTTGATCTCAATTGACACACACCTTTAATACAGATCTTGTGGCACACCTTTAATTTTAGATGGATGTATCTTCTCCTGGAGGTCTATGTAAGGATAATGAAAGTAAGAACAGTTTCTTAGTTCTTTGCCTGCATGCACTTTACTAGCATATGCATTGGAGCCTACTTCTTTGGGTTTCCAGATTATACAGAAAAACAGTTGAAATACCCAGCCTTGTGAGAATGAGCAGCAACTAAGTTCTTGGACTTTTAATTCACAGCTAGTCATTGCTACATTAGTTGAACTATAGCATGTAAGTCATTCCATAAATTACATATGTGCGTGTACATTTGTGAGTGTGTGTGTGTGTGTGTGTGTGTGTGTGTGTGTGTGTATGTGTGTAGGTTTCAGGGCTCCCGGGGTCCAAATCAGGGCATCAGTTTTTATTATTTATAATTTTTATTTATTGTAACATTCAGATTACATTCTGTATGTTATTCCCTCACTCATATCTTCCTGATACCACCCTCCCTTCATCTTTTTTCCTATTTCCTCCCCTACAACTCTGTAAGAAGTGGATGCCTTACCCATTCATAAGGCCATGGCATTATCAGGTCTTGTCTGGATAGCTTGCTTCACATTCCTCTGTGTGTCGCCACACCTGTCCACCAAGGGGAAATGATCAACTTGGGAGCAACAGAGTTCGTGTCAGAGGCAGTCCCACTCCCCCTACAGTTTTGGAGAATGAGGTGTCAATTGGCTAGATGTGAACAAGGGTCTAGTTTTGCTGCATACACTGTCCTCGGTTGGTGCAAAAGTTTGTGCAGGCCACCCTGGGCCAAGATCCACCAGCCTAGATAATCTTCTTGTGGGATTCCTGAAACCTCTGAATCCTTTCATGCTCCCATACTTCCATACCCTTCTCAGTGCTCTATCCAGAGATCTGCACTGAGTCCCAGGATCTGTGGCATCCCCCCCTGGGCAGAGTCTCTCAGAGGACATCTAGGTTGAGTTAATATCCACATATACGTGACTATATATCCTACGTGTTTGTCTTGGTCTGGGTTACCTCACTCAGGATGATTATTTCTAGTTTCATCCATTTGCCTGCCAATTGCAAGATTTCCTTGTTTTTACTAGCCAAGTAGTATTTGATCATGTAGATGTACTGCAATACATATATCCATTCTTCAGTTGAGGGACATCTAGGTTGTTTCCAGATTCTGGCTATTACAAATAAGGCTGCTATGAAAATACTCGAAAAAATGTCTGTCTTGTATGGTGGAGCTTTTTTGGGTATATGCCTAGGAGTAGTATAGCTGGGTTGAGGTAGCATTATTCAGAGTTTTCTGAAAAAGCACCAGATAGACTTCCAAAGTGTTTGTACATGTTTGCACTACTACCAATAATGGAAGAGTGTTCCTCTTTCTCCACATCCTCTTCAGCATGTGCTGTCACTTGAGTCTTTGATTGTAGCCATTCTGATAAGTGTAAGATGGAATCTCAGAATCATTTTGATTTCCTTTTCCTAGATGACTAGGGATATTGAGCATTTCTTTAAGTGTTTCTTAGCCATCCAATATTCTTCTGTTGAAAATTCTGTTTTGCTCTGTATCCCACTTTATAACTGAGTTATTTCTTTGAGTAGTATTTAATTTCTTGAGTTCTTTATGTATTTTGGATATTAGCCCTTTGTAGGATGTTGATTGGGTGAAAATCTTTTCTTAGTCTCTAGGCTGTCATTCTGTTCCATTGACTGTGTTCTTTATCTTACAGAAGCTTTTCAGTGTCATTAGGTCCCATTTATTAATTGTTGATCTTAGAGCCTCAGCTAGTGGTGTTCAGATCAGGAAGTTGTCTCCTGTGACAAAGAGTTCAAGGGTCTTCCCAACTTTTCCTTCTAACTGATTTATTTTGTCTGGTTTTATATGGAAATCTTTAATTCACTTGGAATTGAATTTTCTGTAGGGTGATAAATATGGACCTATATGCATTTTCTACATGTAGACATCCAGTTAGACCTGTACCATTTGTTGAAGGTGCTATCTTTTTTTCATTGTACTGATTTGGCTTCTTTGTCAAAAGCCAAGTGTCCATAGGTATATGAGCTTAATTCTGGGTCTTTGATTCCATTCCATTGATTAAGCAGTGTATTTCTATGCCAGAACCATGCCAGTTTTTATTACTGTAGCATTTTAGTACATCTTGAGATGAGAGATGGAGATTCTTTCACCAATTCTGTTTTTTTTCCATATGAAGTTGAGAATAGATCTTTGGAGATCTGTAAAGAATTGTATAGGTGTTTTGATAGGGATTGTATTGAATCTGTAGATTGCTTTTGGTAATATGACCATTTTTACTATGTTTTTCCTCCTGATCCATGTGCATGTGAGATCTCTCCATCTTCAGATATCTTCTTCCATTTCTTTCTTTAGAGACTTGAATTTATTTTCATGCATGTTTTCACTAGCTTGCTTATTGTTACACCAAGATATTTATATTATTTGTGGCTGTTGTGAAGGGTGTAGCTTCCCTAATTGTTTTTCTCAGCCCATTTATTATTTGTATATAGGAAGGCTACTGAGTTTTTAAATTAATCTTTAAGGCAAGCACCTTTATCCACTGAACTAGTCTACTGCACTTAGGTGATGGTTTTAAAATATCAAATTGTAAACATGAGGTGTGTTTTTCCATGTATGTATGTATGTATGTATGCATGTATGTATGTATGTATATTGTCCAAAGCTCATATTACTCAATAAAGATTATTAAATTATCAGGAGTCGAAGTGGTTGATTGGTGAAATAATCAAATATATCCCTTTAATCTGGTTGTGATCCTAGCATATAAAAGGGTAGGGCAAGAAGTCTGAATTTGGAACTAGCCAAACTACATAGAATGACACACACACACACACACACACACACACACACACACACACACGCACACACACACGTGGGATTTGGGGAAGATATGTCGCTAGCATCAGTGGCACATACTTCTATTCCCCAAATTTGGTTCACAACGTTGAGACAATTGAAGGCTACATACCACATAGTCAATTCATTGCCAGTCTGAACTACATGGTATGAAAACAACAAGGGCTATACATATTGGTGATTGATAGACACCATGTTTATCATGACTTGAATTCAACATCACCACTTTAATAAGAAAGAATGCCCATAGACTTTGGATGACAGCTGCAATTACACAGGCAAGAAAGAAAACTGGTTTGAGGAATTGCTGACTTTCCCTGTTTCATCTTCCTCATGGACTAGCATAGCAGAAGTGGCTCTGATGAGGTCAGCACAAACTTTGGGATCAATTTTGCTGATGCATACATAAAAAAGCCTCTGATAGTTTTCTAATGAGAAAAAAAAATCATGTAACTTGAGTGAAAATATAGGCAAATGTGTTCATTATTTCCCGATGTGCAAGATACAAATAGGCAGAAATTAGTTTCAAAGGTTGAAGACACATTTTATTCTGTAACAATTGACAATAAATAGCTCACAAACTAATTGTACCATAACTGAATATCTTAAAATTAGAATGAGATAGAAAAAAGAGTATGAGGCTTGGTTGAGCCCAATAAGTGGATAAACTACAATGGGCTGGTGAGTGTAAGTGTGATTAGGCTAGCTGTGTCGGTTAGCTGTTAGTTCACAAAGTTAGGATTCGATCTTCCCAAGGAGACTGTAAGTCAGAAGTACTATCTTTCTTGATGATTATGTTTCAAAGGAAAAGCTCTCAAGTATTTGAGAGAGATGATTCTGAGTTGCAAGACACATTTCTTCAGAGTTGTAAGAACTTTTTAGTAAATGCACTGAGAAATTGGAATCTGGTGCCTGTCATCATGTGTTGGCTAGAAAAAATTGTCCATTTTCTTTCTACATTGAACTTTCTCAGGCAGAAATTTTAATGGTTATCTGAGGTCATAGTGAGGACACAGCCTATGCTGTTAAAAGTAATATGAAAGTTTGGTCAAATCTCAGAGTGCAGGAGTCTGGAGAAAGAGCAGACAAGCCAGTATAATGTCTCATGCCTACATACAGCAAGGAAGAGTCTAAAAAGGAGCTTAGCCAAAGGTCTCAGATAAATGGAACTAGAAATAAAGATACTGAATATAAGGATGCAAATATTGGTAAAGAGCATCTCTTGCTAGGAAAGACTATATGAAAAATATGGTGTATACACATACATATATATAAATAAGTGTATATATATAATTTTTAAATTATGGAAGACACAAATATAAATTTTTAAAATGTTAACACATAGGAAAATACACCTGAGAATTGCATATTCTAGTTTCATAAAATCTGGTGCATCCTGGGAGAGAACTGGGGAAATAGGGTCAATATGAGCAAAAGTTGTTTCCAGGTGTTCTGACATTTTGTTTAATCTGAAACAAATGTGACAACAGAGACATATGTTAATACTTGGTAGTAGTAAATTTTTGGATTTCTTGTTTCCGGTTTTACCAGTAACGTTAAAGATATTTGTAAAGGTAGCCGAGTCTGTCTGAATGTATATACAGCCTGGATTATAAACTATAAGGTAAGATTCATTTAAATAATGAAGAAGCAAGATGTTCCATATGGAAAATATATTTATAATCAGAATGATTGGAGGTAGAGAATTTGCCTCACAATTTATTGGCTGCAGTACAGCAAGAGCAACTTGCTTTTAAAGTGGACACTTCATTCTTAATTTTCATTCTCTGCAGGCTGTGGTTCATAGGATTACTATTGTGATAGCCAATAAAGGTGGAAAACTATGCTAAAAAGTATTTTTAAAATATATTACTGACATATATTTTGTATTTCAACATACATTCCAAATTGAATTTCCACTAAATATTTGCAGCAAACCTATTAAAGAAGCAATACTGAATTTAATGCTTACAGTAATTACAAAAAAAAAAAAAATACCACAATCTTGGACATGTAATGTGGGAGAATGAGATCCCATATGTATGATTTATGAGGGCTTCCTCAATATTTAGAGCTCTCCTTATACTTGATTCATATTATGTCAATAGTTATTATTAGACATAGAAATGTACAACATTTTTATGTAAGAAATTAGTTAATTTTTGCTATTATCTTTGATAAAATTGTTAAGTTATTAAATGTCTTTGACCAAATTGTAGGGAGAAAGAGGTTTTAGTAACTACTATTTACTTGGACAAGAAATAAAATAATAAAGTCATGTTTACGTTATCTCAATAGTATGCCTATGTTAATGCTGACAATAATCTGGGTTTTTGTTTACATTTAAAGTAAAGAACTGTCCCAAAGTTTCTTCTACCACACATTCTGATTGGACTGATTTCTAATAGTGAGTTCTAGTAATTTATAAGATAGATTCTGTTATTTAAATTTTATACTTAAATTTATAATTCTGAATGTAGTCTGTATTTTTCTGAAATAGAAATTCATCCTTTAAGCAAACCAATTATAAAAAATATTTATCATTTTTACATGTTAGCAATGTTCAACTATTTGTTTCTATTTTATTAAATTCTTCATTTTAATGCCGCTGAAGATATTTGGAAACAAAGACAAAGGAAAGTGAAAAATAATACTTCATTACTTATGATTCCAAATTCTTGGTAATGATTACTTTCTGTGTCTCAGATTTCAGTGTTGATTTTTCTTAGTAATATGTTTGAGTGATAACATGAAGTCTGGCCTTTCTGGATCTGCCATAGTTCACTTGCTAAAATGTTTTACCAATTCATTCATGTTTTTATAAATATTAGTATATTATTTATGGAAACTGAGTAGTTCATTGTGGTGCATGTCACATATTTAGTGACACAATGAAAGGCAATTAGGTTGTTTCTATATCTTGTTCATTTTGAATAATTTTGTGAATGAGTGGAGATTTCTCTGGCAGATAAATTTGTTACCTTTGAATATATAACAGTTATGAGACTATTGAATTACATGGAAGACATATCTTTAATTTTTGCCAAACACACATAAAGTTAATTTTTGTTTAATAGATACAACAATTTAGATATCCAGATCAATACAATATAAAATTGTGTTGCTTTTACATTTTATTCTATGTCAAAATAATGCTTCGATTATTACTAAAATCAAATTTCATATGTAAATATGTTAGAAATTTACAAGTATATTGAATTAGTTTAAAATATTTATTCAACAAAGATATGTATATTTTCCCTTTTAAAATCCTGTTAAAACCTACATAATAAAGTCAGCAACGTGACTCAGCAAGTAAAAGTACTTGTCACTGGTCCTGAAAACCTGAGTGTGAAACCTGTAACTGACAGGATGGAAGGGGAGAATGAAATGCCACATGTGGTTTTCTGACCTCCATATATATGTAATGGCACCTGGCTATGGATGAGCACATTAAAAAAATGCAACAACATTTAAAAAAAAAAGATCAACAAAGCAGGTATCAGAATATATTTATACTATTGTCCTTTGTTCTCTACTTTATTCTACTATTTTATATCTGGTTTTTATCAACTTACACTAAGAGAAAATATCTTTAAAATAGTACGCAATCACAATATTTTATATTTTCCATTTTCCCATACTGTTATTTGACAAAGAACAGCATTTTCAAGTATTTCTACATGCTTAATAAGATCAGTGCACACATTTGTAGGGAGAGGTATCTCTTCAAATGTACTATGAATTGATAATTTTCAGACATGGAACCAAGCACATACATAGTTAATAAAGCCTATTTCTAAGTGAATATTTGATGGTGCAAAAATATTAGAAATATATAGCCATATATTAAACCAATTTAACAAGATAGTGCTTGTTAAAAATATTTTTATTAATAAAGTTGACAAGCATTTCAATTTAATACAGCTTTTTTTGCTAGAGTAAGTCACTTAAACTCTCCATATTTGTTTCATTATTTGAAGGTTGAAGATGATAATAGTTTTCAATTTAATGCAGTTGCTTTCAATAATCTAGATTTAGTAATCATATAAAACTGTATGTGAAAGTCTTACCTTCACTTGTCTTAAAACAAAAAAGCAGAAACTATAATGAACTTTAATGGTACCATTACGTTATTTTAACTAGATTTAAAATTTTTTATTTTATACATATGAGTGTTTACCTTCATGCAAGTCTGTGTAACCCATGCATGACTTTTGCCTTCTTAGGTTAGAAATCCAATGGAATTGAAATTACAAGTGATTATGCACCATCAGGTAGATGATGGGAACGGAGCCCCTATCCTCTAGAAAAGAGCCTATGCTCTTAATCACTTAACCTTGTCTCCAGCCATTGTAATCGATTATTGCCCTGACTAAAGGATTGATATTTCCTTCTCCTTAAGAAAGAAGTAAAATCTTCAAAATATCATTAAAGCAAATATTTTATAATTATGAATTAGGAAAGTATATATGTATATAATATATATACATTACACAGAAAGACCACACATAGAAATGCAGAGAAACAGATGAATTTTTCAATGACCTTAATATCTGCCACTTTTAATTTACATGATTGAATATTACAGTTCCCTATTCCTATTTTAAATTTCTTTTTCATCCAATAATAATATTCATACTTTATATGTTCTATGGGTTTATATAGATCTATGTAAGTACATTTTTAATACTGATATGTAATAATTTAAGTTCATTCCTGGGACATAAAATGTTAATAAATTCAATGGTTTATAAAATAACATGAATCAAACTTTCTACCAATGTAACAAATATCTCTTAAAAAACCAACTTTATTAAAAGAGAGAAAGTTTACTTTGGCTCAGAGTTGCATAAGTTCCTATCCATGATTATTTAGCCCTCTCTTACTGTCCTTGCAGATATAAAATATGGCAAAAGAAGGCAACATATAGGAGGAAATATTTTCAGGTTACTGATGGAAAGAAGTAAACAGAAAAGCAGAAAAGACTGGGACTCAAACTTCCTCTGTACTGACATGTTCATTGATTGTCTATCTTCCTTTCTCTTTGCCTTGTATCTTAAAAGTTCAAACAGAAAATAGAGTAAGAACAGTGAAGCAAACCAGTGCAGACCTTCTAAAAGCAAAGTATATGACTTTAAATCAATGAACATGGTACATTGCTCCTAGAATAAGGCATTTCTAAGCCCTTGGTTATGTTGTCAGCAAATGATCAATATATGTTTGAGTTTAAAGATTAACTGCTTAATATATACTGTTTCTGTTTAAAAAATAGAATACATTTCAGGAATTCCTTGCAGCTGAGTAGTATTCCATAGTGTATATGTACCACTGTTTCTTTATCCATTCTTCTACTGAGGGACACTTAGGCTGTTTCCATGATCTGGCTATTATGAATAAGGCTGCTATGAACATGGTTGAGCAAATTTTCTTGTTGTGTGCTGGAGCATCTTCTGGGTATACTAGCCAATGGTCAGAACAGTCTCCACAGTTGAGTGGAGAGTGGGATATGACTTTCTCACGTACTCTGTGCCTCACATTTGACCATGTCTCCTGGATGGGGAGACCTGGTGACACTCAGAGGAAGGACAGCAGGTTACGGAGAAGAGACTTGATACCCTATGAGCATATAAAGGGGAAGGAAGTCCCCCTCAGTCACAGTCATAGGGGAGAGGAGTAAGGGGAAAATGGGAGGGAGGGAAGAATGGGAGGATACAAGGGATAGGATAACCATTGAGATGTAACAAGAATAAATTAATAAAAAATAAATTAATAAAATTTAAAAAAAGAAAAAAATAGAATACATGCAAATATTTTGTAAATAACCCTGGTATAAGTTTTGGGTTTATAGATATATAGAACTGTACATGTAGTTTAACTGCCAAACCTCTGTGATTGTTGATTGAAGATTCATAAAAGAATTTCAGTTAATATTAAAAGTAGAAATCATATGTCTCTTAAAGATAATATCATATGAATGTTGTTGTCATTTCTGGCCCAAGGAGAAATAATGTCCTTTTTTTCTTTTTAGTTTCCTACCCCCTACTTCCTTGGCTATAACTTTCTGGTATTTCTATATTAGGTACTTTTCTTTTACCAGATAAAACATCTGAACCAAGGCCATTTATAAAATAAAGTTGTAATAAGACTTACCATTTCAAAAGCTCAGAATTTATGATGACAGAATAAAAGCATGGTGGTAGGAAGAGCCGAGATCTCAGGAGACAAAAGTAGAAATATCTTGTTAGCTCTTTTGTCTTTAGAAGTGTATCTGTAGGTGAATTGATTTATTTGTTATTTCTTTCATTTTTGTGAGCATTCTGTGATTTT
The DNA here is from genome assembly GCA_907169655.1 of Acomys percivali. Taxonomy (NCBI): domain Eukaryota; kingdom Metazoa; phylum Chordata; class Mammalia; order Rodentia; family Muridae; genus Acomys; species Acomys percivali. The sequence continues at coordinate 62,953,792 of OU015760.1, read as the reverse complement.
AAGCAAATTTCTTATGAGATATTCTATTTGTTCCTCAGTATTTAGTGAGCAAAATTACTTTATGGTGTATATTGGTTTATTTTTTCTCTTTTTTATTTTAGAAGGTTTAGTCTTTAATAAAATTTACCAAAGTATTTTCAGTTTTTACTAATATTTTAATGTATTCCTTGAAATTTTATACATGATAAAATACATCCACTTTAAATTTCCCAGATCCAAATTCCCCTGCTTCTCAATATATCACCTTCCCCACTCGTCTTTTTTCTTCATCATCTTTCTATCATTAAGTTTTAGTTTAATTTCCTTATATTGAGAATTTAAATGCTCTATGATTCTTATAACTCTGAATTTCTTTTTGCTAGAACTGTGATCGTTTGAAAATAGTGTTCATTTTCTTCTTGTGGAATAGGCTCTTTCAAAAACATTGCTTACATTCTGATGACTAATTTTGTTGTTCAGTTCTTCAATATTCTCTAATTAGCACTATTGTTAATTTTCAAGAAGGAATACTGTTACTTTATTTAGAATTTGCAGTTGACAACTCTTCAATTCCTGTACTTAAAGCACTGTGTCATTTCCTTAAGTCTGTCTTCCACAGATTCAGAGGAAAACAGATATTTCTATATTTGAATTGATTGTTCCCTGGCTGATTATAAATAGTATTTTTGAAAGAGATTTTTTTTGTCTCTAGTTGGCACATATTTAAATGTGACATGTTTTAAGTTGGATTCTTTTCTGTAACATGTATTGGGGCTTTCTCAGTTTATTGTATCTTTAGGTCTATGTTTTCAAATAAATTGAATCATTAGCATCATGAAATCTTAGATCATTATTTCAGTCCTGTGTTTTGTTCTCATTACAAATTCAAAAATATAAAATGTAAATTATTTGGTATTATCAGAATTCTTTGATGTTTTGTTTATTTGGAGGGTGTTCTTTCATTTCTAATGTTCAGGTCTAACTTCAAGTTTATATTTACATTTTTATTATGTTAATTCTATTATTGAGTTCTTTCAGGAAAATTTTTAAATTTCAGATTTCATATGTTTTTACATCTGTCATTTATACATTAATCTTTACTGTATGCCCTATTTTTTTGGTAAGAGCATCTACAATTTTTCAAAGATATTCAATTATTGACTGAATAATATTAATGATAAATAATTTGATGTCCTTTTCTGATCATTAAAATTTGTATTAGCTTTCTAGCTATTGTGTAGTTGATAATACACTTTAATTAGAATTTCTTTCTTTTTTTATATTTTATTAATTTATTCATATTACATCTTAATGTTTATCCCATCCCTTTTATCCACCCATTCCTCCCTCCCTCCCATTTTTTCCTTAATCCCCTCCCTTATGACTGTGACTGAGGGGGACCTCCTCCCCCTGTATATGCTCATAGGGTATCAAGTCTCTTCTTGGTAGCCTTCTATTCTTCCTCTGAGTGCCACCAGGCCTCCCCATCTAGGGGACGTGGTCAAATATGGGGCACCGGAGTTCGTATGAAAGTCAGACCTCACTCTCCACTCAACTGTGGAGAATGTCCTGTCCATTGGCTAGATCTATTTGTAGACTTTCTTTCTAATGACACATGCTTAATAAATCATAGCATGTCAAATAATATCTCTAGAAAAATCTCTAGATGAATTCTTTTGTTATTGATGTTGTTGTTGTTATTCATGGTCCTATTTTATTTCTGACCACCATGGATTTAAAATGGATTTCTCTAGATGTCATATTTAAACCTGCACAATTAACAGATAATTTTTGTTTAACTTTAGGTAGCTTTTCATTTCTGTATTTTAATTTTAATGAGAATTTGATTTTTACTGTGCTGTAGTACTCTGCTTCTATTTTCTTTGGTGTCATTCAACCATATATTTGCAAAGAAAATTTCTAATCTGTCTTTTCTATGTGGTTTGGAAATAGACCAAAGTAGCCCATGGATCTCTGTAAAGGAGAATGCATTTCTGAACTGAGTACCTTTTTTGCTAGCCCGTTTCTATCTCTTAGGAGAACAAGGGCTGCATTAAGGTGGAGTTTATTTTCTTACTGTATAGATGAAAGAAAGTGGGTTTTCATCTGACATTTGATTCTAAATTAGATATAAAATTATCCTTGACCAAGACTGTTTTTATTTTGGTTGGGATTTCTCGAGTCACTAGAACACCTTTTTTGTTTTGTTTTGTTTTGTTTTTTTTGTTCACAATTACCTATTAAGAGTGCTTTTTCCTTTTGATATTTCAAAGGACTCCTATAATTGCTTGATGCATGATTTTCAAAAGTTACAGCTGCACTTAGGGTAAACAAAAGGAATAGTCTACTTAGTTTCTAGATCTCATATCCCAAATGTCACTGAAATTGTTTTGGGAAAACTTATGTTTGTTAACAGTTTTCTTACAGCCACAGCAGGAAAGGCAAAGTCAACTAAATAATTGCTTGTGCTCACATCCTTTATTAGAATAAATGAGAACTAGAATCAGGCAAGCAAACCCAAAGGATAATACAGGACACCAAACTCCCAAAGTAAACTCAGGCCCATTTAAGTCACAGGGAAATAGATAAGATTGTTTATTATGTGACTGATAGATAATGAGGAACAACTAAGACTTGAAAAATCATAAAATCCTTGTAAATTTTTATAGAGAATTAATGCCAAATATTGTGTAACTGGGTTAATACAGCAAGAAATAGGAGATATTTGACTATCTTTCCCTAAAGACAAAATCTGTATCATTTCCTAAATTATGAACCTCTGTACCACCTTTTTATACTTACAGAAAGGTATAAACACAAATAAGTTTGAAATAAGATTGATTTTACTATTGCGAAGTTAATTGGGAAAAAAAGATTTAACTGCCATAATTTCTTTTTTTTTTTACTCTTTTTTTTCTCTTTTCTTAAATTTTTTTAATTAATTTATTCTTGTTACATCTCTATGGTTATCCCATCCCTTGTATCTTCCCATTCTCCCCTCCCTCCCATTTTCCCCTTATTCCCCTCCCCTATGACTGTTCCGGAGAGGGATTACCTCCCCCTGTATATGCTCATAGGGTATCAAGTCATTTCTTAGTGACCTGCTGTCCTTCCTCTGAGTGCCACCAGGTCTCCCCCTCCAGGGGACATGGTCAAATGTGAGGCACCAGAGTACGTGAGAAAGTCATATCCCACTCTCCACTCAACTGTGGAGACTGTTCTGACCATTGGCTAGATCTGGGTAGGGGTTTAAAGTTTACCGCCTGTATTGTCCTTGGCTGGTGCCTCAGTTTGAGCTGGACCCCGGGGTCCAAATTGCCTATCATAATGTTCTACTTGTAGGTTTCTAGGACCCTCTGGATCCTTCTACTTTGCTATTCACCCATGCTTCTCTCATCTAGAGTCTCAATAGGATGTTCTCCCCTCTGTCCCAGTTTCCTGTTAAGTGAAGGCTTTCGTGGGACATGCCCCTTGGGCTAGTATGCAGATATAAGTGAGTATATACCATTTGAGTCTTCCTGCTTCTGGGTTAACTCACTCATTATGATCATTTCTAGCTAAATCCGTTTATCCACAAATTTCTATCTGTGTGAATTGGTACCTTTGATCATGAAATATGAAAAAAATTCTTTAAAAGTATGTTCCATAACTTTGTGTGGTATTTATCTAAGAAAAATGTAATTATTATATTTATATGAACCTGGATACAACAAAATATGATTATGTTAAGCAAAATATGCAATATAAAATAAATAGAACATTTTACTAAGAAAAATAGTGTAAGTTGAAATATACATGCATATATAATAAATGAATGTAGAAATACCATCAAGTTTCTAAAATCAGATTCTAAAAGTAAGTAGTCCAAGAGAGGGTATAGGTGTGTGTGTCATGAACAAAAATGAAAGGAAAGATTTGTGTAGACTATATGGATCAGACATTTATGGGGATTTGTATCAGAATGTTAATAGATGAATATTAAAAAGTTAGTATAGCATATGTAAAGATATTTCCCATTAAAATACATTTTCTTTGCTACTTAAAAGTTAATAAAACATAAACAAATATAAAACTGAAAAGATGACCATGAAAATTATATCTATCCTAACTATAATATATTCAATGTTCTCATAAAAGGATCTGATTCTCTATTATAATAAATATCTTTCTATTTAAAGGTGCACTTCATAATCACCAATAGAACTTGAAATAATCCAGGTACATACTTCAAAATGTTAAATAGTGCACACATCCAGAACTCTTTATAATAATGTTTTAGTTAATTGCTTTCATCAAAAATAAGGAATGCAACTGTTTGGATTCTAAACAAGCTTTGGAAAGACAATGTCACGTTACATAGACTAATAGACCTACTAAGGCTATGTAAAGTGGGAAAATCAAATACTGCTTGTGAGAGAGTCTGTGGGTTGTAGTCTTGACATTCAGTTTTAAACTGAAAAACAGAAACTCATAGGGCCCAGAGATGAATGGTAAAATGTAAGAGTTTCTAATTCTTTTTTTTTTTTCATTTTCAAGAATAATGAATTTGTCAAGAATAATGAAAGTGTCAATATAAACAATTTGTGGAAAACATCTGCTTCTTTAACTTTTAGGTAGACATAAAATAATCATACACAAATTTATTCAGAAGTCTATAGTTACAGTTCTCAATTCTTTTTTTATTTTTTCATATATTTTATTAATTTATTCATATTACATCTCAAATTGTTATCTCGTCCCTTTTATCCTCCCATTCCTCCCTCCCTCCTGCTTTCCCCATACTCCCCTCCCTTATGACTGTAACTGAGGGGGACTTCCTCCTGTATATGCTCATAGGGTATCAAGTCTCTTGGTATCCTGCTATCCTTCTTCTGGGTGCAACCAATCCTCTTTATCCAGAGGACAAGGTCAAATATGGGGCACCAGAGCTCGTATGAAAGTCAGACCCCACTCTCCACTCAACTATAGTTCTCAATTCTTACCGCTAAATAGAAAACAGAAGGTAATATCAGTCTCTTTTATTTAAGAGAAAAGTCTAGCACAGTGGAAATCATAGTCATTTACCTTTTTTCCTAGTATAATTGTTGACCTAACAGAAGAGGTGCATGATCTCGGTGGTTTTTCTATTCTTTATGGTATGAGCATATGAGCTTTAAATTCACATGCAAGAACATTTGTACGTGTTTTAAGGTGAGAGTTCTACAGAATCTTAACAAAACATGTCTGTGTGGTATTAACGTTGAATGAATTAAAATTTAATCAGTTTGGACTGATATTCATAGTTTTAGTGTGATGACAAGGGAACTGAATAGTGTGCTTATTTTGGCATCACAACATACTAAAAATAGAATGATACATAGAAAATTGGCACAGTCCCTGCATAATTATACAAAAAAACTTGAAACATTTATTTAAAAAATTGAATTAAATCTCACTACTGTATAATTCTGTAGCAGCCTATACATGTTTTAGTGTATACATACTTTACAAAATATATGCGACAAAGTATAGGGGACCAATAATTTTAGCAACTTTTATAATTTTATTTCCATTATTTTATTCCTCTAGATAAGGAAGCATGAGTGAATAAATTTGCTACTTAGTATCTAAAGAATCACAGTATCTGCAAGAATTAATAATTCCAACTACTTAATATCTGTCTACCTACCCTTTATCATTATCCAATTGATCTATTTACATATGATTTGTTTATATCTACGCATATTTGTTAAAAATAAATATTTGAACAATATAAGTTAGAACAGTGTTCATTATTGTCTTCTTATCCACCTTAAATTTACTACTAATAAATAAGCAAATTATAATAAATAAACCTTAATGATTTAATGAAGATCACGCTATGATTTGTAAATATTTTATTAAAAAATCATAGCTACGTTACATTCATTGTTGTATAAAATTTTGATGATTTCATTATATTTAAAAAAGCTTATAAAAACTTTTAACTTTCAATGTCTGTTTATTTTATATAACATCTGCTACAATGATAACCTACCACATGTGATGTGTTTTAAAGTGACTAATTTTAAATAAATATACTGTTTATAATTTATGTAAATCAATTTAACAACTATAATTATCAACATTTTCATGTTTTATATACTATCCTTAACTCGCTATTTTGAGTATAAGCTACTTAATTTAAACAGAACTCATATGTTGTAAGTAATAGAGCACTGTAATCAAGTAGTAACTTACCTATCTGGTATTCATAAGCAAACTTAAGTGTTTAGCCAACTAAATGAGTTATTCATAGCCACCTGGTTACTTGGCCAATAAAATGAAATCAGTTATCCTTCAGGAAACTATAAATATGAAAGGAGTTATAAGAATTTCATTTACATTGTTATGCTAAAATACATAGAATAACTTAGTGAATAAGTCATATATTTTAGATAAAAAAAATCAAAGATAGCATTAGTTTAGAGAAGTCAAGGAACAGGAACTTGTAGCAACCAGTCACATTGCCACAATCATCATGATCAGAGAATAAATTAATGAATGTATTTACTCTTCATTTTTATAGTCCCTGTTGCAAACAAGGGAATGGTGCAACGTAAGGTTCTCTCTATATCAATAAGCTAATTAAGACATTCCATCAAAGAAATACCTCCAAGACAACCTAATTTGAACAATGTATCATTGATATACTCTTCCCAAACATTTGAGGTTATGACAAATCAAAAGTTAAAAATTAGCATTGCAGGATTTTTCATTGGCACTAAGAGTAAGAGGACCAGGATGAGACCAGATAGGCTGTGACCATATGGTGGAGGAGGAGGTCCCCTTCTGTCACAGACCTAGGGGAAGGGAATAGGGTGAAAGAGGGAGGGAGGGAGGAACGGTAGGATACAAGTGAGGGGTTAACAATTGAGATGTAATTTGAATAAATTATTTAAATAAAAACTTTATAATATATATGGCTATGTTAAAAGAGACCTCAGAGGGGAGGGGAATAAAGGGAAAATGGGAGGGAGAGAAGAATGGGAGGATACAAGGGATGAGATAACCATTGAGATGTAACAAGAATATATTAATACAAAATTAAAAAACATTTAAAAAATGATTAAAGTCTACTCTACAGTGTAATTACAATTTGTAAATGATCATGTAGGGCTAATTTTTACATAAAAATGTACCTAAAATATTTAAAGTAGAAAAATAAATAAATAAAAGAGACCTAGCATAAAGTATGGCTCTTTAAGAAAATGTCTTCAGCTCTAGTAGTAAATTAAACAAAAACTTTGATATTACTGTGTTAAATCAGTATGAGAGAAATATTATTAAAAATGGCCTTCATTTTATATTTTTAATTTATGAGAATTTCTTACATGAGTACTGTATTTATGTCTTCCCCCTCTTAATTCTCTACTCCTACTCCTCTACTTTCTCTATCTGATTCCTATCAAATTCATGATCTCTTCTATAATTATTACTTTTACACACACACACACACAGGAACAAACACACACACACACACACACACACACAGAGAGAGAGAGAGAGAGAGAGAGAGAGAGAGTCCTTGTTTTATGTGTTAAGGATTGATCACTTAAAATTGAATAAACTCTATTATGACACATTCATAAAAAACTTATTATCCCTCTTTGAGGTTCCTCTACATTTCTAAAAACTGAAATTTGTTTTTTTACATTTAAAATAGTTTGGCATATAAAATTATAAGGTTATATTTATAGTGTACCATGAATTAAAACTGAGAAAACTAAAATAATGTCTATCTTTATGCTAACATGCACAATTTAACATGTTTTGATTTAATAATATGGCCTAATGTGTAGATACAAATCATCTTTAATTTTATGACCTACTAGTGTAAATGAACTTTTGATTTTATTAATGTAATATAAGAAAATATTACTGGAAATAAAGATAAGACACAGACAAAATAACTATTGCTGGGTAGGCTTTTCTTTTGAACATTAAGCTAGTGAGTTACACATCAATTTATACCCTTTTTAAAGTGTGTAGTTTTACACTAGACATTGTAAATAATTGAAAAGCCAAGTAAAAAGGCCATAATAAGTTACATACTCATTACAAAAACAGTTTTCAGAAACAATTTATACATTCATGATCTTATTATGAAGATATTTCTAAATGGAGAAGAAACTAAGTGAACATTTACCATTCAAAACAAATGTTCACTTAAAAATATTTTCTCAAAATAAAAGTGCAATTGTTCTTATCATTTTTGATAAGTATACTTCATAAGAAGGTTCTGTGAAGATGGCTTCAAATGTGACAAACAAGCCACTGGGGAAAATGTCCTTGTTTCTACCATAGATAGAATTCTGCCTAAAAAGTGCAAGCTTGGATGCAGGCAGAGTGAATGGCCAAACTCTGCCAAGACAGGGTAAGCAAGTCCTCAATAGTTACTGCCTCACAAATATGTTTGTCAGATATACTGGGCCAGATGGTTGAAGATGATGCTCCAATGTTGTAGAGAGTTTTGGTTGACTGCTCAAGCAACAAACTGTTTCTGTCATTCTTTCATTTGGGAAGCTGCTAGACTGCACTTCCTGTATACTCAGGTAATGAATATTATTCCTTCTCAAGTCTCTGATGGAGTTGAAAACCAGATAGTTTAGTTTTATAATTAAGCTTAGTTCTTTAGGGGTTAAGATGTTTTTAGGTCTAGATAGATGTTTTAAGTTGATAATGTTGAGATGTGGTAGATATTGATTTACATTCAGAATTTTAGATGTACCAAGATAGGAAAGATGTTTTCTTCAATGCTGTTAAATAAAAATAGCCAAAACACTATGAGCGTAATATATATATAATTCCTGATTGTTTCAGGGTTCTTTCTGCTTAGATAATTTATTGTATATATGTGTAATAATAAAATCTATATATAGAAATAAAAAATATAAAAAAAGAAAAAATAAGAATACAACAAACACTTCACTCTATTTCATAAATACCTGTTGAAATATATTATAGTCCTTACAAAGTTTAGTAATATGAGTGTATACTTCTATTTGTTTCTGGATTTAAAAAATACAATAACAGACCAGTAACATTTTAAGTCTAGGGAAAACTGAATGAAGTCCATTGAAAAATTACTATTCTATGATAATTTAAAATACTTCTAACACATAAGCTGTTCTCTTCACTGACAAACCTCTTATATTAGTAGAGTATTAAATTCTCCACCCATAATGCTGTGTATTAGATTCAGGAAGCTGGTGGGCTGCATGCAATTTTACAAAAATGAATTACAAAAAAACTATGTGTAGTAGAACACACCTGAAATCAAAATACTCAGGAGAGTAAGTTGAGAAAACCTAGTGTTCAAGAAAAGTTTGCACTCTATATTGAGTTCGTGGGCAGCATGTGTTTCATAGTATCATATATGCTGATATATTTATGTAATCATTCATTTTTGTATATGATTGTTAAATAAAATAATGATAATGATAAAAACCACAGCAATCCACCCAGAAAAGGAAGCTGGCATAATTCCCATCAGAAGACACAGTTTATTAAGAACAAGTGTCTTGAGGCCATAATCCAGGCTCCAAGTTATAGAAAACATTAGACAGAAGCAATATAATACCTGGATATCTAAACATGTTGATACCTTAATTGTAACAAACTTTACAACACAGAAAGTATCTTTAACAAGAGTAAGGAAAGAAAAAAAATGATAAAAAGGCATATTCCCGTGAGAGGGATGTTTGAAGAGTGACTAGACATTCTTCAGAGAGTCTTGAGAAGATTTTTGGCAATCAATTGCCCAGAGAAACAGAAATATCAGGTGAAATTAGAGGCACTGGCAAGGGAGTTCATATCATATATTTTAGTTCAACATAATGTACATCACAAGTAGCTTGGAAAATCAAGGTACCATAAGTTAAAAAATTCAAATCATAGCCCAGACTTATTTCTTTTATTTTTATTTATTTAAATAATAATAATAATAAAGATTTAGGAACTATTTTTGAGAATATTAATTACTATAATCATTGTAGAAAACAATGTGGACATATCTCAAAATGGGGCTAGCATGAGAACCAAAAATTCTGTTAGCTTGTGTACATAGAAAGAAAAGTAAAAATGATTTGCAGAAGAGATTCTATATTTCTATGTTCTCTGCAGCACTAGTCACAATATCCAAGAAATAAAACCTCAGTATCAATCAGCTAATTAATTGATAAAGTAAATATGATAGACATACAAAATAAAATACTATTCTGACATTAATAAGAATAAAATATTTAGCCGGGTGGTGGTGGCACACGCCTTTAATCCCAGCACTCAGGAGGCAGAGGCAGGCGGATCGCTGGGAGTTTGAGGCCAGCCTGTTCTACAAAGTGAGTCCAAGACAGCCAAGGCTACACAGAGAAACCCTGTCTCAAAAAACCAAAAAAAAAAAAAAAGAATAAAATATTTTCATTAATCACAATGTGGTTGAAACTGTAGATCATTGTGTTATGCTAAATAAGCCAGCACATACTCATACTGAAATATGTATGAGGATATAACGTTTGTGGATTTAAATCTGTATAAAATACTGTTATTTTAAAAATAAATTTGAAGACATCAAACAACACATACATTAAAAGATGAAACAATCTCTATTGAGAAAAAAATAAATAGGTATTTTATTTTAGGAGTGGCATTAGTATTGAGTAAATGGCTATCATTTACTCAAAGATGAAAACTATGTTCTATATAATACAACACACCAAACACAGTATTTTGACTAATATTCCAACTGTGATTCATTTGTATTTGTGTACAGTGAAATGTGCTTCCCAAGGTATTGATTATGATATGAGTGTGCCTCAAAATTCTAAAAACTCTCATGGATGGTGTATCCTTTCTAACTGGCTGAATGAACACACAGGATTTCAAATACTCCTTTGCTAAATTTTCATAAATAATTTTGATGACAGTATTAACAGGGGAATAGCTGTACTTTGGTTATGCAAATGAACCTTCAAGGATAATTCTTCCATTAGATTTTTTTTATCTTTTGCATTATATTTGGTGATTTATATATGATCTATCTTTAGCAATAATTTTAAATGTTTATAAATCTTTGAATTAACTTAATACTTTTAAAAAACTTATTGCATATATTTTGCTATTGGAAAATATAAGTTCTTGAATTACTGTTTAGTCACTTTAAAATTTAATTAAATAAGTAATTTTCTTGGAAATAGTATCTAAGAATGAATATATAATGGCATAATTAAAGAAAAATATGTATTCTCCAGATTGCTAAAAGTTACTAATTAAAAAGTAAAAATAAAATATAATTCCATTAATACTTCTTTTGGGCTTCCTTGGGTCAACCTTAAATAGAAATTAGCTGAGGAAAATAATGGAGCTTCTATTTTATTTTGGTGAGTGATTCAGTCTATGTGAGCCCGTAGGGGTCCAGGTTATTAATTTTTAGGTTTTCTTTCTTTTTATGAGATACATTCTGTTTTTAAATATTTTTATTTACTTATTTTACAGTCTGCTTCTCAGTCACCACTCTCCTTTTCTCCCATCATACCTGCTTCTTCTCACCATTCCCTCCTTTTCTTCTTCTCAGAGAAGGGGAGGTCTCAACGATGTACCAAGTCACCCTGGTACCTCAAATCACTGCAGCACTACGCACATCTTCCACTGAGGCCTCGCAAGTCAACCAAGTCAGGAATAGCCCCTACTCCTTTTGTATGCCATAAGAGAGAGAACAACATTGACACTATTAATAATATTCTGCTATATTTGCAGACATGTATCTAGCATAACAGTCATCGGAGTGGCTTTACCCAGCAGCTGATGAAAATAGAGGCAGAGACCAAAACCCGAATAATAGGAGGAGTTCTGGGAAGGTGGAAGGATTGAAAGGAATAGAGAGGTCCAGAACACCCCAAGAAAATTAATAAAAATCAACTAACATGGACCCATAGGAATGATTTATATCAAAATGTGGCACATTAATATACAATGTTATAGTAAATTTTATACTTGTGTTTTTTATCTTAAGACCTAACTTTGTTATATAGACTAATATCACAAACTTCATAGTACTAGCAACTTTCTTATCATAAGGAATAATTTTGAATAGGGAAACTAGGAGAGGTCCTGTAGGAATACAGAGGAAGGGGATACAGGCTACAAAGATGAGACCTCATAGGCTGTAGTCAGAAGGTAGAGAAGAAGGATCCCTCCTGTCTGAGGTCTAGGGGAGGGCAATAGGATGGAAAACGGAAGGGAAGGGACAGGAAAATAAGAAGGAGTGGATTACAATCACTTAAAGCCTATTTTTATAGTTTGGCTTGTTAGTGTGTAGTAATAGAATTTTAACATTGTTGCACACAAATATATCATTTGCTTTATTGATTTTTCTATAAATGTTATTTCTAAGTACCTAGTGATTCCAGTTGTAATATGCTATTTACTCTTGTGAATGTGTGCTATGAAATGGATGATAAAAGTAATAAGAAAGCATATTATTAGGTTGTGGATTTGGGCAAAGTGAGAAGGTGAATATGACATGATTTGGATTATGGGACAAAATAAATGAACTAGATTTGTCATGGTCATCATTGTTTCATATCCATCATGATGCTAATTTATATTTTATTTTGTGGGAAAGTATAATTTTCCAAATAAGAACAATATTCAAAATACATGTGAAATGTCTTAGCTGTTTGTATCTGTTTACTCTTTAAATAATATTTATTTTTCCAAAAATACTAGGCAACAAATTTCGGGAATTCCTTGTTTTTAATAGCTGAGTAGTATTCCATAGTGTATATGTACCACAGTTTCTTTATCCATTCTTCTACTGAGGGACATTTAGGCTGTTTCCATGATCTGGCTATTATGAATAAGGCTGCTATGAACATGGTTGAGCAAATTTTCTTGCTGTGTGCTGGTGCATCTTCTGGGTATATTCCTCTCATGAAAACCTTCCCTTACCAGGAAACTGGGACCGAGGGGAGGACATCCTATTGGAACTCTTGATGAGAGAACAATGGGAGAATAGCAATGTAGAAGGATCCAGTGGGTCCTAGAAACCTACAAGTAGAACATTATGATAGGCAGATTTGGGTCATGGGGTCCCGCTCAAACTAAGGCCCTAGCCAAGGACAATACAGGCGGTAAAATTTAAACCCCTACCCTGATCTAGCCCATGGACAGAACAGTCTCCACACTTGAGTGGAGAGAGAGATTTGACTTTCTCAAGTAGTCTGGTGCCTCACATTTGTCTATGTCCCCTGGCGGGGGAGACCTAGTGGCACTCAGAGGAAGGACAGCAGGTCACTGAGAAGAGACTTGATACCCTATGAGCATATACAGAGGGAGGTAATCCCTCTGAGGAACAGTCATAGGGGAGGGGAATAAGGGGAAAATGAGAGGGAGGGGAGAATGGGAGGATACAAGGGATGGGATAACCATAGAGATGTAACAAGAATAAATTAATTAAAAATAAAAAAAATTATAAAAAAAATACTAGGCAATTTGTATGCAAACACATCTTACATGCCCATTGTGACAACTTTTGCATAAGGCCCTGCAATACTCATCTGCTTAACACTTTATTTCTTTTTTTCTCTGAATTTTATTTCCAGATAACTGCTCTTAATTTTTACTACCTGAAGAAAGCGTGGAAATTTAAAATTGACCATGATGAATAAAATTTTATTTCTGAAATATATATCACAAAAATACTAAAACACAGCTCAGAGAATTCCTGACCAAAAATATGTAGGCATTTATTCTTTCTCTTCATATTGCTAGTTTTAAGAGATTGAATCCCATAATAGAATTTTTTTTCTATTCAAAAAAGCAATGCAATAGAATTTTTCAAAAATCTCTTACTACATTCCAGAAATTTTTTACAACATAAATTACAAAAGCAAATAAAACACTATTAACATTATTTAGCCAAAAGTAAACTCAAATGTCCACATACAGCTTGCCTTTCTATTCAATCTTGCCATGGCCAGTAAAACTGCAAATTTAATGAAGCTCTTAGATGGAAAAATGGCTATTTATATCCCTTCATCATTTGAAGTGAATTTGAAAGGAGGTCCCTTTTTTGAAAATAACTGATCAAACTCATAGCTTTATGGAATGAAATTGCAGAGATTTCAGGTCACTTCATTGTAGTAATTTTTTCTACTATACTCATGGTTAATCTCATTTTAAGGATGACATGATTGAAAAAAGTGGTGTAAGGGGGGACAAGAATTCTCAGACAGTAAATATAATTTTCTACTCTAAGCCTAATTCATTATTTTAAAATTATGTGTTTTATTTGAAGCCAGTGCTTATACTTAAGCAAAGTATATCTGACAATAATATATAATGATTATTGTTAATATTTTGTTGTGTGTTATTTTAAATGACTTTTTCTCTAACAGGCAAACACATTCAAAATTCATATCTTATATCAAGGGTAGTGCACAAGTAAAAAATATGCAACATACAAGTTCTAAGTAAATAAAATCACAAGCATCTAGAAACACCTGCACACAGCTCCAAGGTAGAAGTGACAGAAGATTTCTGGAGCCATAGGAGGCCTGGGTTCAGGAATTGATGATGCCTGAAAATAGTCAGGAGAGAGATAAAAGAACAACTGAAGCCCTTTTCTGGTCTCTTAGTCTCAATTTTATATCTAAAAGTAATTCTAAAGTATATTTTGAACTTCAATCAGTAAAAGAAACAGCAAACTTTGCTATCCACAACTCAGGATAATTATTGACAAAGAAAGACCAGGAAAGTAGTTTAAATCCTTTTGAAAAACAAATCACATCACTATCATATATACAGAGAATGATATTCAACCAAATAAAATAAAAACTTAAAAACTAAAGGTTACTTGTTCATTTTTGTACAATAAAAATTTGATCCTCTATTAGATGGAGTGAAGCCAGATTGGAGACTATCAACTAGAAGGAATGTCTGGAGATAGTTTTCATTGTCATGATTGAAATTGACACTCATACCAACTGGTGGGTAAACGCTACCAACGTTATAAAATAGTTTACAAAACACAGAACACTACCTACAACAAAGAAATACAATAAAATGTCAATAGAGATTGAAAACCATAAGCCAAGCTATCAGAGACAGGAAAGAAGAATATGAAAATACATTTAGTCACTAAGTAAATGATTTCAACAGAATTAATATCCATAATCTTCCTATGAAACTTTGGTTCTTGCTTTGTATGTTTCAAATATTTGCAATTGCTGAGAAAATATCATTAGACTCCACATACAATCCTGTATCTCTGTTGCTTGTATATAAACATTCATATCAATATTACTTCTATTAGGTAATAATATCATGTGTTTATTTCATTAACATTGAAACCACTTTGAAGGATGGCAGCCTCCCTTGTTCATTACTGAAAAACTAGAAATTAAGATATTACCTGCTGAATAATTATATTTTTAAAACAATTTTACCTTTTATTTTTACTTTATATGTATGATAATGCTTGATGTTTGTATGCATGTACATCAAGTATGTGTACTGAACACAAAGGCCAGAAACAGTTTTTGAACCTCCTAGGACTAGAGTTACAGACCCCACTTGTGAGTGCTGACCCATTGTCTCTTGCCCCCTATATACTACTAAAGGTTTATTAGTTTTCAATCTTTTTATTAGCAAATTTGTCTCTTTGATTTGATTTGAGAATTTTTCTGCAATTTTATCAATAATAAATTTTAATTTAGGAACTGACCACCTATTGTAGTTATGTTATTAACTGTGTAATACATACTTGGTTGGTCTGGGATGCTACAGGAAAAATATATAATTTCAGAAGAAAATAGAGTCATCTATGTGAGTTGACACATATATGCATTCAGACATACAAAAACAAACATACACAAAGACAAACACACACTGAATTTACTTGTATCAAATGTCAAGCATTCACCTGTTGTTTTTCCCAAGAGCTATGTGTAGATAGATGTCTTGTGTAATTTAAGAGAGATAGAAATTTGTTCTTTTTCTCTATTCAAATTTTAATTTAATAGCTGTCTATGAAAATAAAGTTTATTAATACTTTCTTTATAAGTGAGTTGCAAAAATAGCAAATAATTATCACTCAGATTTTCTTTTTGCCTACTCTTACAACAGTATCTTTCCAAAGGTGTGAAGAAAATACAATTAAAGAGTCTATATCAATATATAATGCGTTCAGGAAAATATTTTAAGTAACTTAATATATTTAGGAATTTTCTAAGTGAAAAACGAAGCTTAAATCCATGCTGTGTTAGGTTTGGAAATGTACCTGAGTGGTTTGGGCTTTGCTTATCATAATTATGGCCCTGAGTTTAGTTATCCATACTGTCTGAAATGTGCAAGCTCATAGCTTTCATATATCTTCTCTGTGTATTGGCTAAGATTAAGTACTAAATTTGTGAGTTCATACTCATTCCATAGGAAATATAACTGAGTTTAGAACTTTATTGTGTCTAGTAAAAACTAATGGAATATGCAACAAAAATAAAGAAATAATTTATTAATGTTCTTCATCTGGACCAAATCTCCATCCAAGCTGGCCATGTGCTTCTCCTCCACATAAACCACAGTGGCCTTCTTTCTTCTCCTTTTTCCTCTGGTCTCTCTTCCTCTGAAGATTCTCTTTCCCCCCAAGCTGGGAAACCTTAGCTATGACTATCTCGTTTGCCTTGCCCAGGTGTGATGGCATTTTATTAGTTAAGCAGGTTAGGCTCTTAGGTATGGTGGGTCACATAGACAGCATGCAGTAATTAGCATCAAAATACATCAGACCAACCTCCAACAACTCCCCTATTCTGTCTAAATAATGTCATTCTTTTTTTATACAGTAAGAACAATTATGAAAAATTATAAAAACCAATAGGTAAGACTTACATACATAATGTCTAATCAAAAGGTATTTGGCAACTTTGAAGAAAATATCTACTCTATCTTGGTGAGTCTAAAGTTTTGAACCAAAACCAATCTATCAAAGCGAACAATATCTAGACCTAAAAGTATCTTCTTAATTCCCAAACAACTAAGCTTAATTTTAAAACTAACTATCTGGCCATCAACCCCATCAGAGACTTGTGAAGGAATACAATTAATTAACCCTGAGTAAACCGGAAGTACAGGTTAGCATCTTCCAAAATGAAAAAAAATGACAGAGACAGTTTGCTGGCTGAACAGTCATGCAAAACTCTCTCTAACGTTGGAGCATCATCTTCAGCCTTCTGGCCCAGTATATCTGACAGATATATATGTGAAGCAGGAACTATGGAGGACCTGCTTACCCTGTCTTGGCAGACTGTGGGATTATGGATGGGAGGTAGCTTGATAGAAATTATTAGAAGCAGATGGCATGGGATTGGGACACGTATCACTATGGGAAGTAGTTTAGGGGATGAGTATTTGCCCTGCCCCAGGTTAACTAAGGCTATTTTAAAAAGAAAAAAAAGAAAAAATAAATAATTTATTTTTCTATTCATTCATTTATTTCCTCACTTTACAGCCTGTTCAAGGCCCTCTTGCTCCCCTCCTCAAAGTCTTACCCTCACAACTGCAACAATATAAAAGAAATAATTTATTTTTCCATTAATATATTTATTCATTTTACAACTGAAATGCAGCCACCTCCCTCCTTCCAGTCCTCCCAGTCCCAACCTCATACCAACCTCCACACATTCTCCTCTTCCTTTCTCATAGAAGGTAGGCCTTGATGTATATCAACCTATCCTGGCACATAAAGTCACAGCAGGACTAGGAATATACTCTCCCACTGAGACTAGACAAGTGCCTGTCTAGGGGAGAGAGATACAAAGGCAGGCAACAGAATAAGAGACATGCCTGCTGCAATTGTTAGAGGGCCCATATGAAGATCAAGCTGCATATCTACTACAAATGTGCAGGAGTCCTACAACCAGCCAATGCTAGCTCTTTGGTTGGCAGTTAAGTCTCTGTGAGGCCCCATGGGCCCAAGACAGTTGTTATTGTAGGTTTTTTGTGGTGTCTGACCCCTCTGGTTCCCTCAATCCTTCCCCTTACTCTTCCATAAGACTCCTCAAGCACCGCATAATATTTGGCTATTGATCTTATATACATAATATCATTCACAGTCCCTAAGTGATAATTAACCAGAGCTGAAGTCTAATTTTTGTAACTTAATCAACATTTGATACAACCATATCTATTTGGAACAGTGACAGTCATAAAGCAAGCATAGTTGCTTGACAAATATCCAGCAAAGTTAAGCCGTATGATGCAATTGCTGTTGTTCTGTCCTTTGCTTTTGGTCTTGATATCCACATGTTGAATGTTTGGGGGTGATTTTTTATTGTACACTTGGATACACTAGATTAATGGGCAATTTCTTATGAATCATTTATGCCTTCTACCTGGATTACTGCTTTTAAGCTTCCCCAAGAAAGTCTTGACCATAATACCTATCATCCCCCACATACACATTTAATGAGATATCTTTATCTGGCCCTACTTGAAGGCCATCCTTACAACCTAGAGGCTGTGACTCAAAGATGCCAAAGATCTCCTTATAAGGTTGGGAATCCAAACCACTTTTGGAACATCTACCCATGCACATAGGAACAAGATAATCAGAACAAAGTAACTTTTAAAAGGCAAACAGAATTCGGGGGCTAAAGAAGTTGGCAGGAGATCAAATTAAAAGCCTCTTTCTACTACTGATGGACAAAGAATTTTGTAGATAAATGATAATGGAATAAAGTGTTATGACCAGTCTTTTCTTAGAAAAAAATTAACTCATACAGGACCATGATGGTGTTATATGATCAAGGAACAAAAGATTAGCAAGATTAGACATATAAATAAATTCTAGAAATATATAAAATAGAAGCATATTATACCAGCAATTAAATAATCACTGCCTCAGCTTTGGCATGAAGAAATTTCCTTGGCCTAATGACAGTTAAGACTGACTATTAAATTTGATAATATACTTTTTGGGACATGACAATCTGCCCAGGCAGGTTTGGAGATTTTCTTTCTGTCTAGTGACCTTGAAACCACAAGAAGAAACAGCCTGAAAGGAGGCTGTCACGACTTGGCAGAATAATCCCTTGAAAACACAAGACTGTTAAAATTTGGGTGGCAGGGTTGATCAGAGAAAATGATTGTAAAAGATAATTCTATTCTGTCACGGTTTATGGGGACAAAAATGATATGGTGTATGCTTTGGAACAACATGAATCTATGCCTGCCAACTAAGCTCTGTATAAATGAATAAACACTCTGACTGCCAGTCAATCTGGCTGCAAAACTCTCCCTAATCCCCATGCCTGACTCATTCCTTCCTCTCTGCTCTTGCATCAACCCTTCTTGAAGCCTTGTCCTTACTGGGGGTTGATCCAATAAACAAGATTATAAGCAGCTGTGAATATCCCCTAAAATTCACTGGTCCTTACCTAAAGAAAATAGTATTAACTTTTCCATACAAGCATGGATTTGTGAGGGAGAGTAGTCCTAAAAGTTCAAATGTAAGATCTTGGATTGGCAAAGAAAATACCTTGTCAAGCCTTACCTATACTGCGAGATAATGAACTCTATTGAAGAACACTGTATTGTGCAAGACAATTTAACTTTTGAATAATTGTTTTATTTCTAAATGTTAGCTTATGTCTTAATTTTTATTTTTATATCCTTTAACACAAAAGTGTTTTCAATTTGGGGAAACAAAGAAGGAACTAAATTACTAGGAGATTTTGGGTTTGAGTTTTCATCCCTACCTTTTCATTTTAGAAAATTCCTATTGTTTTCTTCCATCAGTCTAGCCTTCAGCATGTGAAAATACACTTTTCATAAAGAAACATTTACTTTCTATTAACCTGATATTAGACACTTGTCTTATCTGTTAATTTCTGAAGCTACACATTAGTATTAGACCATCCATATACCTCCATTGTTTATGTTCTCCAATAACCTAGTACTAAAAGGTGGCTGTTAATTGGATTAAGGGTAAATAAATCTCTGTTCCCAGAAATGGATTACATTACCATCTTCATTCAGAAGAAGCATGAGTTATATTGAATGGATTAAGTAGCTCACAAACTTGTCAATTCACACAAAACTTGCTATTGTAGCATGTATGACATAAATAGGTTTGACAAATATTTGATACTTATTTATACATTTAAATATCATTAGAAATCCACTTTATTACCCTATAAATTATTAGTAATGTTTTATTAATTATTCATTTGGATAAATAAAAATATTTTAAACTATTGAGTATTTTTTATTATTAGGAAATTATATGTACAAAGAATGTTAAAATTTGTATAGATTGTTGAAATGTGGTTAGTAACTAAATGATCAGAAAATGCTATGTTCCCTTTATGTTCCTCTCTTAAAATAAGATTTTCCTAATGAGTCAGTATTTAATGTTGCAAATTTACTCTTATTTTGGAACAAGTGGTATATTATTAACTTAGTCATATTCCTTATAATAAGGACTACCTTTTGTATTATGTTCCTTGTGTAATTTTACAATTTCATAAGAATATATATGTCTCGTTTTAAGATCAACAATTTATACTGGTATTAAGATGCACATTGTATTGGCCAACAAGAAATATTGTTAGTTAAAATGACAACCGTGCAGAGGAACAAATTAGTGAAACTACTCCCTTCACAATAACTTCAATGAATATGCAATATCTAGGAGTAACTCTCACTAAGCAAGTGAAGGACTTGTCTGAAAAAAACATCAAATCTCTGAAGAAGATTGAAGATGACATCAAAAGATGTCAAAATTGGCATCTTACCAAAATCAATTTACAGATTCAATGCAATACCTATCAGAATAGCTACACAATTTTTAAACACTTTGAAAGAACAATTCTCAATTTCGTATGGAAAAACAAAAAAACTCAGGCTAGATAAAAAAAATCCTGTACAATAAAAGGTTCTCCAGAGGAATCTCCATACCCGATCTCAAGCTGTAGTATAGAGCAACAGTAATTAAAACAGCATGGTACTGGCACGGCAATAGGCTGGTTGATCAATGGAATCGAACCGAAGACCCAGAAATGAATACAGACACATATGGACACATGATTTTTGACAAAAAAGCCAAATCTATTCAATGTAAAAAGGATGGCATCTTCAACAAATGGTGCTGGTCTAACATGATGTCTTCGTGTATAAAAATGCAAGTTGATCCATATTTATCACCATGTACAAAATTCAAGTTCAAGAGGATTAAATACTTAAACATAAAATGAGAAACACTAAATATGTTAGAAGAAAAATTAGGGAAGATCCTGGTATTCATTGGCACAAGATCCAACTTCCTGAACAGGTCTCCTACAGCTCAGACCTTAAGGTCAACAATTAATAAATGGGACCTCATGAGACTGAGAAGCTTCTGTAAGGCAGAAGACACTGTCATCAGAGAACAGAGCAAAGCAACAGCCTATAGACCAGGAAAAGATCTTCACCAACCCTACATCTGATAAAGATCTAATATCCAATTTTTTTAAAGAGCTCAAGAAATTAAACAACATAAAATCCAATAACCTCATTAAGAAATAAGCATTAGAATTAAACAGAATTCTCAAGAGCCATTCTTGAATGGCTGTGAAACCCTTAAATATTGCTCAACATCCTATTCATCAGAGAAATGCAAATCAAAACGACTCTGATATTTCATATTACACCCAACAGAATGGCTAAGGTCACAAACTTAAGTGACAGAAAACACAGAGCTCACACTTTAAAGTATCAGGGAGCTTCCTGGAAGAGCCTTGTGTCAATGTATATGGATTATAGTGATAATTAATACTATAGTTAGGCCTTCCATCCTGCTTTCCGAAATGGCAATATTCTTAAATTTTTGCAACATATAGCCTGCCTTTATCATTTTCTTAAGCAATCCACCTGCTTTTACTTATTTTCAATAACCGCTTCTACAATAGAAAGATGTGCAAACTTTACACACAGTTCAGCATAATGGGGACTCATGACATTAGCAGTCTACAACATTTAGAATGTAATGCCTAGGAAAGTCACTTATCCTGTGATAGTCAAATTTCTCTAACATATGAGGTTTTATTTTCTTTGTATCTGGTACCAATCTTTGTGTTAACCTAAATAAACTCTCTATTTCAGAATCAATCAGTGTTAGGCACATGGTTTGTTGTCAAAAATTCCTCTTAGGGAGTCTGTGGCATCTATCCTCAGAATGTACAGCCAGAATTTTCTTTTAAATTTTTTTTATACTTTCCAATCTACTTTATTTTTTAAAAATTAATTTATTCATATTACATCTCAATTGTTAGCCCATCCCTGGTATTCTCCCTTTCTTTCCTCCCTCCCGCTTCCCCCTCTACTCCCTTCCCCTATGTCTGTGACTGAGGGGGACCTCCTCCCCCTGTATATGCTCATAGGGTATCGAGTCTCTTCTTGGTGACTTATTATCTTTCCTCTGAGTGCCACCAGGCCTCCCCATCCAAGGGACATGGTCCGATATAGGGCACCAGAGTTTGTGTGAAAGTCAGATCCCCTTCTCCACTTAACAGTGGAGAATGTCCTGTCCATCGGCTAGACTGGGTAGGGGTTCGAAGTTTACTGCCTATATTTTCCTTGGCTGGTGCCATAGTTTGAGGAGGACCCGAGGGCCCAGACCCACCTGTAGTTTTCCAGGACCCTCTGGATCCTTCTATTTCCTCATTCTCCCAGGCTTCTCAACCCTAAAGTCTCAATAGGATTTTCTCCCCTCTGACCCACTTTCCTGGTAGGTAAAGTTTTTCATGGGGGTGTACCCCTTGGCCTAGTGTCTCGATATAAGTGAGTATATACCATTTGACTCATTTTGCTTCTGGGTGAACTCACTCATTATGATAATTTCTAGTTCAATCTATTTGTCCACAAATTTCAGAAATTCCTTGTTTTTAATAGCTGAGTAGTATTCCTCATGAGGCTGAGAAGCTTCTGTAAGGCAGGTGACACTGTCAAGAGAACAAAGTGACAGCCTACAGACTGGGAAAAGATCTTCACCAACCCTTCATCTGACAAAGGTCTAATATCCAAAATATATAAAGAACTCAAGAAATTAAACACTACCAAACCAAATAACCCAATAGAGAAATGGGGCTCAGAACTAAACAGAGAATTCTCAACAGAGGAATATCAAATGGTGGAGAAACACTTAAAGAAATGCTCGACCTCCTTAGTCATCAGGGAAATGCAAATCAAAATGACACTGAGATTCCATCTTACACCCATCAGAATGGCTAAGATCAATAACTCAACTGACATCACATGCTGGCGAGGATGTGCAGAGAGAGGAACACTCCTTCATTGCTGGTGGGAATGCAAACTAGTACAACCACTTTGGAAATCTATCTGGCGCTTTCTCAGAAAAATGGGAATAGGGTTCCTCAAGACCCAGCTATTCCACTCCTTAGAATATACCCAGAAGATGCACTACCACACAACAGGGACATATGTTCAACCATGTTCATAGCTGCCTTATTCATAATAGCCAGAACATGGAAACAGCCTAAGTGTCCCTCAGTAGAAGAATGGATAAAGAAACTGTGGTATATTTACATTATGGAATACTACTCAGCTATTAAAAACAAGTAATTTCTTTTAAATTTTGATAAAAATTTTTATGATAAATGAATTGAGTAATATGTAACTATACACTGATCAAATTGTGCACACATTTTATATTATTAATACTAAAATTAATTTCTCTACCACCCCAAAAACATTTTATAATCTTCATATGAAACAATAATTTCATAGCAATGTGATTTTCAGTCATGACAGAGCTACATAGAATTTGAGTTTTTCTTTTCAGAGTATTTACTTCTGATGATTTAGAGAAAGTTTATTTGTACATAATACAAGGTTGTGATTTTACTTTGTTTAAGATTCTTGTAGCTTTAAAGAGAGCTGTGCTATGCACAAATGGCAGCTTATTATTTGGTTATCTAATATGTAACATAAACATATTGTAGGTATGTCACTGAAAACTAAGTAAGTGGCAAGGACAAATGCTACTTTTTTATATTCTAGTTATTTTCTGATAATAACATTAATTTTGTTAACTTTTAAAAAAGGTACATTATCATTTATCAATTTAAACTTTAAAGTATGAAGATTCAAATCGTGATCTAGAATCATGTTTATCAATAATATCTGAATCAACAATTTTATCATATGGTAAATCAAAGGGAATGCAAGTTTATAATTATGTTTTCTATCCTACATAATGTCTCAAAGCCAACTCAGAGTCATAGATTTTAGAAAATGAATGATTACATGAACATCTTTGGGTGTTTTATTTTCCATTGGGTTTTAACATCTCACTTGAGTAACCATTAGAAAGTAGGACTTAACATTTAAATTTTCAATTCACAGAAAATTAGTCTTCACTTTTCAGAGAAATTGAGATAAAATATTTTACACAAACATTTTTTGCAAAGAAAACTATATTTAAAATTCAAGGTATGAAATTTTTATATCCTTTTTTGAGACTGATTAACATATGAAGGAAAAATTTTTATTTGGGTAACAATCCAAGAGTTACAAGAGCATGTGCTAGCTTTTGTTCCTGAGGATCTCATGGTGAAAGGGCAACATGCACTTAAAATTGATAAATGGGTATGAAAGAGAATGCAAATAGATGCTAGATTAGCCTTATATTAACCAATCTTTTAAATAACTAGCTGACTTTCAAGGAAACTCTTTATTCCTTCACAAGAGAATAATCACCATAACCCGAAAAACTTATTAAAGGCTCCATAATTATACTACACATTAGAGACCAAGCCACAATACTAATTCCAATAAAAATAACTATCTTCAAATTATACCCGAAGCTGATACTGTAATACCTCTATATTAAGAAGTCATACTTCTTAATAACTTTATTATTATATGAATTTAAAAAACAATGTGTACCACATGCAATCACTACAGTAGCATTAATCCTTTTCTATGTACTTATTTACTTGCCAGTTAAAAGCCAAAACTCACTGTAATGTTTTTTATTTGTGTATAACTGACTTACTTTTAGGAAAATTTAGAGACTTGTTTTTCTTAAATCTTCCTCAGCCTTTTCCTGTCAGAGATCTAACAGGTATGAATCTAGAAGGCCATTTTTTTTAAATTTTCAACAAATTCTCCAGTTATTTTGCATATGGCCATCTTAAGAAAAGCTAGTTGAGAGACCAATAGCCCATAATACTTTTTCTGCCCACATTCAACAAAAACCTCATGTTGAACATTTGTCAGTAAGTGATTTTCTTGGCTGTTCTAGCTTAAATCCCAAATTTGCCTTGTCTGTTAGAGTGCTTGTAATTTACAATGTTATTAATTACTGAGCATCGCTTTAAAGTTATTACCTCTTCTGCTAATTGCTGTGTGTTGCTATGAACTCAATAAACTTCTAAGAATATTTCTTTATTTTTAGGTTGATGTGTTTAATTTTTTGTATTTAATTAATTACATCTCAATTGTTTTCCCATCACTTGTAGCCTCCCATTCCTCCCTTCTCTCCTGATTTCACCCTAATTCCCTGCTTTAGTTCTGTGACCTAATGGGACATTCTCCCCTACCATATGGTCACAGTCAACCAGGTTTCATTTTGGTAGCCTGCTTATCCTTTCTCTGAGTGCCACCAGGCTTCCCCACCAAGGGTAAATGATCAAATATTGGGTACCAGAGTTCATGTCAGAGTCAGTCCCTACTCTCCACACACCTGTGGAGAGTCTGTGGTCCATTGGCTAGATCTGAGCAGGGGTTCAATGTTTACTGCATGTATTGTCCTTGGTTAGTGCAGTAGACTGAGCAGAGCCCCTGGGTCCAGATCTGCCTGTCATGATGTTCTTCTTGTAGGTTTCTAGGACCCTCTGGATCCTTCTCTTTCCCCATTCTCCCATACTTCTTTCACCTAGAGTCCCAATAGGAAGTCCTCACATCTATCCCAATCTCCTGGGAAATGAAGACTTTCATGGGACATGCTTTTTGGGCTAGTATCCAATTAAAAGTGAGTATATACCTTGTGAATTTTTCTGCATCTGGGTTAACTCACTCAGTATGATCATTTCTAGTTCCATTCACTTGTCTGCAAATTTTGAGATTTCCTTGTTTTTAATAGCTGAGTAGTATTGTATAGTGTAAATGTACCACATTTTCTTTATCCTTTCTTTGATTGAGGGACATTTAGGTTGTTTCCAGATTCTGGGTATTATGAATAACACTGTTATGAACATGAACATGTCCTTGTGTGGTGGAGCATCTTCTGGGTATGTTCGAAGGAGTAGAGTAGCTGGGTCTTGAGATAGCCCTCTTCCCAGTTTTCTGAGAAAGTGTCAGATAGATTTTCAAAGTGGTTATACAATTTTGCACCAGCAATGAAGGAGTGTTCCCCTTTCTCCACATCCTCACCAGCATATGCAGTCACTTGAGTTTTTGATCTTAGCCATCATGATGGGTGTAAGATGGAATATCAGAGTCATTTTTATTTGCATTTCTTTGATGAATAAGGATGTTGAGCAATTATTTAAGGGTTTCACAGCCATTCAAGAATGGCTCTTGAGAATTCTGTTTAATTCTAAGGCCCATTTCTTAATGGGGTTATTGGATTTTATGGTGTTTAATTTCTTGAGCTCTTTAAAAAAAATGGGTATTAGATCTTTGTCAGATGTAGGGTTGGTGAAGATCTTCTCCTAGTCTGTTGGCTGTCGCTTTGATTTGTTGACAATGTCTTCTGGCTTATAGAAGCTTCTCAGACTCATGGGTCCCATTTATTAATTGTTGACCTTAAGGTCTGAGCTGTAGGAGTCCTGTTCAGGAAGTTGGATCTTGTGCCAATGAATACCAGGATCTTTCCTAATTTTTCTTCTAACATATTTAATGTTTTTGGTTTTATGTTGAGGTCTTTAATTCTCTTGAACTTGAATTTTGTACGTGGTAATAAATATGGATCAACTTGCATTTTTATACATGAAGACATCATGTTAGACCAGCACCGTTTGTTGAAGATGCCATCCTTTTTACATTGAATAGGTTTGGCTTTTTTTGTCAAAAATCATGTGTCCATATGTGTCTGTATTCATTTCTGGGTCTTCGGTTCGATTCCATTGATCAACCAGCCTATTGCCGTGCCAGTACTGTACTGTTTTAATTACTGTTGCTCTATACTACAGCTTGAGATCGGGTATGGAGATTCCTCTGGATGATCTTTTATTGTACAGGATTTTTTTTATCTAGCCTGAGTTTTTTTGTTTTTCCATATGAAGTTAAGAATTGCTTTTTCAATGTATGTAAAAATTGTGTAGGTATTTTGATAGGGATTGCATTGAATCTGTAAATTGCCTTTGTTAAGATGGCCATTTTTACTGTTAATTCTCCCAATCCACAAAAAAGGCAAACATTTCCATCTTCTGATGTCATCTTCAATCTCCTTATTCAGAGATTTGAAGTTTTTTCACAACAAGTCTTTCCTCATTTGTTTATAGTTATTCCTAGATAATTTATATTGTTTGTGGCTTTCTTGAAGGTTGTATTTTCCCTAATGTCTTCCTCTACATGATTCTCATTTGTAATATAAGAATGCTATTGACTTTTTTGAGTTAATTTTGTATCCATTCATTGTGCTACATATGTTTATCAGTTGTAGGAGTTCTCTGGTGGAATTTTGGGAGATTCCTATGTACAGTATCATATCATCTGCCAATAGGGATATTTTGACTTCCTCCTTTCCCATTTGGTTCCCCTTGATCTCCTTTTATTGTCTTATTGCACTAGCTAGAACTCTAAGAATTATATTGAAGAGATATGGAAATAGTGGGCAGCCTCACCTGGTCACATATTTTAGAGGAATTTCCTTGAGTATCTAACCATTTAATTTGATTTTGGCTATTGGCTTGCTGAATATAGCCTTAAGTATGTTTATGTATGTGCCTTGTATCCCTGATCTTTCCACAACTGTAAAAATGAATGGGTATTGGATTTTATAAAAAAAAAAAAATTCTGCATCTAAGGAGATGATCGTGTGTTTTTTTTTCTTTCTGTTTTTTTGTATGGTGGATTACATTGATGGATTTCCATATATTAAATCATCCCTGTATGCCTGGAATGAAGCCTACCTGGACATGGGGAATGATATCTTTGATGTGTTCTTTTATTCAGTTTGAGAGTATTTTATTGAGTATATTTGCATTAATGTTCATAATAGAAATTGTTCTGAAATTCTCTTTCTTTGTTGAGTCTTTGTCAAGATCATGTATCAAAGTGACTGTGGCCTCCTAAAATGAACTTGGTGATGTTCCTCCCATTTCTATATTTTGGAGTACCTTGAAAAGTTTCAATATTAGCTCTTCTTTGAATGTCTGGTAGAATTCTGCACTGAAACCATCTGGCTCTGTGTTGCTTCTGTTTGGGATACTATTAATGATTGCTTCTATTTCTGTAGGAGAAATAGGACTATTTAATTTGTTTATCTGATCTTGATTCAATTTGAACAAGTGGAATCAAACAAAAAAATTGTCCATTTCCCTTGATTTTGCAGGGATCCACCAGGACCTGCTTAAGGTTTTGAAGTATAAAATTAATTATCTATTTAAATAGGTTATTTTCACTACAAATCATAACTAAGTAGCCAATGTAAGAAATAAATTAAAAAGAAATTTAGAAGCCTTTGGATTGTCTTTTGATAGTTGTTTTTGTTTATTTGTTTGTTTGTTTTTTGGTTTTTCGAGGCAGGGTTTCTCTGTGTAGCCATGGCTGTCCTGGACTCTCTCTGAAGACCAGTCTGGCCTTGAACTCACAGCGATCCACCTGCCTCTGCCTCCCAAGTGCTGGGATTAACGGCATGTGCCACCATGTCCAGCTGAGGGTTCTTAAGTTTACTATCCTTCTTATCAAATTTAACTTTAAATTTAATAACTGAAATTAATAACTACGTACATAATTCTTTTCAGGTCATGGCTACAGAAATTAAATTCAACCTTTCTCATGTATCTGTGGTCAGTTGCAGAACAAAGAAAAGTTACTTATACTAAGGATGCTTTTGTGCATGTCAGATCTGGTGCACTGTATATCCTTCACAGATTATTCATTCTCCTACTGACTAGTCTGGGTTAGTTCTTTAAATGAAAGAGCTTTAATACCAAGGAAAAAGGGTAACACTCTTGAATACTAGACTTTAACCTTTCAATTTCTTCTACTATTTTTCTTTCTCAATAAATTCCAAGATCAATGAATATTCAAACTTTGGAAAACAATACTCCATCTCATGACAGAGATTAGATGACTATCAGGTGAAAGGACAGTGTCTTAGCAATGGGCATGGAGATTTTACTATCATTCTAGCACATGCAATTATAATAATAATTTAATGAGATAAATAAATGGATCTCCTGTGCCTTTTTAAGAAGTATTCTTTACTTTCATGCCACTGCTACTTTGAATAGTACTCATATATAATATTTCAAATAAATTATAGTCTATCACATAAAAACCATGTTACATATTTAACACCATCATCAATATTAATTTATTCAAAAGTTATAAATTTTTTGTAGAAGACATTACAATACGAATGCAATTAGCTGCCTGTGACATGGTATTTTAACTCTTAAGTCATGAGCTCCTTAGCCTAGCATATCATTTCTAAAATCCTTGAGCTCTTAAGTGTTTAAGAGTCTTTAACTCAAATAATTTGATGTCTGTTAGATAGCCTCTGAGTAGTTTGAAGATAGGTGTTACTTATTGAAAAGGCTTGGATCTTCAAAAATCTATCTTAACCTTTCGAGCAGACATAATACTTCTGGCATTCAAACTATACTTTTACAACAGTTGCCTAAGACCATTAGAAAACATAGATATTTACATTATGATTTATAACAGTAGCAAAATTACAGTTACGAAGTAGCAATAAAAATGTTCTTAGTGTCACAATATGAGAAACTGTATTAAAGGGTCACACTATTAGGAAGGTTGAGAACCACTTCTCTAGACAGTAAGGAATAACAAATATGTTTGTTTCTTATAGTCAATGTTTCTTTTATTCATGGTGCCTGTGTAATGAAACAATCACAAAAAATTAAAAATAAAACAAGATAGTAGAAATTTAGGGTAGCTCAATATCTGCAATACACCAAGAAAGCCCAAAGACTTTCTACATAATTAATACACTTCACACCATCCATTCATCTTTTGTTTATTGCTATTGTTTATAATGTTCTTACATAGTAAAAAAAAGCAATCACTCCCACCCCAGTGTTCTCTAAGGAACGCTAAAAAATTAACAAATGCCAACTAGGAATGAGAAATAGAAACCTTCATTTAGGTTTAGCTACTCATAAACAGAATTAAAATCAAATTTGGCTTGCTATCAGCATTTGAAGAGAAATGCCAATCTTTGAAATTTAGCCTTAAATCTGTAACTATTTCCAAGTATACAATGTCAGAATTGTAATATTTTAGACATTATCCAGCTGGTATCGGCTATATCAGTATTTCCTGGGGGAAAGCATTACATATACTCAGTGTAAGACAGATGCTGTAAGAACATAATGGAAATCACTGACAATGATTTTTCTATTATTTACTCTGATTATTGAAAGCATAAACATATATATATATATATTATATACATGTATGTACATTTTTCAACAAAAAAAAATTTTAGTTTGAAATAAAGTTAGTCAATAACAAATGTGAAAATGTACTTTTATATCCTTCAGTAATTTAAACTAATAGGATTTTTAACTATAAAGCCATATGTCTTAGTTCAGGTTTTATTTCTGTGAAGAGAAGTCATGACTATGGCAACTCTGACAAAGTAAAACATTTAATTGGGTCAGGCATGCAGTCAGAAGTTTAGTCTTCTATTATCATGGAAAGATGCACAGCAGCATTCAAGCATACATAGTGTTAGAGAAGGAGCTGAGAATTCTACACCTTGATCCACAGGCAGCAAAAGGAGATTGTATGCAACACTGGATATAGCTTGAGCTTAGAATACCACAAAGTCTTCTCCAGCTTCTTCCAACAAGGCCATATCCTACTCCAACAAGGACATACCTACTGATAGTGCCACTCCCTATGGGCCAAGCACTAAAACACATGACTCTATGGGAGCTATTTCTAATCAAACCAGCACACCATAGTATTTAAATCTTCTAACTTTTTCCTATGAAAAATATTTTCCAAGCAATAGAGAAACAAAATAAAATAGAAAAAAATTAATATTTTTTATTCTCAACAACTACCAAGTTCTGGGTGAGCCTGATTGCCCATATACTGAATATCATTTTTAAATCAAGCAAATACTAGACATGATTACATCACCCAAATTTCCAGAACATCTTTAAAAGACAGAACTGTTTTCCAGATTTGAGAAAGTACTTTGCTATTGTCTCCTAATTAAAATACCACAAAAGACTGAGTAAGTATTCCAAATCCCACATTCTATACAAGAAATGATGTTTTATCCTACTGCAGAAACCTCTCAATTATAAGTATTCTTGCCTCTGGTGCCACTATATAAAGCCAACAGATAAAGTAGGGTAAGACAACTGCCCCAAGAGACACAGAAATGGTTCTGTTAAACTGGAAGTTGACTATTAAACGTGCCCAATTTTAGTTCTTTCGGCCTGTAGTTTATACTTCTGGGAAATGTCACAGTGTTCAATATAGTCATTGATCAGTTTAACCGCTTTATATATAACCAGTACTTCACAGAAGAAGCAAGAGCAAAGTGTGTCTATAATATAGCACATCATTTATGACAAGTCATTATTATATTCATGGCCCATGATTAATTTCAAGAACAAATATACTAAATCAAGCAGTACTACAGACATCTCTGATGCTTCAGGAATAAACTTTTGAATCATCCCTACTAATTCAGAACCATAAACAGCTGAGGTGTTAGCTACAGAATGTAAATAGAAGGTATTCATAAAAACTGCCTATGCAAAAATGACCACTCAAGGAAATACAATTGACAATTATTTTAAGAGCTATCAACCTGTCTTTAAGAATATATTGTATGTATTAACTGTTGATGAATGTATCAAGAATATTATTTTCTTTACTATCTTATATATTATCATAATAAAAACTGGACTATGTTTATATCAGTATAAATGTATCACTCATTTCACATAATAGTACTTAAGATGCACTATACTAAAAATGTAAACATTACTTGAAGACTTCACTTTCACTTCTATATAGGAAATTATTTCATTTGTGGTTATAAGATAGCTATATTATGTTAAGAGGAACAAAGACCATATTATTGTCTTTATTTTGAATTTAAGGATAACATATAAAGACATATATGGTGTCAAGTTCAAATAAGGTAGATTTACTATGTGTGAAGATTATTGTAATTGTCAAATTGACAGAGTCTAGAACCAACTGGGATATGAGTCACTGGGCATGCCTGTGAATGGTTGTCTCATTCTTGTTAGTTAATATGGAAAGACTTTCCATATGTAGATAATATACTTAATATGTATACCATTTAAAACAGAGTATTCATTTCTTTCTGTATCATGACCTACATTGTCCATTTTTTGTCATCATTCTCATCTTTCCAACACCCACCAGAATATATCATTAACTTCTCTTCCCAGTATGCTAGAGATTTTTAAGGGCAAACTAAAAAATACTTTCCATTTCTAGCCACAAAACTACTCTCAATATCCCAAAACCACATGGCCAGATTTATGACAGAAACAAACTCTATTCTTGATATCAACTTTCTGCATTAATTATTTATGCTTTTTCTATAATGGTATACACTGTCAAAAGCAACTTAAGAAAAGAAGGGATTATTTTTACCTCATGATTCAATGCACACTTTTTTCCTTTTTTTATTAATTTATTCTTATTACATCTCAATGGTTATCCCATCCCTTTTATCTTCCCATTCCTCCCTCCCTCCCATTTTCCCCTTATTCCCCTCCCCTATGACTGTGACTGAGAGGGATTACCTCCCCCTGTATATGCTCATAGGGTATCAAGTCTCTTCTCAGTAACCTGCTGTCCTTCCTCTGAGTGCCACCAGGTCTCCCCCTCCAGGGTACGTGGTCAAATGTGAGGCACCAGAGTACATGAGAAAGTCATACCCCACTCTCCACTCAACTGTGGAGACTGTCCTGTCCATTGTCTAGATCTGGGTAGGGGTTTAAAGTTTACCGCCTGTATTGTCCTTGGCTGGTGCCTTAGTTTGAGCGGGACCCCTGGGCCCAAATCTGCCTAACATAATGTTCTACTTGTAGGTTTCTAGGATACTCTGGATCCTTCTACTTTGCTATTCTCCCATCAATGCACACTTTTTATTGGTATAAACATAGAGAAGG
Organism: Acomys percivali; assembly: GCA_907169655.1. Taxonomy (NCBI): domain Eukaryota; kingdom Metazoa; phylum Chordata; class Mammalia; order Rodentia; family Muridae; genus Acomys; species Acomys percivali. The sequence continues at coordinate 62,920,433 of OU015760.1, read as the reverse complement.
AGCTGATCACACCACATCCACCACTGGGAAGTAGAAAGAAATAATGGAAGATACTGCTCAGCTCCATTTCTTTACCTCTGTAGTCTAGAATCTTATCCTAGTTCCATCCATTTGCCTGCAAATTTCAAGATCTCCTTGTTTTTAATAGCTGAGAACTATTCCATTGTGTAAAGGTACCACAGTTTCTTTATCCATTCTTTGAGGGACATCTAGGTTGTTTCCAGGAATGACTATTATCCTAAGATTTTTCCAGATTCTGGCTATTATTTAAGGCTGCTATGAACATATTTGAGCAATTGCCCTTGTTGTGTGGTGGAACATATTTTGAGTATATATGAAGGAGAGGAATAGCTGGGTCTTGAGGTAGCCCTATTCCAAATTTTCTGAGAAAGAGGGATATTGATTTCCAAATGACAATGTATTCAGTAAAACTATATGCTCTATCCATATCTAGCCAATGGACAGCTGTGGGGAGGATTGTAAGCTTTGTCACAGGTGAAAGCAGTCTTGGCTGGCTTTGCCATTGGACACACCATGGATACTCCCTAAGATTAATCTTGAGATAGACTGGGTGGAGCCATCCTGGGCCTGGAATTCAGGAAGCCGACCGGGGACTCCACCTGGAGTATTGTGGTTCTAATGGACCCTCGATGGGAGGTGACTGGCCCCTGCATGTGAGAGACAGACAGGCAGCAAGGATGAGAGGAACAGCAGGTTTAGACAGAGCTCAATCACACGTGGATCAGGAAAAGGATCAGCGAAAAGGCCAGACCAGGGCACGGGCCAGCGACATCTAGGGACCTGTCCAGTGGAACGGATACCAGTAGGTTCACTCTTGTTTGCCTTTGACCTTATTTCCCTCTTTTGTAAGATAGTTGAGTTTTATAATAAAATTTAATCATTAAGGAACAGAACCACCAAGTGGCGACCAAAGTGGGGCCTGATAGGTTCCATAATTCTAATAATATGAGGGAAGATTCAAAATTTGAAGGTACAGAAGTGCTGTTTCAGGGTATCAACAAAGTCGCAACTACCATTACAAAACTCTTTCTTGACTTATAATTAGAGGGAATCCTCTGTTTTTTCATTGTTCTTTTATTGTATTTCATTCTTAGAAGGATTAGAAGAAAGGATAATAAGATTAAAAAGTTGGAAGGGTCTGTAAATTCTATCCTTGTGGAAAAAATTGCAGATTTGACTGGGCGGATGGAAAGACTGAGGAAAGAAAATGAAGGGAGGGGAAAGCAAAGCAAATAGCATTTTTGGTAAATGGGAGTGATGAAGACAGAAAAATAATGAGACCAGAAAGAAAAAAATAAGACAAAACAAAACAAAACAAAACAAAAAACTGAAAGAGTCAATAATCTCTATCCTTTTGGAAAGAATTACTGACTTGACTGAAAAAATGGGCAAAATGCAAAAAATAAAAAATAAAAAAAAAAGAAAAAGAAAAAGAAAAAAATGGAAGAGCTGGAAAAGCAAAAGGCACCTTTGGTTAAAAAGGGTGGAGAGGGAAAAGGAAGGCAGACAGACCAAAAGGTCTTGGAGGAAAATGTCCCAGTGGAGGACACCTCCAGAGTTGCCCAGACCCCTTCAGCTTTTCCAGTCACTGTAAGTCATGTGCTTGCAAAAAATGGTGCTGAGGGTTATGATGAAATGGCCTGGCATCCTGCAGACATTATGGATTTAAAACATTTTAAGGAATCAAACATGGTATGCACTCTGCATTCATTAAATGTTAAACAGCTGGGCCACAGAGAATAGACTTTTTTGGTAAAGTTTGGGAATGTTCTGGAATAACCAGTATGTACACAAACCTTTTTGTGGTTATATAGATTTCTTTAGAAAAATATTCAGGACAGGTATAGATGCATCATGTAGTAGATATATAATTTATTTTACGTGAAATCATCATGTTGACTTTTATGCTTGCTGGCCTATTTCACAATATTTCTAGCAATGTACTATTACTCCATTTGTCTACAACCTTGCTTTAATTTTTGGTTAGCTGTTTTCTTAATGATTTCCATTATGATTATGGTGTGATGATATCTCAATGTATATTTTATTTCATTTCTTTGATGGCTAGAAATAATGAACAATTTTGTGTCACATGCTTTACCTTTTCATTATTATTTTATGCTTTTATTGTTATTTTTATCTTTTGAGAAAGGTCTGTTCATTTCTTTAGATCATTTAGTGGATAGTTTGAATTATTTCTGTTTAGGTTTAATTTATTTATTTATTTTCATATTTTGATGTTTATTTTTATAAGCTGTAGTTTCACATTGTTAGATGATACATTTAATATATTGAAACTTTTCAATTTCAAGAGGTATCACTTGACAATTGTTAGAATTATTTTATGAACAAATGGAATTCTATGTAGATAGTCATCACCTATGATTATGCCCTGAACAATTTTCCTTATGTTTTCTTTTAGCAGTTTCACAATTAAGATTATTCATCCATTGGGAACTAATATGTATATAGAGTAAAAGGTAACCGTCAAGTTTCTATATGAGGATACCTATGTTTATTAGTACCATATGTTGTTGAGACTCCTTTCCTCCAATGCATATTTTTATATCACTATAAATAATTGTCAGCTATACCTATATCAATTTATATTCATTCTCTCCACTGTGTAGCATCAATCTTCATGTCTGTTTCAGAGCTACTATTTGATTAACCATTGTTACTACGGTTATTTAGTGCAACTTTAAGTCAATAATAGTGGTTTTCTCAGCAATATTCCTTTTACTTGAGTTTTTTTTTCTTTCTGCCTTTTTTATGCTTCTATGTTAATCTTAAGATTTTTCTATCTCTGTAAATAAGAAGATTGGACTTTTGATTGGTCTTACATTGAATCTCTATATTGCCTGTGAACAGATGATGTATTTTACTATATTAAATATTCTAAGAAATGATCGTACAAAGCCTCTGATTCTTAGTGTCTTTTTCAATTCTCTCAGTGTCTTATATTTTTAATTGTAGAGGTCCTTAATTTCCTTGGTAAGGTTTATTCCTATAATAAAATTAAAAGATGAACAAATCATCAAGAAAACAATTTACATTTAAGGTTCAGGAAATTCTATTCAATGGTTGCTTGGTTCATTGTTTTGGAGTTTGTAGCATGGAAAAAAATAACAATGACAATATGATGGAGAAAAGCCACTCACCTTACGGCTACATATTGATAAAGACAAAAAGAGCACAAGAAAGAGAGGAGAGTCCCTATATATCCTTCCTGAGTACAGTCTCTTCACTCGTTAGACCTTCTTTTTTTATTCGGTTTTTATACAGATAAATACAATACACTACATACACCAAGAAGAACCATGAAACAATAAGGAATTATATAAATGTTACATTCATAGTGTTTTCATTATTTGTATTTTGTAACCTTAAAGAAAACAACTTTTCTATTTTAGTGAGTCTAAAATTTTGAATGTAAATCAATATCACATGCCATCTCTATCAACTTAAAATACCTATCTAGACCTAAATATAAATTACTTCCCAAATAACTTAACTCCATCAAAGACTTGAGAAGGAATAAAAAATTATTACCTAAGTAAACCAGATGTAAATGTGAGCAGCTTCCAAAATGAAAAAAAAAATGAGAGAGACAGTTAGCTCCCTGAACATTCATTCAAAAGTATAACATTGGAGCTTCATCTTAAGCCTTTTGGATCAGTTTATATGACAGACATATTTGTGAAGCAGGAACTATTGAAGACTTGCTTATCCCATCTAGCAGAGATTGGTCATCAACTCTGCCTGCATTCAAGCCTGCCCATTTTAGGCAGAATTCTGTCTGTAGCAGAAATGAGGACATTATTCCTGGTGACTTGTTTGTCACATTAGAAGCCATCTCCACAAGTAGTATCATTGATGCTCATCAACTTCCTTGAGGTAGGCTGCGTGTTTTAAGGCGTTAACCTGTATTATTGTCAATGAATCTTTAAAATAATAGAAACACCTTTAAATACCAGATTCTGTAGGTCTCTGAGGTTTTGGAAGACCTTATTTAACTATTTTGCTTCATCTATCTATAGAATAATAACTATCTGTTAAACCTAGAATGTATATTCTTGTGATAAAAATAGACTAGTAATTGACATGACCATGATTTGATCAACTAACAAGTAGCTTGTATTACTTAATTATCCTAAAGAGCATGCAATAACACTTTTATGGTATTGGAAGTAAACCTGGTATTATAATTGAGTTGTATGGGTAATTACCTCATATTAGAGTAGAAATATATGTAATGTTTGTGAAAAATCATCTTAAATTTGCATGATATGCCAACGTATCAAAATTTAACTTATTTTGCATCAATATAAAAATTCTATAGCAATGAATTAAAAATAAGCTTATTTGTGAGTAACAATTAAGGGCCTTAACTTGAGGAGTAGATTCAATAATCTAAGATTTTGTTCTGTTATCTCTATATATTTCTCTATCTCCCCTTCCTTCTTTTCAACCTCTATTTCCATACCTATAAAAGAAAGGTAAAGGAAAAGAGAGACATCCCTGTGTCCTATTTCATTTTATTTGTGTATAAGGTCAATTATAACTTATAACTAATTAGCAATGAAAATAAGCATCTGAAGCCTAAAAGAACAATGAAAAAACCTACCCACCCTTTCCTCCTTAGAGAAAATTGGGTGTTGTTCTCTTATGGTTTCTTTTGGCTGATTTGGGGAGAACAATACCTTTGTAGGGGCCCAACTAATGTTGGGGAAATGGTTTTTTAAAAGCCAGGAATTGTATTTATGGTTCACTTTCTAAATACTAAGAAATTCCAGGCTTAATAAAAGTCGTGTTTGTGACAGTATGAAATGCTTGGCCAATTGAGATCTGAAAGTTTGTCAAAGCTGTCCTGTGAGCTTTCCTGTTCTGATGAGGAACAGCAACTGAAGCACTTGGTTCTGGAACATGAAGTATGTCATTGACCAGCATGCTGAAAAGGATGAATCCTGTCAAGTCTGATCCAGCATCAGTGTCTGGTTCTTTTGATCAGAAAACATATAATTTCTCACAAGCATTGTACAGTCGTAATATTATAAATGTATGAGGTGTGTGGGATGCACAAAACAATTTACACTGGTTCTCTGTTCTTTGTATGAGCAGTGGAAAGACCTCTGTAAATCTTCTTTAATGACATATGAAAATGGCAACTAAAATTAAGCCTCCAGGAACTGTGACCAACAAAAAAACCACATTGTATATGTGTAGACATTCATGTGAGAGACAGTCTCATAGCTATTCCCCTATATTGGCATTAGCAAGATAAATTACCTAATTGATTTGCAGTTGAAATCTTTACACCCAACTGTGGATCCCTCCCACATCATCTCCCTATCACACACTCCTTCCCTCCTTTACCCTCTATTTCTCCTTCCCTTACCCTCTCTCTCTCCCACCCTCAGTCATCAGAAAGAAAGCTCTCCATCCTGAATATCTGACCTCAGCGCACCAAGTCTCATCTGTACTACCTGTGTCCTCTTCCTCTATGGCCTGGATTAGTGACCCTGCCATGGGAGAAGTGTTCCATGACAGAAGTACATCTCAGAGTCTTTTTGATTTGTGTTACCCTGATGACTAGGGATGTTGAACATTTCTTTAAGTGTTTCTCAGCCATTCAACATTGCTCTGATGAGAGTTCTCTGTTTAGACCTGTAGCCAAATTTTAATTGGGATACTTGTCTAGGTGGTGTTTAATTTCAGGAATTCTTTATATATTTTGGATATTAAGCCTTTGTTGGATGCATACTTTGTGAAGATCTTCTCCCAGTCTGCAGGCTGTTGATTTGTTCTGTTAGCTGTCTCCTTTGCCTTACAAAAGCCTTGCAGATTTCACTAGGTTCCATTTATTAATTGTTGATTTTAGAGCCTGAGCTGTTAGTATTATGTTCAAGGAGTTGTCTCCCCTGCCAATGAGTTCAAAGCTCTTCCCCACTTTTTCTTCTGACAGATTTAGATTGGCTGGTTTTAAGTTGAGGTCATTAATCCACTTGCACTTTAGTTTTGTGCATGGTGATAAATATAGGTCTATTTGCATTTTTTCTGCATGTAGTCATCAAGTTATACCAGGACCATTTATTGAGGATTCTATCTTTTTTCCATTGTATGAATTTGGCTTCCTTGTCGAAAATCAAATGCCCATAGGTATGTGGGCTTATTTCTGAGTTTTCTATTTGATTCCATTGATCAATCAGCCAATTTCCATGCCAGTACCATGGTGTTTTTTTTTTAATTGCTGCTCTATAGAAAAGCTTGAGATCTGGGATGGAGATTCCTTCTGAGAATCATTTATTGTACAGGATTGTTTTAGCTAGTCTGTTTTGTTTTTTGTTTGTTTTGTTTTGTTGTTGTTATTTTATCTTTTTTTTTTTTTTGCTTTTCCATATGAAGTTGAGAATTGATCTTTCAAGGTCAGTAAACAATTGTGTTGAAATTTTGATGGGAATGCATTAAATCTGTAAGTTGTTTTTAGTAAGGCATCCATTTTTATTATGTTGATTTTCCCGATACATGAACATGGGAGATCTTTCCATCTTCTGATATCTTCTTCAGTTTCTTTCTTTAGAGACTTGAATTTTTTTCATATAAGTCTTTCACTTGGTTGGGTAGAGTTACCCCAAGATACATTATATTATTTGTGGCCATTGTGAAGGGAATAGTTTCCCTAATTTATTTCTTAGTCAATTTGCCATCTGTATACTGAAGGGATACTGACTATTTAAATTTGACATTGTAGCTAGTCACATTGCCGAAGGTGCTTATCAGCTGCAGGAGTTTCTTGTTAAAACTTGTAAGGTCACTTATGTATACTATCATGTCCTCCACAAATAGCGATGGTGTGACTTCTTATATTTATATCCCCTTGATCTCCTTCAGTTGTCTTATTATTCTAGCTAAGACTTCAAGTACTATATTGAAGAGATATGGAGAGAATGGACAGCCTTTTCTTGTCCTTGATTTCAGTGGAATTGATTTAAGTATTTCTCTACTAATTTTATTTTGGCTATAGGCTTGTTGTATATTACCTTTATTATGTATCCCTACTCTCTCCAAGATTTTAAACATGAATAGGGGTTTGAGTTTGTCAAATGATTTTTCAGCATCTAAGGAGATGATCATGTGAAGTTTTTTTTCTCTCAGTTACTTATATGATGGATTGCATTGATGGATTTCCATATATTTAATCAATCCTGCAGGTTGGAAAGAAGCCTATTTGGTGATGGTGAATAATATTTTTGAGGTGTACTTGGATTCAGTTTGTGAGTATTTTTTTTGAGTAATTTTTTTGTCACTGTTCATAAGAGAAATTGGTCTGAAATTCTTTTTCTTTGTAGAGTCTTTCTATGGTTTCTTTATTAAGGTGACTGTGACCTCAGAGAATGAGTTTGGTACTGTTCCTTCTGGTAGAATTCTATGCTCATTCCATCAGATCCTGGTATTTTCTTTGTTGGGAGACTTCTGATTACTGTCTCATTTTTCTTAGAGGTATAGAACTATTTAAATTGTTTACCTGATCTTAATTCAATTTTGGTACTTGATATCTATCAAGAAAATTGTCCGTTTCATTGAGGTTTTCAAATTATGTGGCATATAGGCTTTTGAAATACAACATAATGATTCTTTTGAGTTTTTCATTGTATGTTATTAAATGTCCCTTTTCATTTCTGATTGTGTTGATTTGATTACTCTCCCTTTGCCATCTGGTTAGTTTGGCTAAGAGTTTATCTATCTTGTGGGTTTTCTCAAAGAATCAGCTATTGGTTTTGTTGATTCCTTAAATTGTTCTCTTTGTTTCTAATTAATTGTTTCTACCCTGAGTTTGATGATTTTCAGCTATCTACTCCTCTTTAGTGAGTTTTCAGAAATAAACAGAATTCTCAACAGAGAAATATTGAATGGCTGAAAACACTTAAATAAATGCTCAAACATCCCTAGTTATCATAGAAATCAAAACAACTCTGAAATACCATCTTACAACCATCAGAATGGTTAAGAACAAAATTTAAAGTGACACCACATGCTGGTGAGGATGTGGAGAAAGAGGAACACTCCTTCATTGCTGGTGGGAATGCAAACTTGTACAACCACTTTTAAAATCTATCTGGAGCTTTCTCAGAAAACTGGGAATAGGGCTTCCTCAAGAATCAGCTATTCCACTCTATGGAATATACCCAGAAAATGCTCCACCAAACAACAGGAACATATGCTCAACCATGTTCATAACAGCCTTATTCAAAATAGCCAGAACCTAGAAAGAGCCAAAATGTCCATCAGTTGAAGAATGGATAAAGAAACTATGGTACACTTACACTATGGAATACTACTCAGCTATAAAAAAAACAAGGAAATCCCAAAATTTGTGGACAAATGGAGGGAATTAGAAATTATCATACTGAGTGAGTTATCCCAGAAGCAGAAAGAATCACATGGTATGTACTCACTTATAATTGGGCACTAGCCTAAAAGGCATGTTCCATGAAAGTCCTCATTTACCAGGAAATTGGGACAGATGTGAGAACATCCCACTGGGACTCTTTGTAAGACAAATATAGGAGTTGGGGAACTAGAATGATCCAGAGAACCTTAAAAATCTACAAGAACAACATTTTAAAGGGTGTATCAGGGCCCAGGGTTATCTGTTCAAACTGTTGCACTAACCAAGGACAGTATAAGTAGTAAACATTGAACCCCTACTCAGATCTAGCCAATGGACAGAACATTCCCCATAGTTGACTGGAGAGTAGGGACTAACTCTGACATGAACTCTGGTTCCCCATATTTGATGACCTGACCTTGGTGGGGAGCCGTGGTTGCACTCAAAGAAAAGATAAGCAGGCAATCAATATGAGACTTGATAGCCGATGACCATATAGTGGGGGAGGAGATCCTCCTTTGATATAGACCTAGGGGAGGGGAATTCGTTGGGGGTAGGATGGAGAGAGGAATTGGTGGATACAAGTGAAGGGATAAAAATTGAGTGTAATCTGAATATATTAATTTTTAAAAAATAAATTAAAAAAATAAAATAAATTTAAAAAGAGTTTATCTATCTTATTGGTTTTCTCAAAGAACCAGCTCTTAGTTTTGTTGATTCTTGATTTGTCCTCTTTGTTTCAAATTAACTGATTTTTTACCCGGAGTTTGATAATTTCCACCTATCTATTCCTCTTTAGTGTGTCTGCTTCTTTTTGTTCTAGAGTTTTCAGTTGAGTTGTTTAAGCTAGTAATATGGAATTTTTCCAATTTCCTAATAAAGGCATTTAGTGCTATGGATTTTTCTCTTAGCACTACTTTCATTGTATCCCATAAGTTGGGTATTTTGTACATTCAGTTTCATTGAATTCTTTGAAGTTTTTAATTTCATTTTTTATTTAATTCTTTGCCCAGATATTATTGAGTAAGGAGTTCTTCAGTTTTCTTGAGTTTATAGGCTTTCTGTTGCTTCTGTTACTGTTTAGTTCCAGCGTTAATTCATGGTTATCTAATAAAATGCAAGGAATTATTTTGATACTTTTGTATATGTTGAGGATTGTTTTGTAACCTAGTATATGATGAATTTTGGAGAAGGTTCTCTGAGGTGCTGAGAAAAATGTGAATTCTTTCATTTTAGCAGGGAGAGGTCTGTATATAACTGTTAGGCCCATTTGATTCATGATGTCTACTAGTTTCATTGTTTCTTCATTTAGTTTCTTCCAGTTCTTTTAGTTCCATTCTTTTAGTTAGAATGTGGTGTTGAAGTTTCCCACTACTAATGTGTTGCATTTAATGTGTGATGTAAGCTATAGTAATATTTGTTTGTTTGTTTTATGAATGAGAGATCTCCTGTATTTGGGGCATAGATGTTCAAACTTGAGACATCATCTGGTGTTTTTTTCCTAGTATCTTTTGGTTAGTTTCGGTAGAAAGTCTATTTTATTAGATAATAGAAAGGCTACTCCAGCTTGTAACTTTGGTCCATTTGCTTGGAATACCTTTTTCCAGCCCTTACTCTAAGGTAGTGTTTAACTTTATTGCTGAGGTGTGTTTCATGTTTGCAGCAGAATGATGAGTCCTGTTTTTGCATCCATTCTCATAGCCTGTGCCTTTTCTTAGGGGAATTGAGGCTGTTGATGTTGAGAGATATTAATGACTAGTGGCTATTGGTTCTTATTTTTTATTTTTTTGTTTTTACATATATTTATATTATTACACATATATACAATAAACTACCTATAGCAAGAAAAAATGAAACAATCAGGAATTATGTAAATGTTACCTTCTTAGTGTTTTGGCTATCAGTATTTGACAGCCTTGAAAAAAAGTCTTTTTTACCTTGAAATGTCTGAAATCCTGACTGTAAATCAATCTGCATCACATCTTGTCATTATCAACTTAAAATATCTAACTAGAACTAAAAATATCTTAACCCCTAAACAACAAAGCTTCATTGTAAAATTAAGCTACCTGGTCTTCAACTTCATCAGAGACTTGAGAAGGAATAAACTTGATTTCCTGAGTATTCCAGGAGTACAGGGTAGTAGCTTTACAAATGAGAAGATGACAGAGCCTGGTTTTTCTACATGAATACTCACACCAAACTCTCAATTAGGTTTTAACATCTTCTTCAGCCTTCTAGCCCAATATATCTGACAGACATATTTGTTAGGCAGGAACTATTGAGGACTTGTTTACCCTGTGTTGGCAGAGTTTGGCCATCACAACTTCCTGCATCCAAGCTTGCCCTTTTTCAGGCAGAATTCTGTCTGTAGTACAGTGAGGACATTTTCCCCAGTGGCTTTTTGCCACATTTAAAGCCATCTCCATAAGGAGGAACTTTGATACTCATTGTCCTTTTTAAGATAGGACGAAGATTTCAAGGACTTAGCGTATCTCATTGTAAGTGAAACTTTAAAATAATAAAAACATTTTAAAAGCCATATTCTGCATCTCTCTGAGATTTTTGAAGGTTTTGAAGACCTATCCTACTTTATCTTTCTATAGAGTCATATATATCTGCCACACCAAAGTGTATATTCTTGTGATAAAAGTAGACTAGTGATTGATATGACCATGAATTGATCAGGTAACAATTAACTTGTATAACTTATTTATTCTAAACAGGCTACAATAAGCACTTTCAAAATATTGGAAATAAAGCTTGTATTACAATTAATTTATATGGGTATAATATTATAGTAGAAATATTTATATTTAATGTGTGTGAAGAATAACTTATATATGAGGTCTATACCACTGTATCTAGAATTAATTTTCATTTAAATACAAAATTACTTCTTTTGCATCTATGTACAAAATTCTATACCAGTGAATTAAAAATAACCTTGTGAGTTAAAATTGAGGCATGAAGTTGAGGTGTAGGTTCACTAATCTAATTTTTGTTTTATCTTCTCTATATATTTCCATATTCCCCCTTCTTTGTTTTCCACCCCATCTCCAAACCTAAAAATATAAGATAAGGGAAAAGAGAGATGTTGCTGACTCTAACCTTTTTCCTTTCTTAATAAGTGCAATAATAACTTGTAACTAACTCCCATTGATAATAACCCTCTATAGACAAAAAAAAAAAAAAAAAAAAAAGGCAACCAAAAACTTACAGGCCCTCTAAAAGGAAATGGGGTATCATTCTCTTAAGGTTTTTTTGTGGTTGATTTGAGATGAATAATACCTAGTCAGTGCCCAAATAAAATTTAAAAAATGGTTAAACAAGCTAGGAATTGCATTTGTGGTCCAATTTCAAAATGTTGAGAAATTCCAGTCTGAATTAGAGTCCTATGTGGCACAAGTTGAAATGCTGGACCAAGTAGGATTTGAATCTTTCTTTGAAAGTGTCCTGGGAGCTGTCTTGTTCTCACAAGGAACAACAATTGAAGCACTTGGTCCTGCAACATGAAGGATATAGGATGTCAGTGTCCAGCACGCTGAGAGACATGCATCCTGTCAGGTGTGATCCACTGTCAGTGTCCAGTTCTTCTTTTCTGAAAGCATAATATTTCTCACAAGCACTATACAGCCCTACAATTATAAGTGTATAAGGGATATGTGATGCACAGAACAATTAAGGCTGTTTTTCTGCTCTTTGTATGATCAGGAAAAAAAGACCTCTATAAATCTTCATTCATGCCATATGAAGAATGTCATCTAGAAGTAATTCATAGGGGTTCTTTAGCCACCCTCTTTCTATGCCAGTCCCATACTATTTTTAATATTGTTGCTCTATAGTACAGTTTGAGATCTGGGATGGAGATAAGTACAGAAGATCTTTTATTATACAGGATAATTTTAGCTAGCCTAGGATTTTTAAACATTTTTTCTTATTTTATAAATTTATTCACATAACATCTCAATGGTTTCCCATCCCTTATATCTTCCCATTCGTCCCTCCATCCTGCTTTCCCCCTACTCCCCTTTGCTATGACTGTGACTGAAGTGGACCTCCTCTCTCTGTATATGTTCCTAGGGTGTCAAGTGTCTTCTTGGTATCCTGCTATCCTTCCACTGAGTGTCACCAGATGTCCCTAGACAGGGGACATGATCAAATATGGGGCACTAGAGTTCATGTGAAAGTCAGTCCACACTCTCCACTGAACTGCGAAAAATCATGCACTTTGGCTAGATCTGAGTTAGAGTTTGAAGTTTACTGATTGTATTGTTTTTGGCTGGTGCCATAGTTTGACCAGGACTACTAGGCCCAGATCTGCTCATCATAATGTTCTTCTTGCAGGTTTCTAGGACCCTCTGGATACGTCTATTTCCCCATTCTTCCATGCTTCTCTCACCTAGACTAGCAATTGGATGCCCTTCTCTCTGTCCCACTGTTCTAGTAAGTGAAGACTTTCATGGGACATGCCCCTTGGGCTAATGTCCAGACATAAGTGAGTATATACCAATTGATTCTTTCTGCTTCTGGGTGAACTCACTCATTATGATCATTTCTAGTTCTTCAATTTGTGCACAAATTTCTGGAATTCCTTGTTTTTAATAGCTGAGTATTATTCCATAGTGTAAATGTAACATGATTTCTTTATCCATTCTTCTACTGAGGGACACTAAGGCTGATTCTATGTTCTGGATATTATGAATAAGGCCACTATGAACATGGTTGAGCATATGTCCTTGTTGTTCACTGAAGCATCTTCTGGGTATATTCTAAAACATTGGCACAGGAGACAACTTCCTGAACAGAACACAAACAGCCCATGCCTTAAGGTCAACTGTTACAAAATGGGACTTCATAATTCTGAGAAGTTTCTGTAAGTCAAGAGAAAATGTCAATAGAACAAAGTGACAGCTTATAGACTGGGAAAAGATCTTCACCAACCCTACATCTGAAAAAGGTCTAATATCCAAAACATATAAATAACTCAAGAAATTAAACACACAAAACCAAATAACCCAAATTAGAAATGGGGCTCAGAACAAAACAAAAAATTCTCAACAGAGGAATATCGAATGGCTAAGAAAAACTGAAAGAAATGCTCAACGTCTTTAGCCATCAGAGAAATGCAAATCAAAATGACCCTGAGATTTCATCTTATACCCATCAGAATGGCTAAGATAAAAATTCAAGATATACCACATGCTGGCAAGGATGTGGAAAAAGAGGAACACTCCTTCAGTGCTGGTAAGAATGCAAACTTGTACAACCACTTTGGGAATCTATCTGGCACTATCTCAGAAAACTGGAACTAAGACTTTCTCAAGACCCAGCTATTCCACTCCTTGGAATATATCTAGTCTATGTTTTTTGTTTTTCCATATGAAGTTGAGAATTGATCTCTCAAGATCAGTAAAGAATTGTGTGGGTATTTTGATGGGAATAGTGGTGAGTCCGTAGATTGCTTTCAGTATGATGACCATTTTTCCAATGTTGATTCTCCCAATCCATGGGTATGGGACATCTTTCCATCTTCTGAAATTTTCGAATTCTTTCTTCAGAGATTTAAAGTTATTTTCATACAAATCTTTCACTTTCTTTGTTAAAATTACATCAAGATACTTTATATTATCTGTAGTTATTATGAAGGGTGTAGTTTCTCTAACTCCATTCTCAGCCTGACTGTCAGTTGTATACAGAAAGTCTACTCATTTTTTAGAGTTGATTTTATATCCAGTCTCTTTACTGAAGTTGTTTATCAGCTTTAGGAGTTCCTTGATAGAATTTTTGGGGTCACTTATGTACACTATCATGTTATCCACAAATTGTGATTGTTTGACTTCTTCTTTTCCAATTTGTATCCACTTGATATCCTTTAGTTGTCTTATTGTTCTAGCTAGGACTTTGAGTACTATATCAAAAAGATATGGAGAGAGTGAAAAGCCTTGTCTTGTCCTCGATTTCAGTGAAATTGATTTAAATTTCTCTCTATTTAGTTTTATGTTGGCTATAGGCTTTCTCTATATTGCCTTTATTATGTTTAGGTATGTGTCTTGTAACCCTGCTCTCTCCAGGACTTTTATCATGAATGGCTGTTGGATTTTGTTGAATGCTTTTTCAACTTCTAAGGAGATAATCATTTTTTTCTTTCAGTTTGTGTATATGGTATATTAAATTGATGGATTTTCATATATGGATCCACCTCTGCATCCCAGGGATGAAGGCTACTTGGTCATGGTGAATGATAGTTTTGAAGTATTTAGGATTCTGTTTTCGAATATTTTATTGAATATTTTCGTGTCAAATTCATAAGAGAAATTGGTCTGAAATTCTATTTGTTGTGGTTTTTTTTTTTGTGTGTGTGTGGTTTAGGTATCAAGGTGACTGCGGCCTCATAGAATGAGTTTGGTAATGTTCCTTCTTTTTCTATTTTAGGGAATCGTTTGAATAGTATTACTATTAGCTTTTCTTAAAATGTCTGGTAGAATTCTGTGTTGAAGCCATCTAATCCTAGGCTTTGTGCTGTTGTTGTTGTTGTGTTTGTTGTTGGGAGACTTTTAATGACTGCCTCTATTGTCTTAGAGGTGACAGAATTATTCTATTTGTTTACCTGATCTTGATTCAATTTTGGTAGTTGATGGTAATCAAGAAAATTTTCCATTTCGTTTAGGTTTTCAAATTTTATGGCAAACAGGCTTTTGAAGGAAGACCTAATGATTCCTTGGATTTCCTTCAGTGTCTGTTGTTATGTCCCCCTTTTCATTGTTGATTTTGTTGATTTGAATACTCTCAGTATGCCTTTCAGGTAGTTTGGCTAAAGGTTTGTAAATCTTGTTGATTTTCTCAAAGAACTAGCTCTTTGTTTTGTTGATTCTTTGAAATGTTTTCCTTGTTTCCCAATTATTAATTTCAGCCCTGAGTTTGATGATTTCCAGCTGTCTGTTCCTCTTGAGTGTGTCTGCTTCTTTTTGTTCTAGAATTTTCAGATGTGCTGTTAATTTGCTAATATGTGATTCCTTCAGTTTCTTTGTAAAGGCACTTAGTGCTATGAACTTTCCTCTTAGCACTGCTTTCATTGTGTCCCATGAGTTTGGGTACGTAGTGCCTTTAGTTTCATTGAATTCTAAGAAGTTTTTAATTTATCTTTTTATTTCATCCTTTATCCAGATGTCTTTGAGTAGGGAGTTGTTCAGTTTCTAAGAGTTTATAGGCTTTTGGTGGTTTCTTTTTTTTGTTTAGTCCCAACTTGAATACATGGTTGTCTAATAAGATAGTAAGGATTATTTCAATATTCTTGTATCTGTTGAGGATTGCTTTGTGACCAAGTATGTGGTCAATTTTGGAGAATATTCTGTGAGATGCTGAAAAGAAAGTATATTATTTTTATTTCTGTTGTTGTTGAAGTCCAACCTTAGACCATGGTGATCTGATAAGATACAAGGTATTATTTCAATATTCTTTTATCTGTTGAGGCTTGCTTTGGGACCTACTATGTGATCAATTTTGGAGAAAGCTCTATGGGGTGCTGAAAACGAAGTATATTTCTTTGTGTTTGGATGGAAAGTTCTGTAAACATATTAGACCCATGTGATTCATGACATTGGTTAGTGATGTTAATTCTTGGATTAATTTCCATTTCAATGACCTATCCTTTGGTGAAAGTGGGATGTTAGTTCCCCACTATTACTGTGTGGGGATTGATGAGTGGTTTAAGCTTTGTGAATAGTTCTTTTCCAAATGTGTGTGCCCTTGTATTTGGAGCATAGATGTTAAGAATTGTGATGTCATCTTGTTGATTTTACCACTAATGAGTAAGAAGTGTCCTTCCTCATCCCTTTTCTTTAATTTTGGTTGAAAGTCTCTTTTATTAGATATTAGAATGGCTACACCACCTTGATTCTTGTGACCATTTGCTTGGAATATTTTTTCCCAGCCTTTTACCCTGAGGTAGTGTCTGTCCTTGAGGGTGAGATGTGTTTCTTGATTGCAGTGTATGCAGAAGAAGGTTGGGTTTTGTTTATGCATCCACTCGATTAGTCTGTGTCTTTTTATTGGAGAGTTGAGACCATTCATGTTGAGAGATATTAATAACCAGTGACTGTTAAGTCCCTTCATTTTTGCTTTTTGTTACAGTTGAGAGTTTGTGAGGTTATGATTTTGTGATGGTGTAGTTATCAATTTTCTGTATATTTTTGGTTGTAACTCATCCCTGTGAGGTAGAGTTTTCCTTCTTAGAACTTCTGTAAAGCTAGATTTCTGGATAGGTACTGTTTGAATTTGTTTCTGTCATGGACTATTTTGTTTTTTCTATCAATGGTTATTGATAGTTTTGCTGTGTACAGTAATATAGCCTGGCATCTGTAGTCACTTAGGGTTTGCAGAACCTCCTTCTGGATTTCATGTTCTCAGCTGAGAAGTCAGATGTAATTCTGATAAGTTTGCCATTGTATGTTTACTCTGCTCTTTTCTTTTGCCGCTTTTAATATTTTTTCTTTGTTCTGTATATTTTGTGTTTTTATTATTATGTGGCAGGAAGATTTTCTTTTCTGGTCTATTCTATTTGGTATTCTCTAGGCCTCTTGTTTGTTCATACGCATCTCCTTCTTCAGATTGGGCAATTTTTCTTTTTTGATATTTTTTGGGACATGGAGTTGGGCGTGTTCTCTTTCCTCAATGCCTATTATTTTCAGTTTTATTCTTTTCATGATGTCCTTGATTTCTTGGATGTTCTGTGTCAGGAACTTTTCAGATTTAGCATTTTCTTTGATGGTTGTTTTGAGTTCTATGATTGTAACTTCAAGTCCTGAAATTCATTCCTCCATTTCTTGGATTCTTTTTGAGAAGGTCATCTCTTTGTTGATTGCTTTCTTCTCTAAGTCTTCTTTGTCATGTTTTTCTTCATTGTGTTCCTTTATCATAGATACCATTTTCATCTTCAGATCGTGAAGTGTTTTATTGATTTCCTTCATCTGTCTGTTTCTATAAGGTTATTCTTTTTTGTTTAAATTAAATGTTTTGTAGATATTAGTTAGACCCATTTGTTTCATGAAGTCTATTAGTTTCCTTGTTTCTCCATTCAGTTTCCATTTTGATGATCTGTCTATTGGGAGGAGAGAGGTGTTGAAGTCTCCCACTATTAATGTGTGGCTTGAGATTTAGTAATGTTTCTTTTAAAATTGTGGTTGCTCCTGCATTTGGGGCATAGATATTCAGATTTGAGACATCATTTTGGTGTATTCTCATTTGATGAAGATGTAGTGACTTTCCCAATTTCCTTGGATTTGTTTTGCCTTAAAGTCTATATCATCAGATACTAGAATGGCTATTCCAGCTTTCTTGGGTCTGTTTGCTTGGAATACAGTTTTACAACATCTTACTATGAGATAATGCCTATCTTTATTGATGAGGTATGTTTTTGTATGCAGCAGAATGATGGATACTTTTTTCACATGCACTCTGTCAGCCTGTGTCTTTTAACTGTAGATTTGAGGCCATTGATGTTAAGAGATATTAATGACCAGTGGTTGTTAGTTCCTTTTATCTTGATATGGTGGTGGTAGAGTGTTTGTTTATGTGTTATGGATTTGTGGATGTGGAATTATTTATTTCCTATAATTTCTTTGGTGTAGTTAGCCTTTTTGATTTGGAGTTTTCCTTCTTGCACTTTCTGTATGGCTTGATTTGTGGTTATGTATTGATTAAACTTGGATTTGTGATGGAATATCTTGTTTATGGTGATTGAAAGTTTTGCTTGGTGGAGTAGTCTTGGTTAGCATCTGTGGTCTCTTAATGTTTGCATGTCTTCCATCTGGGCCCTTCTAGCTTTCATAGTCTCTGTTGAGAAGTCAGGTGTAATTCTGCTAGGTTTCCCTTTATATGTCACTTGATCATTTTCTCTTGCAACTTTAAAAATTTTTTCTTTGTTCTGTATGTTTAATGTTTTGATTGTTAAGTGGTGGGAGGATTTTCATTTCTGGTCAAATCAATTTGGAGTTTATGGACATTTCTTTGTTTAGGTTGGGAAAGATTTCTTCTATGATTTTGATGAAAATGTTTTCTAGACTTAGCTTGGAGTCTTCTCCTTCTTCTATTCCCATAATTCTTAGATTTAGTCTTTTTATAGTGTCCCAGATTTCTTGGGTGTTTTGTGTCAGGAAATTTTTTAGTTTTAATGTTTTCTTCTATTGATGTATTGATAACGTCAATCATATCTTCCAAACTTCAGATTCCCTCTTCCATCTCTGGTATGCAGTTGGTGTGGCTTGTGTCTCTCATTCCTGTTCTCTTGCCTATATTTTTCAATTCTAAGATTGCCTTAGCTTGTGTTTTCTTTGTTGTTTCTAATTCCCTCTTTAGGTCTTGGATAGTCTTATTAATGTCTTTCTACCATTTGATTGAATTTAAAAGTAATCCTTATAGGATTTATTCAATTCCTTTATATTTTTGGTTGTACTTTCTTGCAATTTTTTATATAATTTATCAATTCTTTCATCTGTTTGAATGTATTTTCCTGTGTTTCTTTCAGTGATTTCTTTTCCTCTTTCAAAGCATCTATCATTTTTGTCACCTCATATTTTAAGTCTTCTTCTTGTGCTTCATGGGTATTCATACTTCCAGGGCTTGATGTGTTGGGATCCCTGGTTTTCGTTGTTGTTATATAGCTCTGAGTTTTCTTTCTAGTCTTCTTGTGCTGTCCTCTAGGCATTTAGTTGTCTCTCATGTTAGCAGGTCTAGAGAATCCTCCAATGTCGTTGCTGTCTGAATCCTATGTTGGCCAGGCAGGTTGGGAGCAAGGAAAGAGAACTCCAATTCTAAATTTGTTTTCTTGAGTTCCCCAGAGGCCATCTCAGGATGTTGAACACTGAGTGTTGAAGCCTGGACCCAGCTAAGCTTTGCTAAATTCCCTGATTATATTCCAGTTTAGTCCTTTTTGTGATGTCAGGACTGTGTCTGTCTGCTGTGTTCCAGATGAGTTAGGTCAGGAAGCCACGGGCAGGTGGAGAGAGAATGGAGCTCAAATCTCCTCATGAAGCAGCAGCTAATGTTGGGTGCAGCTCACACAGGTCTCTGTTCTGTGACCTAGGTGGATCTGGCCAATATGCTGTACATGGGCAGGGTGAGACCAGATCCAGAAACTGCTAGCAGGATAGCAGCTAATGAGGATTGTGGCCTGAGCAAATCTCTGTTCAGCCTGTTTGCTTTGTCTGAGCAGTATGCTTCAGGTGGGTTGGCAGAGATAGACAAAGGCACAAAGTTGTTCTTAGGATGGTAGCTAATGGCACCTAGACTCATCTCTGGCCTCCACATATGCTCTTGAGACAGCAGAGCTGTGATTATATGTTCTGTGACCCAGCTATGCTAGGCTGAAAAGCAGCTAGATGGCTAAGAAAGATCAGAGTTCAAGGATGTTTGTGTGCCCTGTACTCTTTCTCTGGAGGCAGCTAATATGGATTCTGTCTAGTGCCAGGATTCAGATATGCTTGTCTGTTGCTCCCTGTCCTGGATACGGCAGACAGTAGACGAACAGTGAGAACCCAAAGCTGTGTAGATAACCAACAGTCCTTCCCAAAATTGTGGCCAATGTTGGCTATTCTTCGGGATTTTTCTGTGGGTTTAATGGATGGCCAGGGGTCAGACCCACCCATGCCCCAGACAATGTGGATCCATCTCACCTGAGAATCAGTTTGGTCTTCAGGTTGCTGTGCAGTCCTTGTTTTTCTGGTAATCAGATGCAGTGTGCAATCAGAGCTGCCATCTTCATTTCCTATTTTCTTTTGATGTTGGTGGTGGTGATATAGTGTGTTTGTGTGTGTGTGTGTGTGTGTGTGTGTGTGTGTGTTTGTGTGTGTGTGTGTGTCCTTTTGTTTTGTGGATTTGGGATTATTTATTTTATTTGCTTTCCTGTGTAAAGTTACCCTCCTAGGATTGGCAGTTTCCTTCTAGTATCTTCAGTAGAGCTAGATTTGTGGTTAGGTACTGTTTGAACTTGGATTTTTTAATGGAATATCTGCTCTTCTATATCTATGGTGATTGAAAGATTTGTTGTGTACAGTAGTCTGGCTTTGCATCTGTGGTCTCATAGTGTCTGCATGACATTCATCAAGGCCATTCTGGGTTTCATAATCTCTGTTGAGAAGTAAAGGTATAACTCTGAAAGGTTTGCCTTTATATATAACTTGGCCTTTTTCTCTTCAAGCTTTTAATATTCTTTCTTTGTTTTGTACACTTAATGTTTTGATTATTGTATGTTGGGAGAATTTTCTTTTCTAGTCCAACCTTTTTGTAGTTCTGTAGGCTTCTGGTATGTTTATGGGCACTTCTTTTTTTTATGTTTGTGAAGCATTCTTCCATGATTTAGTTGAAAATATTTTCTAGGCCTTGCAGTTTGAAGTTTTCTTTTTCTTCTATCGCTATGAGTCTTAGGTTTAGTCTTTTCATAGTATCCTAGACTTCATTGATATTGTATGTGAGGAGCTTTTGAGACTTAATATTTTCTTTGATTGCTGTATGCATTTCTTCAGTCTTATCTTCTAACTCTAATATTCTTTCTTCCATTCCTTGAATTCTGTTGCTAAGGCTAGTGTGTGTAAAACCTATTCTCTTCTCTTTGTTTCTCATTTCCAGGATTACCTCTGAGTTTTTTTTTTTTTAATTAAGTCTATCTCAATCTTTAGGTCTTGAAAGCTTTTGTTCATTTCCTTCTCCTGCTTGATTGATTTCCTGTTCTTTTCTAAACTTTTGGTTAATTTTTTCACCTCTTTCTTTGTATATTCCTGGTCTAGTTTCAGGGATTATTTTTTCTCTTTTAAGGCCTATATCATTTTCATAACCTCAGCTTTGAAATCCTTCTCTTGTTCCTTGGATGTGATAATATCTCCATGGTTTGTTGTGGCAGTAAAATTGGTGGTTTCTGGTGGTATGAAATGGTCCTGGTTATTATTGTTTGTGTTCATTTTTTAAAGTAAAATTTGTTTTTTGCATTTCTTCACTTACATGTTTAATAAATTTACAGTGTGATCTCAACTCCCTCTCTCCTCTCCTCCCAGTCCCCCACCCTCATGTTACATCTACCAAGTGCCCACTCTCTTGTTCCTAGATACAAGGACCAGGCAATATTCCCAAACAAGCAAGCAGATATTTGGAACAGGAAGGAGCATATTTACATATTTGATAATTTTTCCTTGCTTTGTTTTTATTTTTCACAACCTTTTCCCAACTCCTTCCAGATCCTTTTTTCCATACCTACCTAACTCTCACTCTTACTCTCTTTCTCAAAAGAAAAAAATTAAAATCAAATTCAAAACAAAAATATAATAGTAATTGAAACCTCAAATATTTATGCTTCAGCATAAAAACATACTATATTTTTGTATTATTTTCATATATTTATAAATATGTAATGATGGGTTGGATGTTTTTAATTTTTCTTTTTTTAGTAAAATTTTTACATATACATTTATACTATATGTATATACATATAAACTACCTATAGCAAAAAAATCCATGAAACAATCAGGAATTATATAATTGTTACATTCTTAGTGTTTTGGGTATTTGTATTTAACAACCCTGAAGTAAACATCTTTACTATCTCAGTGCATTTAAAATTCTGAGTGTAAATCAATATCTATTATATCTTGTCAATGTTATAGAGAGTTTTTGGTAACTATTCAGATATCAAACTGTCTCTGTCACCTTCTCATGTGGAAAGCTATTAACTTTCACTCCCTGTATAATCAGGTATCAATTTTATTCCTTCTCAAGTCTCTGAAGGTGTTGAAGACCAGATAGTTAAGTTTTATAATTAAACTTTGTTGTTTATGGTTTAAGAGATTTTTAGGTCTAGATAGATGTTTTAAGTTGTTTGTGTTCTTAAGTTGACATCTACCCATTGTGATGCCTATGTTTGGGGTGTGTGCCTGGTGGTTGTTTGGACACCCATAGTTTTCTGTGGCCTTTCTGGGTGACCTGAGGTCAGATCCATGTGTGTTCCAGATCGTGGTATCTGTTCTGTGCTGGAAGTCAGACACCCTGGTGTTTTTGTGGGATAAGGCTCTGTGTACCCTGGGAATTCAGAAGGTGCCTGACCTTCTGGGTGTATGTCATGTGCCTGGGTTTCAGGTGGTTCTGCGGACACTCAGACATTTGTTTGGGTCTTCTGAGTGACCTGAGCTCAGATCCACTTATGTTCTAGACTATGATGTCTTCAATGCTGCAACCTACCAATGCTGGGATATTTTTGGTGGCAAAGGCTCACTGTACACTCTGGGAATTCTGAAGCTGCCCACTGCCCGGCATGTGGTGTGCCCAGGCATCTTTTGGTTCTTTGGATGCCCAGAGCTTTCTGTGGGTGCATTTTCAGTGACCGTATTTCTGATCTACTTGTGATCCAGACTGTGGAATCTATTCGTTAGAACCTACAGACACGGATATTTTTGTGATCCAATGTTCGCTATGCATGCAGGGATTTCAGAGGCAGACCATCCATTTCTGTGGGGACCCAGGACTTTTCTGTACTTTGGCCTGGAGTATACACATAATTTGGACTTCTCTCACCTGTACGATATTACTACTGGTGTTTTATGGCTCTTAGATAGGTCTTTAAGTTGCTGAATAGTCACTGCTGTCCTGCTGATCAAACAAGGTGTGGGCTAGGTGCTGCCATCTTGGCTCTCCCCTAGATGTTACTTCTTAAAATTTCATTAATTTGATAATAGTGTCAAGATAGTAGCCAAGTTTTAGCAGATTGTTATTCATATAGAGAATAGTCAAAATCTAAAATATAGTATCCTAATCATATTTGTTGTGGTGTGTAATTTTTAATTATCTCCTATTTACAGAAGTACATATTGTTTTACAATTATAGAAATGTTTAGAATATATGTATGAAAATATAGAAAAATATAGAGACAACAATATTATTTCCTTTTTCATTTATAAAAATTCTTAACTGAGAGAATCTACAATGATGACACCTAGATTCAGTAATTTGTGCTGAAGTAATTTATCAAAAGGAAAAAATGGTAGTTTATAAGTTGTTTCAATGGCAAACTAAGAGGAAAATTAAGTGTATTAAAACAGTGCTTCTGAGAAAGATGGACAGTGTACAAGGCCATAGAAAAACATCAGTAGACATAGACTATGAGGGTAATATCAGTAGCCTGAATTAATTAAAAAGATTGAGAGGAATAGCATTTGAATTGCAACTTGTTTGAATAAGGACCAAATTCTTAGATGAGGACTCTATCTAGAAGTGCACTGATGGTCAAATCATATCCTATCAATAAAACATAAAAGCAAAATAAAAGGGAAGCTACAGCAATAGTTCAAAGGGAAACATAATTCATAAAACATGGATAGGAAAGTAAATTATTAAGAATAACACTGAAATGTACTATATTATTCTTCTTTGTCATACTGAGAAACAGTCAACTTTTTAGCCTAATTTAATGAAATTAGAAATCCTTTTAATATTAACTCACTTTGTTTACTGCAACCAAAATAATATCTTTTGGTAAAATTAATTAAATGGAAAAATATTGTCATGTAGAAATGCATTAGAGTTACTAAATTGCAATTAATTTAATATTGAGGACTTAATGAGCACTAAGGTTATAATGAATTTATTTCATCTCAAAGGGGAAATGAACT
Source organism: Acomys percivali (assembly GCA_907169655.1). Classification (NCBI taxonomy): domain Eukaryota; kingdom Metazoa; phylum Chordata; class Mammalia; order Rodentia; family Muridae; genus Acomys; species Acomys percivali. Next base: position 62,896,372 of record OU015760.1, on the reverse strand, counting down.
GTGATTTTAAATTCCAGATGTTTTGCTGACCACCAACATTTTAAAAAGACTGTCTCCAGAGCAACTGTTGGACTACCTTGTATATATAAATGAATTAAAAACCCATGCAAGATATGTAATAATAAAAGATCAGTTACTTAATAAATTAGAGAATTATCATGAGTATGAAATAAAGTATGGACTGATATCATTTTGAATCAACAATATGGAGGTCTTATGTCATATTGACAGTGATGATAAGTTTTAGAAACATTTAATTATCTAAACTGGTATCTTTATCCCAAAAACCTTCAGCAGAGACACGATAGATGGTTCAGCTATTAAGAGTGGTTACTGCTCTTGGAGAAGACCAACATTTTATTCCTAGAACTCATTGTGACCCACAAACATCAGAAACTCAAGATCCAGGCTATCCAACGTTGCTTTATGGTCACTGTGGACACCAATTCACAAAAGTGATGCAAATGCATAAATTCAAGCAAAGCACTCACACATTTAAAAAATAAATTATTTTATCTTTGAAAAATCCAAGTAGATTTAGTAACTAAACATATATGTACAGATGATGATAGTTCCATACAGAAATCAATTATATTTGTGACATCGTCTTATTTAGCACTTTAGATTTAAGATCAAAAAAAAAAAATTTCTTGAAATTTTGTGGTAGTTACAAGAAGTGCTGAATTTTCTCTACCTTTTACTTTTTGAGAAACGTAGAAAGAGGGTGTACCCTATTTCTACTCTGACTAAAGGACATTTTATAAAATGAACTGTGTTTTGTTTATACTAAACTTAAATATTTTTGTCATATAAAGATAATCCCTATTTCTTTTATGCTGTCATGAAACATAGCTTATACAAGGCTAACATGCAAATATTATCTTATTTTCTCAGGGGAGGGGATGAGATGAGAGCCATTCCAAACCTTTGTTAATATATGGTTAGGGGTGAAAACAGATCATTTCTATCTAAATATCCCTGGGTCCAGACCTGGAAGCTTCTAGTCTCCATAAAATCTAAAATTCTGAAAGCATGGACCTTGAAGGCTTCAGATTCCAGCCTCTATCAGCTAACTTAAACTTAAAATGTTTTCAGCCTCCCAGACTTACAGCTACATAAGCTTGCTCTTTTTCTTGCTCTTTCTGAACACTGGCTGTCTACTTTAGCTCAGCTGTTCTGGGTCAAAACTCCTCTACAAGCAGATTGATTCAAACTGTCTTCTCTCTGCTTCTCACTAAATTGCTCTGTTTGTAAAAACTGCCTCAGAACTACAGCAAATGTAGTGCACAAAATCAATTATTTTTTCCAGGTTTTATCTAAATATTTCACTATCATACAATATAGTAACTACAAGTTGGGCTATACAGAAAATATTAAGTAAACACATTTACAACAGTATCTACAGAAAGAAAAAAACAGTTGTTCTTGTTTATTATCATAAGTATTAACATTAATTTTAACAATTCAAAACAACTATATGAATTTTTTAATAGTAAAAATGAAAGGAAAAGAACCTCTTCACAGTTTAGGAAGAAAACACTCTAGCATTATTCAACCACTGATACTTATTGTTTTACCTGAATAAAGTATGAGAACTATCAAATAATTTTATCCGCATTAAAATTCTATGTTCATATTATATATTATACCTCTAATAATATATATGTAGTTGATCTTTGTATCACAGCTTTTGTATATGAATTGTATTATGTTGAATAAATTGGGGGATTTTGATCAGCTTAGCATTTTATTTCTGTTCTAATTATATATAAATAACAATTAGAAACAATGCCAAATGTAAGAGATTGCTACAAAATAGAAGATAATATCTAAGTATTAAGTGGCAGATCCTATATCCTATTGGAGTTATAAAATAACAGCAGAATTAAAATAAATATAGTAGAAATGTACTAATCTAAAAATTTCTATGAATATATGTTATTGATGTAAAACAAAGGACTATACTTATTCAAAGGAAAATACAAAATAAATACAAGTATTAAAAAGCAAATATTTTAAAAGTGAAATAAAAATAACTACTTGTTTAAACTACTTACTACAGCATGTACATTTGTATTTATTTTGAGATTTGCTGTGAGGGGTATATGGGGAATAGTAAAGGGTTGTTTCAATTACTTTTGTAATTGCCAGAGTCAATCATTGATTAAGAAGACTTTTATTCACTGTTTGCTTCATAAGAAATTGGAAATTTAAACGTAGTTCATTTACCACTATGACCTGCTTTCTCTTTATAGACATATATAAATATAATGAAGATAGCATACACACAATAGCCTAAATCAACATCTTTGTTTCAACAGTCACATTTGGTGTGTATTCAATATTTTATAGGAAAATGTGTGATACTTTAAAATGTAGACGATATGCTATATATAAATATAGATGTTTACATACTTAATATTCTTAGTTGGTAATATATACTCTCTGTCTCTCTGTGTGTATGTCTCTCTGTAACTCTGTCTCTGTTTCTCTCTCTCTCTCTCTCTCTCTCTCTCTCTCTCTGTCTCTTTTTTTCTCTCTCTCTGTCTCTTGGGACTAATGAACTCTGGTCTACCCTCAAGCTCCTGCGTAGCTGAGGATGACAATAACTGCTTATCCTTCTGGTCTTACTTTCAAAATTCTACATGGCCATTTTATCCAACACAGATTTTCATTAATGGGATAAAAGCAACTTGAAGTACAAATAAAGTGACCTGTATTTGATCCTCAGAACCCATGTAAAAGATCTGGACAATTAACTCTAGCTCTGGGACAATGACAACAAAGCTCTCATGTACTCCCAACTCATTTCCCCTTCTTATTGGCAACTAAAACTTCTCTTACCATAGATAAGGTACATCCTTCCATATGTGCTAAATAATACTGAGGAAATCAGTATCCCCTCTTTTACGTTTTCGTTTCATTAATAAAATACCTTAAGAATGGATTCAAATTGAATCTCAAGGACAATTTTATTCCAAATTAAAAGAAAAATCCTTGGGCCAGAAAAGTTGTAAATAGCTGCAGCTTCTCAGATGAGAAGAATGAAAAAAGAGAAGGCAGTGACCATGCTGTTCGGTCTAAGCAGCAATGCATGTCAGTAACATGAATATAGGAAACAACATTACATAGAAAGAACCTATAGAGAAAGAATAAGTAAACTCAAAGTGTTAGAGAAAGCTTGCCTAGGAAAAAGAAATAATAAAACGAACAGGTACAGTCAGAAATGAAGGATTACTCACTAAAATTCATGTCTGAACTCTGTGCCTGTGCTGACAGAGGTAAATTTTGGGAGAAAAATTAAAATATCTTATTGGAAAGGTAATTATTCTGTTTGTGGTAGTTTTAATAAGAAATGTTTCCTATAGACCCTGTTTTGATTCATTATTGGTGGTGTTGTTTGGGGAGGTGACGCAAACTTGCTGGTGGAAATACCTCCAGGAAATGGAAGGAGATAGGGGTCATGGAGTTAAGAGAAGGTCTTTGAACATTTAAAAACCAGAGCTACTTCTAGCTCACACTTTGCCTCATTAGTACAGTTGCAAATTTGATCTCTCTGCTTTTTGTTGTGTATTCTGAACAGTAAGGACACATACTGCTCTGTAACTAGATGCCAAAATAAATTCTTCTTTCTACACATTACCTTCACCATGATGTTTTATCAAAGCAACTGAAAAGTAACTAACACAATACATATCTTTTTAATATGTTTTAAGGTGTACTGCCTTCTTGTGGTAGACTGCAGGCCATATTATTAACCATGATCTCCACTCAAGAAAGAGATTTTATTCTTTTGAGGAAAAATTTTTTTGGTTGATAAGCTTTTAATTTTATTGCAACAATCATTTGAAGTAGTAACCATTATTTAATTTGGAAACCAGATAAGAGATCAGAGCCCCTCAAACTTCTGGCATTTATGGCTTCTGATGTGTTTTAAATGAAACCAAGAAAATCAAGAAAGAAATTTATTTCTTTGGGCTCTATTTCATAATATGCATGACTCCTTTCTACCACCTGTTGTTGCTATTGCTATAGAATATTTGTGAAATCTAAAAAAAAACAATGTTAGTATAGCCTTACTAACTAAGCTCCATACGTCATTAAATTAATTTTTCAGAAGTAATCATACAAAAGTCTAATTGTATTTCCATTCATGATATTTTTGTCTCCTCTTAACACCATCTCTTATCTCTCTTCCACATACTCCTTTTTCCACTTAGACAATAGTTTCTCATTTACTTTCACAATGTTTTTAACCTAATGCTGTGTGGTATTTGTTTTTATCACAATGCATAACATGATGTTATCCTAGAGTGAAGAATATCTAACAAATTTGCTAATCAGTAAATGATGGTGATTATGATGATGCTACTTAACATGATAATTGATGAATGCTAGTTATAGTGATGACAATGATGATAATAATTCAGTGATATCCAGGTCTATGGTAAAGGTAATAGAGAGTTTGATGATCCCAAATGGACGTGGGAGAGGATCATCACTTCTTTGCCCTAGAATCTGCAACCATCTTCCAACTATAAATGATATTTAGGAATGTTAGAGTACCATGATGAATCTTCCATGAGGTTGTCTGCAATCTTTTTCATTCACAAAATTGTTGCTAAAATTTAGATTCTAACCCTTCCATTATGTTTTTTACCATTTGTTTCAAAGTTTAATTTCTTAGTATAAGGTTTTTCCTTCACTGTGTCGATCTTGCTGTAAAAGAAACACATATGAACACAATTTTCATGTTTCAACAATGTAAAAAATTGTTTCATAACCTGAAAGAAATAGAGTACTAGTATAATCTCAGAATTTTGTGGAGTGTAGAGGAATTTTAATCCAGCAACTTGGCTACTCTGGCAAGGAATAACATTCAAAGACCTAGGTCTATATGATCTGGCTGGAGTATAGACATGCTGGCCCTTAGTACACAACATTAATTTCTCTGCCTGGAATACAGACATGTCTTTAGTAAACACCTTTAATCACAAACAATGACAAGTAATTGAAGGGCAGACAAATTGAAGAAACAGAGAAAGATTTGACAGATGAGGCAGAGATAGAATGCACCAAACTCTTATAAGACAGAAAAGAGAGGCTAAAGAGCAGTTCAGGGAGAGAAAAAGGGATTTCATTTTGGTGCAGTTAAGTTGAATAAAGTTAATTATAGTTCAGTTGAATTTGTGCAGTTCTGTTCAGTTATGATCAGTTTATGCAGTCGATGCAGTTTAGTCTGTGAAATTGAGACAGTTACTCCAAGGGGAGCAATTCAGTCAGAAGCCAAGATAAGCTTGGTTGAATCAGTCAGCTTGGAGAGCTGTTTCATCCACAACATCTGAATTGAAACTCCCAGGCAGAGTTAAGAAAGAGCTAGAAATGGTGACCTCATTCAGGAGTAAGTCTCAAGAGTGTGAAAATATTCTAGGCCTAGGTTAGCAGACAGAGGCTGAAAGGTGAAGCTTTTAAGGGTCAGGTTTATAGAAGATTAGAGGCTAGATGCATCCAAGCATAGGCTGATGAATAGATAGAACAAAGATATAATAGCTCTCACCTCATTCCAAGCCAAGTAATTATAAAGCTTGGGTATGGGGTACAACATTTATCTCATCCCCTCATCTGAGGAAATGAAAGCAACGTTTACAATGAAATCTGAATTGAAAACAAAGATGAAAATTTTATGTGAGGTTTGAGGTGAAAGATAAGTCCAGGTCTAAAGTCAAAATGTGCAGGCCGATGGAGTAGGTTGACAGGTAGATAGATGATAAGCATACAGAATTTGGGTAGCTATAGTAAAGATAGCAATCAAGATTTGCTTGTAAATTCTTGATGTACACACTGAGTCAAAAGACAGATCAGTGTGTGCCATTAAATTATAACAATAAGTAACAATATCTTTATAAGTTACAAGTAAGAGAATTAAATCCTTTCTGGTGTGTCTAATGAGTTCTTAGACCTGGTTTCCGTGATACAATGTCAATACACCCATGTGTGGCTACAGCCTCAATTTACCTCAATCAATTTATAAATTGGCGTCCTTTCTACTCCAGGAAATAGTCATTTACCCATCTGTGTTTCATGGACAATTCTAGACAGTGTTTTTTACATTCTCACCCATGTACAGAGTCATCCTCCCGCCTAAAAATCAAGTCAAAAGCTGCTTGTAGAATGAAGTCTTTGCATAACAAAAAATAAAAACACACAGGTACTGTTCTAAGTTACTCCACAGTAATTTTGAGCAAGTTGTTGCATCACTGCAACATTCAATGTAAAAGATCAAATGTCCTTATTTTTTTGTTTTTGTTTTTGTTTTTGTTTTATACAGGATCAGTCACTGAGATCTTATTAAGGTATTCTATATATTAATGTTCAATTTCACCGTCACTGATTGCTAAAGACTTGATTCCAATTTGTGTTTAGCAATATTTTATGAATCAGAAGGCAGTGCTTGCTTAGCCCCATTTTAAAATGTCTGATACTTTTGTGGTGATTAGGTATTTTCTGACAACATTACTGTCTTTTCACCCTAGGTCTCTGCAGTATAGTTTGGAAGTAGGTAGTGTGGTACTTCTGGCACTTCTCATTTTGCTTAGCATTTTCTTCTTGTTTAGGATCCTTTGTGTTTTTGTAAGAATTTTAGATTTCTTTTAACATGCTAACTTGAAGAAAAAAATGGAAATGTGATATATATTGAACTGAATAGTAGATTACTTTTAGAAATGTAGGTGAAGAGTAGATTAATTTTGGAAATGTAGTTGTTTAAAAATATTAAATCTTCTACTTTTTGGGCATAGGAAATCTATCCACCTTCTATTGTCATCTATAATTCTTTTGGCTAGGTGTGTGTGTGTGTGTGTGTGTGTGTGTGTGTGTGTGTGTGTGTGCTGATTATCCCATTACTTTTCTGAAAGTGTTTATCAGACATAATCTTCTAGGAGACTCTGGTAGGTTTCTAATTTGTAGGATCACATGATCTTCAAGTATCAATAATTTGGTTGTTTCAGTTTGCCAGCTATATCCTTTTTGTTTCTCTTCCTTTATTGTTCTTGAATTTTAAATATTGTGCTGAGAATGTTGGAAGTTGACCTGCATTTCCTATTCCTGCTTTCACATCATTCAGTGTAAGGGTTATGAGTTTTTATCAGTTATATTTTAATATAGTAATATATCATTTTTTCTACAGATTATTCAGAGTTTTTAATCATGAAAGAATGTTAAATTTTGTCAATTTTTAAGCATTTAATGAAATAATTATGATTTTTAATTCTTTTTATTTGATATATTTCATTAATTGACTGTATGTACATTTAATGACATTTTCATTTCTAGTATGAAGTCAGCTAAGTTGTGATGCTTGTTCCCTTTTTTATATAATACAACTGAGTTTATAATTATAATTGAGTATTTTTCTGTCAGAAACGGATCCAAAATGGCATTGTTGCTCACTCATGGTATCTGATCACCAAGACAGCAGTGATCATAAAGCAACAGACAGGCTGTACTGAAGATGCCAAAATGTCAGTGTGTGTTTCCCAGGTGAGAGGAAAGTCAATGGGAGGGGAAACTAGCAGGTTCAACCTCAGGTCAAGCAGATGAATCCCAAGAAATGTTTCTGGTTTCCCATCAGCACCAGTTCTCAGCCTCTGGCTATCTATCTGCTTGCAGGTTCAGTTTTTGATCACCCATCCACTTTTACTGTGCCATGAATACCTTCAGGGTACAAGAGGTTTATGGTTCTAACTTCAGTTCTCCTGACACACAAACTCCATGGAAACAGTACCATCCACCACTCCAAAGCTCAGCACATCTCATTAGGGAGATGGAACAGACCTATGGGTTCACATGTTCCCCAACATGGCTGCACCCAGCCAGCACAGTGTATGATCACAGCCTTTGCAAAACAGAGCTCATTAAACTTGGAGCAAGAAAGCCAGTAGCAGGGCACTTGTTTCCTGAAATTCCTCCAGTAAGAAGAACAAACCCAGTCTCCTAAGAGTCTAGTCTTCCCTCAGCTTCATACATCTGAAGAGAGACAAGGGAAATATCCTCAGAACTACCCACTAGCCTGAGACCATACTTACCAATCCAAGGAAGAATCCTCCAGGACCATATAGCTTCTCAGCAAGGGCTTTCCCAGACCAATGGGCACCAGGAATGACCATCCCATGCTGGCAACAACCAGATGGCTAAAGGTTAGCATAAACACATAATCAACAAAAGCCAGAGCAATATGATATATTGAGAACCTAGTTATTCTACAGCAAGCATCCATGAATTCTCCAATATAACTGAAACACAAGAAAATTACTTTAAATCTATGCTTATAAAGATGATAACAGAGAAAATGCATAAAATAATTTAAAAATACAGGAAGATACAATTAAACAGATTGAGACACTTAGAAAGACCTTTGGAAAGGAAGTGAATAAATCACTGAAATAATGACAGGAAAATTCAAACAAATGGGTGAAGAACTAGAATAAATCACTTAAAGAAATGAAGGAAAATAAAAACAATTGAATAAATCAATAAAACACTTCAAAATTTGAAGACGAAATAGAAACAATAAGGAGGAAATCCTGGAGAGGGAGAACTTGGGGAAACAAACAAACAGGAATTACAAAGGTAAGAATCATCAAACTAATGCAATAGATAGAAAATTTTTAGGTGTAGAAGACACAATGGAGTACATTGATTCATCCTTCAAAGAGAATGTTAAATCTAAAACATTCCTGATACAAAACATCCAAGAAATCAAGGATTCCATGAAAAGATGAAACCAAATATAATAGAGAAGATTCTCAGCTCCACAGCCAAGAAAATATTTTCAACAAAATTATAAAAGAAAATTTCCCAATCTTAAGAAGTGCCTATAAGCATACAAGAGTCCTACAGAACACAAAGTAGATTAGACCAGAAAAGAAACTCTTCCCCCATATAATAATCAAAGATTAAATTTACAGAACAAAGAAAAATATTAAAATCTGCAAAGGAAAAAGGCCAAGAAATACATAATGCTAAATCTGTCAGAATCACACATAACTTCTCAACAGGGGCCAGAAAAGCCAAAAAGCCCTAGGCAGGTGTCTTGCAAACCCTAAGAGACCACAGGTGACAGACCATAGTGTTATATTAACCAGAAATTTAAATCATCATACATTTCTTAAACAAGATATTTCAATACAAAACAAAATTTAAATAATATCTACACATAAACCCCGCCTTACAGAAGATACTAGAAGGAAAATTCCCACTCAAAGAGGTTAAAACCAAAAAACCCACAGGATAGAAATAACTTCACTACAGCAAAACCAAAAGTACACAAGCACACAAGCAAACTACTACAACCAACATCAAAATAAAAGTAACCAAAAATCACTGATTATTAATATCTCTTAATATCAATGGATTCAACTCTCCAATAAAAAGACTCAGACTAGTTGAATGGATGCATAAACTGGGCACATCATTTTTAAATGTTGATTACAGTATGATGTAACATTGCTCTGGCAACCAGCCTATCCCATGAGACACTTTCTCTCAGAAGACAGGTTATGGCTATGCATTTCCCAAGGAGACAAGAAGGATTACAAACATGGAAAAAATTCATTCCTGCCTAAGTTATGTCCCAAAACTCAAAGGCTATAATTCATATTTTTAAATGGCATGACCATCCATTCAATATGGAAAAGGGATAAGACAAAGATAGCCACAACAAATTTAAAAACCCAAATGAAAGATGCCTATGGTATAATTAAACTCTAAAAATAAAGAAATTTACATCTAGTTTGACTATAAAGACATAACCACCCATTCCATATGGAAAAAGAGTCAGGTTAAAGGTTGCCACAACAAATATAGAAACCCAGGCCCAAACCATTAAACAGGTACAAGACGCTGAGAGTATGCTTGAGCAATAAAATTAAAAAGAAATTTATAAAAAGTATATTTAAAGCATAAGACCTTTTCTATTGCTCAGGACAATCAGCTTGTCTCTTTAAATTGGAGGTCTTCTCTTGTGAGACAGGTAATGGCTCAGCCTAATATAACAGGTACCAAAGGAGGACATCTTCCTTCTGCTCATACAAAGAGCAGACATCTTCCCTCTGCTCATACAAAGAGCAGAAAACCATCCTTAATTGATCTATGTCTCCTACACTTCCTATCTAATGCTTATGAGAAATTATATATTTTCAGAACAAAAGAATCAGACATTGATGATGATGGATCAACCTGACAGGATTCACCCTCCAGGATGTTGAGACACTGACATATCTGTTCCAGCATCCAGCTTATTCCAGTTTACTGATGCTCATCAAATCCTGCTTTTAGGAGTGCTTAGAAGAAATCTGCTGATATCAATTAGTCCAGCATTTCAGACTGTCCAAAACAATACTTCTATTTAGGCCTAGAATTTCACAACATTTACACAATGGACCACAAAATGTATTGTTAGCTTTCTTTACCGTTTTTTTCTAACTTTTTCATGGTCCCTCGTCATATTTTCCTAATTTTATTTGGGCCCCCCCAAAGGGCATTCTTTGTCTTAAAATCTCTTCTTGAGGTATGGATGTTTAGTGGAATTGGGAATTGGTTATAAGTTAATGATCTTATTTTTTACATATACATTTACATTATTACACATATAGGCAATAAATTACATATAGCAAGAAGGTAAAGGACACTGTGTACAGAACAAAGTGACAGCTTACAGACTGGGAAAAGATCTTCACCAACCCTATATCAGATAAAGGGCTAATATCCAAAATATATAAAGAAATCAAGAAATTAAACACCACCAAAACAAATAACCAAATTAAAAATGGGGTATAGGGAATTCTCATCAGAGGAATATCAAGTGGCTGTGAATATCTTAATTCTTTCATGCTTTTGATTAATTTTGACAATGTTATGTTTTACTGTCTGTGAATTGCTTTCATTGATGCTTCATTTGGAGGATTTTTTTTTTAATGGATAACTTTCTTCCAAATAGTAATAATGGTTGGCTTTCATGTACTCTCAGAGTTTGGAATATATCATTCCATGTTTTCATGACTTTTAGCTTTCTGTTAAATGGTCTTAATAATTCTAAAGAATTTGTAAGTTTTGATAATATTAATTTTGTATCTTTTCATGTATTTTCTCAGTCCAATCATTACATGTATAATATTACATATAGCAGTTCTCGTCTAGTTGATGTTTTAATATCCCCTTATAATTGGAAGTTTGTATCTTTCTCTTGATTTTGAACAATTATTTAAAATTATTTCATCATTCCTTTTCTAAATGTTTAGTTTGTATTTCTGTTCACTCTGCTGCTGCATGGACTACTTCTATTATTTGTAGGGATCCTTTAAATGAGAAGCTTTCTCTGGTGGGTAGCAAACTCCTTATTACTTTTAAGAAAGAACTCAATAGGAATAACAAAACCAGCACTTTAAAAGTAAATATGCATTTAAATATTGTAAGAAAAAGTGAAAACTTTAGCTACTGTACAAATATGTTTAGAGAAGAAAGCACTTGGAATATTTAAAGAAATTCTTATGGATTTGAAATATATTAAAGCCAACATTACTAATAATTAAGAAATGTAAGAAAAAAGTAAGCAGAAATTTAAAGAAGAGATTTATAAGAAATGGACTTGCACAAAATGCCAGTGTGTTACACAAAAGTGATTTGCTTTGCACATACAAAAGAAAGATACAGAACAATGGAAAAAAGTCACCATATTTTTTCTTCATGAGAGCATAGAGGAAGACAATCCTTTACACTTTTATTATGTTTGTTATTTTTTTTTTTAGTATATTTATTGTGGAGAGCATGGTTAAGTCATTTCATAGCAGCGTACAAAAAAATGTTAGATAGTAAAGATCTACTTATACACTAAGCCCTGTTCATATTTCTTCATTAAGTATGTGCATAACAATTGATAAGGTATGCTGCATTCTCTCTTTGTGTGTGTGTATGTGTGTGTGTGTGTGTGCGTGTGTGTGTATGTGTGTGTGTGTGTGTGTGCGTGTGTGTGTGTGTGTGTGTTTGTATTTCAACCTGGCAACATGGGATAAATAATAGTTGTTATCAAATTGTTCTGGCCATCTGAGTTTGAGGACTCCTATTGGATGTTTACTTACAATAAAGGCATTGGTACAATGTAGACAAGAATGATCTGTGTCTCTTTAAAAGTCCAATCAGCAGTTAAGCCAGAAAAATTAAAGCTTCAAAGGTGTCACATGACTGGTCCTGCATGTCCTGGCTAAGGTAATTGCTGTTCTAGTTCCCCATTCATATTAACATCTGCTTTGCCTCACTCCTCTTCTGTAAATTTAAGCTCTGGACCTGCAATTGTAATTTCCCTCAGCTACCCTCTGTGCCTGAATATTGACCTACTTAATTTGATCATTTTTCAAAAATCGGATTCTAACCTATAACCAGTTTCCTGAGCCTGCATTGATTTTCAAGGTGGTGGTTTATTGCAATAGAGAAAGGGAAGATTTTGGAGCAAGGAAATATATTCAGTATTCTCTCTCCATATCTCTCTCTCTCTCTCTCTCTCTCTATATATATATATATATATATATATGTGTGTGTGTGTGTGTGTGTGTGTGTGTGTGTGTGTATGTTTTAATTTTAATATATATTTTGTTTATGTATTCACGGACACATATTTATTTGATAATTTTTTATAAATAAGTAGTAGGGGTTTTTTTGTTGTTTCTCAAACTGTTTTTCAGTTTTGACATTGGGAGCTGTTTTAGATCAGTTCTATAATCCTTTGACATTACTCACTCTTTTGATTTTTTTAATCCTGAGATTAAGCCCATTGTTTCACAGACAAAAGTCTAGAATGACATTACTGAGTGTTATTTGTTGTTTTTTTATTACTTTGAAAATTTTCTCACATTCTAACACTAAAAGAACTTACAGGCTTATACTATATGTTCATAGTTCAAGCCTAATATTCTAAGCTAAATTTTGTGGTCCAAGACATGCAAAAGTATAAATTCAAACTCTTAGAAACTAATATTTCTAGGAGAGTTGTTTGGCATATGTTAGTTAATATCAAAGCATAGGTTAGTAGTTAAGGACACATAGTGAGGCAGCTCACACCTTCCTAAAAATCCAACTCCAGTTATCTGATGCTGCTGGACACTTGCACTAACATTCAAAGGCACGTATGTACACACAGACACATAAAAAAATCTCAAAAATTAAAATAAATATCCAATTAATTATTTTAAAGCCAAGATATCAAGATATACAGGTTACTCATTATGACTAATCTCCATATAGTAGACATAGGTAATCAAATGAATTAGATCTGCATATGAAAAATTGAAACATTGCAAATATAAGCCAAGGGATATCAAATATTTCTGTTAAATTCTAGAAGCTATCAGAGATGAGACTGTTTTCTTCACTAAAGCCAAAATAGAAAATACTGTTGACTAATTCTTACCTTCAAGTTGTAAGGCACAATGTATTCAATGATTTATGTGTACCATATTAAAGCAATTTGAGGAACTAAAACAATCCGGAAAAAAGGCATTTTCAAACAGGACACTATTTTTATTTGTGGACTGTATTATGAAACAGTAAAAATAAAAGGTTACTTATTATTACTGTGGCTAACATTGTTTTTTCTTTCTAGCTTCCTCAGCAAAGGCGTATTTTATGTATTTATATAAGGATATAGATAAATATTTATTCACTCACTTTCACCAACTTCTAAGTTTGCCATCATTACACTTTTGTCTTTATCATAATATTAAAACAATGAAATGGCACGATGTTTAAACTTTTGAGTTTTATTTTATATTTTTACTTTGGAAATCAATGGCACTGTTACATGCAGTAGAAAATTTCTATGATAGATAACACTTAATTGTATGATGCAAATGGGTTTTCCATTTACATTTGTATTGCCTTGTTTTTAGAAAACATTAAAAACATTTAAAGTCTAATACAGAATTTCAAAGTGGGTTTGAATATACATTCTAATGGTACTTTTTAACAACATTGGGGAATGCTATTGCTGGCCTTTCTTTAAAGAGAAAATTTAAAATGCATAGAACTAAGTGCATTTTTTTTATTCCAAACAATAAGAAAGCAAGAGTTCTTCCTGTCTATTTTTAGCAGCTTTCAGTATGGTCACATTTTATAACTTTTTTCCCTTTAAGAGTTTTTAAATGATATGACACAACTGTTATTCTAATATGCATTGCTCTAATTCCAAGAGAAGTTAAGCCTTTTCCCCTTTGGGTGGCTATATCATTTTATTTTAAAACCAAAATAGTGTGAGAGATTTTATTTCTTCTCATCTTTGCTAGCAAGTGTTATTATCTAGTTTATTATCATCATCATTATTATAGCCAATTGAAAGTTTTCATCATAGCTGCTGTTATACCTTATAATGGTCTTAATTTGCATTTTGCTAATGACGAATGATGTTGAGTATCTTTACTTGAGTTTATTGACCATTTTCATATTTTTTCCTTTGGGTTATGTGTGTTTAAATATTTTGAGCATTTTAAAATAAGGATAGTAGAGTTTTAAATAAAGGTCTGTCTTTGTTAGGGTTTCTACTGTTGTAATAAAAACAAACAGCAACTATTGTTCAGTGAGGAAACCATTTACTTGGTTTACACATCTACATTTTATTCCATCATCAAAGAATATCAGGACAACATCATTCCATGGGCTGGGGTGTTAAATTGAATAAAAAGAACAAAATACACAGACATCATTGTCTGATTCTGACGCTACCATTACCTCTTGATATCTTGGTAGTTGTGAATATGTGCAAAAGGACAGGGAATATAGTTCAGTGGTGGAATGCTCACCTAGAATGCACAAAGCTCCAGTTTCACTAGGCTCAAGTCTTAATACAGCAATGACTATAACAAAAAGACTAGAACATGTTAAAACAAATTTACATCCTTTTCATGGGGGAAGGAGTGGCTCATAAGGTCCCTCACCTCCCAGTTCATAGAGAAATTGTTAGTAGTTGATTAAGATAGGAGTTAACAAATCCCACCCCTCCAAAAAGAAGTAAGTGCCTATTGATATCCAGGAGAGGGAGGCATTTTCTTCAGTGTTATAGCTTCTCATATGTTGCCTATTGTACTGTAAGTAATCCTAGTCAGCGTCATTGGTTCATAAAGGTAGACTTAGATAGAATCATTTCTTTTGTCTGAAATTGATATCATTTCTGAGATGAAAATATGGTTACTTTTCTCCCCTGATGTAATGTGGGCCACAGCCTCATGATCTTGCTACTACAACTAGAGCCTCACTCACTGTCACAACTTTTCTAGGATGGACTGTATCCTCAAAGTAAAAAACATACTATCAATATCAGTGTTGTTTTTGCCTGGTATTTTGTTCCAGCAGTGGAGAAAGTAACTAATACACACATTTCTGTGATGCTTCAGGATGTGTGACTTTAGTGAGTGGTTACTTGGGGTCTGAAGACATGGTTGTGTCAAATTTTCCAAGCTTCCAAGTAGAATTTTGATTTCACAGTTCCTTTTGAGATCTGTTCTTCATTCCCAATGAAAATAGTGGAGCATGGTGGCCAGACTATGTGAGTTCTTTTGGGTTTGGTTTTTTTGCTTTTGTAGTTTCCTTTTCTCTTTGCTCATAGACTCAGAGCATGGGGAAGAGGTATTCTTTTCAATTGCTATCACTTGGTTTGGTACTCAGGTTTAGTGTTCAATATTCCTGATATAAATTTGACATTCAGTATTTATATGCTTTATCTAGTTTCTTACACAAGTTTTTAAAGATTCCTCTTCTTCTTTCAGCACTTTGTGCCATCTCTTGAAATTTCATGTCACTGAATTTTCATGTCTTTGACAATGTAAGAAAGAGGAGGTATTTATTCCTACTCAACTATCATCTTTGTATTTTTTATGCATTTTTTGAGATACTCTTATAATAAAGTTCAGGGTATATCACAACTCAGTGAATAATCCAGGCTTACCTCCATAACTCTTTTTTATTGTATTATATAACCTGTTAAATACAAAGAAATATTGTCTATATTCAAATAAACTAAAATTTTAGGAGAAGATGCTATTAAAATTTAGTCTATGAAACATTTAAGTGAGTCCTTTCAAACTATATTATTTTAGAAAACAAAGTTTGAAAAATATTTGTTGTCTTTTTACAACAGTTTAAAAATTCATAATAGTTATATATTTCTTTCAAAACATCAGATTTCAGCTTTAAGGATTAATATATATTTTATTTTTGCTTAATTTTTTTAACTGAAGATAATTGAACTCAGGGCTTTGCACAAGCTAGTCAAGTATTATACTTCTTAACAATACACTTTCTCTAATGTGGAGATTAAAATAAAATCTTGATTCTGTCAAAGATCTAATAGTTGTCACCATTTTGTAAATTTGTAACTATTTGTTAAATATTTCCATTTGGTTACTTCTTTTGCTTCTATTTTGTGCTGATAAAGTTTTTTTCTGAGATTTCATATTCATTACCTTACAAGAGGAATCTGAGAGAAGAAGTATGAAGAATATTAAGAGAAACCCAGAAAAAGGATAAAGACTTTTGCCATAAAATTTATGAAAAAAATTTTCATTTTAAGCTGTTTCCAGGTTCTAGCTAATATGAATAGGCTGCTATGAACTTGGTTGAGCATATGTCCTTGTTGTGTGATGGATCATTTTCTGCGTATATTCTAAGGAGTGGAATATCTGGGTCTTGAGGAAGCCCTATTCCTAGTTTTCTGAGAAAGTGGCAGGTAGATTTCCAAAGTGGTTGTACAAGTTTGCATTCCCACCAGCAATGAAGAAGTGTTCCTCTTTCTCCACATCCTCCCCATAAAGAAATTGTGGTACATTTACACTATGGAATACTACTCAGCTATTAAAAACAAGGAAATCCCCAAATTTGTGGACAAATGGATGAAACAAGAAATGATCATACTGAGTGAGTTAACCCAGAAGCAGACAGACTCACATGGTATATTATCAATTAGAATTGGGCTCTACCCTAAAAGGCATGTCCCATGAAAGTACTCACTTACCAGGATATTGGGATAGATGTGAGGACATCCTACTGGAACTCTAGGTAAGACTAACATAGGAGATGGGGAAATAGAAGGACCCAGAGTGTGTTAGAAACCTACAAGAAGAATAGCGTGACGGGTGCATCGGGGCCCAGGGTGGTGGGGGGTCTGCTCAAACTATTTTTTATTGCGCTAACCAAGAACAATACAATTAGAAACATTGAAGCCCTACTCTGATCTACCTAATGGACAGGGTATTCTCCACAGTTATGTAGAGAGCGGGGACTGACTCTAACATGAACTCTGTTGCCCCATATGTAACCACCTCCCCTTGGTGGGGAGGCTTGATGACACTCAAGGAAAGAATATGCAGGCTACCATGATGAGACTTGATAGCCTATGACCATATAGTCAGGGAGGTGGTCCCCCTTGGTCATAGACCTAGGGTAGGGGAATAGGGTGAATGCAGGAGGGAGCAAAGAACTGGAGGATAGAAGTGATGGGATAACAGTTGAGTTGTAATCTGAATAAATTAATGAAATAATAAAAAGTATTTCATTTAAAAAAAAGCAAAGCAGCTGATGTTACACAGAGAAATCATGTCTAAGAAAATCAAAAGTAAAGTACCAAATGAGGTCTAAGGAAATGACTTAGCAGGTAAGAATAGAGAATGTATTTGCATAAGGCCCAAATTGACTTCCTAGCATCCATATCGTGCAGGTCACAAACACCTGTAACTCCATCTTTCAAGAAAAGTTGATACCCTGTTTTGACGTATTCAGATATCCACATTGATTTGCACATAGCAACATGCCAATATACCCACAAATATACACATAATTAAAATTAAAATAAATCTTATTTTATTTTAACTAAAAATTAATTTATCAATTGGAATATATATTGAAATAATTTTTATTTAAACAATGTTACACACAATCTGAACCATAAAAACATTATGATCTCTTGTGGTCAATAATAGAAAAAAACTCTCCAAATTCACCATAAAAAAGAAATTAAACTGTTAATTTTACCTATAAATTCATTTTTTAATCAGTACAAATCTCATGTTACCACTGAAATGGAAGTATACAAATATAATTTTATTTACAAAAAAATAGAAAGAAAGAAAGAAAAGAAATATTTTTCAGGGTAATAAACTTCAAATACATCCTTACAATTAATGTTGACAAATACCCTTCAATATAAAACTGTAATTGTCAAAAGTGTGCAATTCAGAGGTTTTTATACTGTTCATTTGATATTATAATGGCCTGTCTCTTTCTGTTCAACATGAGAAAAGAAAATGGGTTAAGTGTTTAGAGCTGAAGATCTTATTATACCTCTTAAGGAGACAATAATGTATTTGGTACAGGCTTAATAAAAGTAACAGGAGAAAAAGGGATGTGTTAAACTTGACTGTTACTTATACTAATATGTATATATGTATATACTTATATATATATGTGTGTGTGTGTGTGTGTGTGTGTACATATAATCTATTCATCTATAAAAAGTTGTCCTTTCTGGTTCTTCACTAATTAGCTGTTCATGTTATGTTATACTTCTGAAATGATGAATATTCAGTATTCAAATTTAAAAACTAACAGAACATTTTAAGATTTATAAAAATATAAATCTTTGAGTTGTGGGGAACAATAAAAAGTAAATAATTAAAGGAAATAATCTTATGTATTTTATCTTTTAATTTCAAAATTTTTTTTCTCCATGGGGTAACTTGCTATTGCTTTACGGTTTTTTAACTTTCAAATCAAGCCTTGGTGAAGTTAAGTAACTCCTTCTACAAATTTTTGATGAAAATTAAGTACTATCATAAAGTGTTGCATTTAGTACTCATTGAGGCTTGTTCTATGTAAGATATTGGGGATGGATAAAATTGGCACAATAAGCAGTCCTGGATTTTTATCTACATTATATTTATTCTGTATTAAAACAGTATATTTCACAATGCATATCCAAACAAGGATTAAAGAAAAGAACAAATACTTCTTGGACAAAAGATAATTTTAAATATATTCAAATCTTAATTATCATACTCTAATTATGTTCTGGCTTTTTATTTATTTATTTATTTATTTTATCTATAGATTTGTGGCATGCAATATTTATTATCTTGGAAAGGTCACATGCTCTTCCATTTTTTGGAATTTACCTTCACATTTGAGAAAACTTCATCTATAATATGCAAAGTTACATATCATTTTAAGTAAGTTTATTTTGGGGAACCTTTTCTTTTATGGAAATAATTGATTTTGAATTGGAATTATTTCTTTCTGTTCTGCCCTTTCAACTGAACATGATTCCATCTTTAATTTTTCACTATAAAATATGTATGAACTATTTCTGTAGTACAATTTAAGTTCTCTATCTAAATCTGAAAATAATATTAAACTACTTATTTTATACTAGAGGTATTAATGGAATTGGGACTATTTTATAAGCTAAAACTTAACATTTACACAAGGGTAAGATTGTAACTAATGTACATATGATGGTATAGAACTGAACAGTTAGTAGAGATAACATTGGATTTTTGATTAAAGAAAACAAACTTGATACTCTGTATCTTCATTACAAACAGATGAAAAATGTTACAAGTTAAATGTGTTAATTTGTTTGTCTGTTGCTGTGATCAAATACTTATCAAACCCAACTTGAGTGAGAGAAGATACATGTTAGCTTACAGATCATATTATATCATGGAGTTAGCTGAGGCATAACCTGAAGGCTGAAATTTAAGCAGAGCCCAAAGCAGAACACTTCTTACTTATATGAGCCAGGTCCATACTTAACTGCCTGTCCTTTCTTTCTTTCTTTCTTTCTTTCTTTCTTTCTTTCTTTCTTTCTTTCTTTCTTCACTCTTTCTTTCTTTCTTCATTCCTTTATTTCTTTTCTCTTTGTTTGTGTTGTGGGGAGGTGTTGAGACAAGGTTTCTTTGTGTAGCTATGGATGTCACAGAACTCATTCTGTAGACCAGGCTGACTTGAAGCGAAGAGAAGGCTGCTTGCCTCTGCATGCTGAGTTCTGAGATTAAAGGCATGTGCCATGACTGCTCATCTCAACTATCATTCTTACTTAGACCTAGACCAATTGTCTAGTAATATGACTGCACTCAGTCAACTAGGATTTTCATTTTCATGAACAAACCAGATAATCTTTCAGACCCATGCACACAGGCCAATGTGAAGGAACAATTCCTAAATCTTTTTTCCTTGGTGTCTCTAGTTTGTGCGAAGTTGACAAAAAAATAACCAGAATACTAAGTTTCCATTTCTTCTGGTTCAATTAAAGCATGTAACAAGTTGTCTCCCTAACTTAATAGTTCAGAATTTTAAAAACACTATTATAGAAACTGCATACTGTAGAAATTAGTACATTTAAGAACTTAATCACCCTAATGATAGAATTTTCAAAAATCTGTCATAAATAAATAATACATTATTCAACATTAGATAAACTTTGGTATACATATAATGTTAAAAGTACTTATACAGAACTTCTTTATTAACAAATATTGGAACATCAGTTCTCATAATAACACATTAAAAGCACCATTGCATTTATGTGTCACATTGTAACATGATCATGCCAAGTTTAATGTTATTTTCTGTATTAGTTACCATATATTCTATTTTCATTCCTATCAAAATGTGAAGCTATAAAAGAAGGACACTTCTGAATGCTAATGCTAACTCAAATTTCAATTATTCTAATATTTTTGGTGAAGGGACATAGCATCATAGTTTACAGCATCATTTCATAACATTTTTGTTTTTTTTCTAAGCTTCTTAAGAAATCAACTATAGTTTTTCACTTTTCTGAAAATGAAATGTTGATGAGCTTTTCTTGAGGTGTATGTGTGGGGTGGTACAGGTTGTGTGTGTGTGTGTGTGTGTGTGCATGGGTGTGTGTGTGTGTGTGTGTTGAATGAGTGTTACTGTGCAGGTATGTAAAGAGCCCATGTACTTACGAATGGAGGCATGAGCAAATCATCAATATCACACTTTCTCATGTTTCTTTGAGGCCAAATTTCTCAATTGATATGACGCTCTATGTTTTAGCTATTCTGGGTGGCAATACACTTCCATGATCTACTTGTATCACTCCTAGAGTCCCCCATCGCCAGTGCACACATAGTAATACCAAGCTTTCTACTGGGTACTGGTGATTCAAATTCATATTCTCATGCTTTCAGAACACTAAACAATATGCTCAGATGCAAATGATTATAAAATTTCAATGTACACTTTATATAATAAAATGTGTATTTAGGCTATTGTGTCTTTTTAGGAAACTTCTTCCAATAAGTTCTGTGAAGTTAGGAAGTATAAATCCCTTACATAGGTATCTTAGGCACATAGTTTTCAAGAAAAAACAGGACACAAGAAGTTCATGTTGACTGAGGAAGCATATCTCTGTTGATTCCTCAAAACTATATGATATAACTTAGTTCTCCTAAATGCTTTAATTAGAAATAGAAGTGTAATGATTGTGAAAAATTGCTTAACAGACAGACTGGACTTTGGGAAGCAAGTGGGGTAAAACAATGTATTCATATTTATAAGTTTTATGTATATAGTAAAAGGAATGCTGAAAAAATTAAAAATGATACATAGTCAGAATTATATAGTTGTAAATGAAAGAAAACAAATGATTGGAATGGAATTTTCATTAGTTATGACTAGTTACCAAAGAGAATTGCTAAAATATCAATTTCATATTTTATGAGATAATAACTACAATTTCTAAATGTAATATTCCTAATATGTCGATGTGGAAAGAAATGAGCATTCCTTAAATAAATGATCATATTTATTTTGTGAATATTCAAATAATCAGCTAAGAAATGTACGTATTTTATTATACTTAAGGTCAACAAGGTCTTCATCCATTCAACTGTTGTATGGTTTCATTTTGAAGTTTCATAGTATTAGGAAATCACATAAATTCATAATAAATAATACAAGATACATGGTGGTCAGTCATATTCTGGATTTCTATGTGGAGATGAAATATTGGTTCCATCCTCACTGTGGTTGTCAAATATTTGAATACAATTATAATTTTCAAAATGTTAATCGTGTAATTAAAGAAAAATTATGCAATTTTTTTAGATTTTTTTTATTAATTTATTCTTGTTACATCCTATGGTTATCCCATCCCTTGTATCCTCCCATTCTCCCCTCCTTCCATTTTCCCCTTATTCCCCTCCCCTATGACTGTTCCTCAGAGGGATTACCTCCCCCTGTATATGCTCATAGGGTATCAAGTCTCTTCTCGGTGACCTGCTGTCCTTCCTCTGAGTGCCACTAGGTCTCCCCCTCCAGGGGATGAAGGCACATTTATACCAGCAATTTGGAGGCAAGATAGAAACTTAATGCAATGGATACTTCAGGAAATCTATTAAGGTAACCCTAGCTAACACTCCTAGAAATTAGAGATACAGAATCCAAACCCAGCCATCTCCAACACCAGGCAAGCCTTGCAGTGGAGTATTTGGGGTACCAACCCAGACACACAACCTTTAACTTACAATTTCTCCTCCAGAATGATGTACTGGGGTAAAGGTTGCATTGGAATTGTTAGAATAACTAACCAAATATGGATCAAGCTTGAGACTCATGCAATTAGAGGGAGTCCACTAATGACACTGCTTGGAGGACCAGAAAACAGAGGGCAGATGGCTCTGAGAACTTGAATAGAACCAAACAAAACTGGAAAAAACAGACAGTTTAATAATGATTAATTATATCCTGCTATACCTATAAACCTCCCTGCAGGGATGCAACTTTGAGTGCCCAGGACAGACCATGCCTATGCAGCTGTGGTCTAGTAGACCAGAACTTTGGGGAGCATTCTTACCTTTTCCTCTTCTCTGAAACTGCAGCTGGAGATGGGTCCCTGGAAATGGGACTCTTCAGTTTTATAATGGAACTATTTTTAATTATTTGTTCAGACACTTGCTAGAATTATAAACTCCTCAAATCATCTTATAATTGTTTCCTCTATATTCATGTTCCTTACCCGTGTGTGTGCATGCATGTGTGTGTTTGTTTGTGTGTGTGTGTGTGTGTGTGTATGATATGTGTGTAAATGTGGTACATGAATGGCAACATACATGTGGAGGCACTCTTCTTTCATCTTATTTAAAATAGAGCCTCTTATTCATTGATGTATATACCAAGCTAACTGTCCTGTAAGCTTCTGAACATCCATCCTCACCTCCCACCTTTGCAAAAGAGAACTGGGATTATATGTCTGTACTGTAGCATCTGACCTTATCTATGTCCTAGGAATGCAAATTCAAATCCTAAAGCTTGCATGCCACACTAAGGTATCTCTCCATCCCCATATCTATTATTTTAAAAGCAATGCCCCATGTTGTATGACAAATGAACAATGTACATAAAATTATTTTTTCATTTTTTCCTTTATCAAAGTGTGTAATTGGGAATGCACACTATTATTTAGGTATCTATAGGATGTTAAGCCAATAGTGTCATAAAGGTACATAATAAGGTAGATTTCCTATAAATTAAAGATCAAAGATATAATTGGGCATCTAGGATCCATCAAAAATGATTGGAAAGCACAACATATTTGATAGTTTGGGCTCCTGGACATAAAAAAAAAATGTCAATATAATTATCATTTTTATTGACTTCCCACACAGTGATATATTGCTCTGTTAATAGATAAATTTATGATGCACCTAGTTTTGTAAACCTTAATTAGCTTTAATTGTAGTTCAAAATCAGGAAGTTTTCAATTCAAACATGAATCAGCCTATGTAGCCACTGAACATTATATTTACAACCAGAGAAAAAGAAATAAGGTACAAAACAAAACAAAAATACAGAAGTGATATATAGAAATAGCTGATCTGGTTACAGTTTGGCATTTGCCTTATAGGAATAGTTCACTAATTTTTGCTGACCAAAAGCTAGTTTCTGTGATAAACCAATATCTAGATATGTATGGCAAAGTTAGCCCCTAATTTATATTTTTCAAAGGCTGTAACAGTTTATCCTAAAGAAAAATATGATTATTCATGGCCTAGGAACATTTATTCAGGTTACCTTAAACTTCATGTTCCAACGTGGCAATAGCATAGTGAAATTTTTATAGTAACAGACAAAAGTTATAAATCACGGCTCTTTTACAATATATTACTGGAGACATCAGGTAGGTGGGTTACTGTAAAGTGGAAAAACCTGAACTATAGGCCTCATTTTTACCTGAGAACACTCTTAGATTTCTGCTTGGTGGAAGCTACTGGTCTATTAATACATTACAAAAAATTTCATATGTTAGTCACAGGGTGTTAAGCCAGACAGAGGTAGTAAGAAATACAGAAACAAGAGGTTCTAAAATGCATTTTAACTATTACAGGGAATTTTTCAGAATTGGTCTTTCAATGGTATGGAAAAGAAGACCCAAAATAACATATAACAACATTCTGTTGATTCTACAAGCCATAAATTACATGTGCAGTATCAGGGGAATCAATTTAATGGGCAAATTTAAAATATTGTATACACAGGGATCTAATGATGGTAAAGAGGCTACCTTAAACCTTCAGCAAGGCTGACTTTACTTGATTAGAATTTCCATGACTGTGGAGAGCTTGGAATTTTGCAGATTCAGGGCCTAATTTACAATTTGTCTTTGGCTATCGTTAGTCCCCTTAACAGCCAAACCCCTAATTTAAAACTTCAGTTTGTTCATTCACATACCTAGATGTAGCTCATGAAATAAGGACTGGAACAGAGAGTAACCCAGACCAAATAGAGCATGACAATCATCATCAGGCTTCTGCAACTTGCTATTAATACAATTTTTAAATGTGTTCGTAGAATAAATGAAGATTTTAAAATGTTCCTGAAAGTGATAAATACCACAACTGCTAGATATTTTGTGATTGTAATTTCCTTCATGTTACCCGATGAATAATTTTTAAGTTGCTTTGCAGATTTTGCAACTAAATCCTAGATCTGTCCCTAACTATGCACAGTTAAGTTGGTACTTTTATGAAAAAATGGAAACTATTTGTTTATACAAAATATAACATATGCATATCAGTTAAAATAGTTATAAGCTTCAAAATAACTAAGTAAATATAAACGTTCAAAATAAAACCACTTTTTAAAAAGCATACCAAGTATGTACGGGTCAGGCTTACACAATAAAAATTTATCCTTCCTAAAGTATCAATGATTATTTACTTTAGAATTTATCCCTGCTATTCCTTACGTCTTAGTTATTATTATGGGACAGTGTCTGAGTAATTTGCTATGACTGGCCTTGTACTTATAGAAATCTATCTGGCTCTGACTCCCCAGAATTGGGCTTAAAGCTGTGTACTATCTCACATGGAAATCTCTTATTTTTTTATTTAAGTAATTTATTCAGATTACATCTCAATTGTTATACCCTCACTTGTGTCTTCCCATAACCCCTCTCCCTCTCTCTTTCATCCTATTCCCCTCCCCTATGTATGTGACAGAAAAATAATCCCCACCATATGATCACATCCTATCAGGTCTCTTCTGGTAGCCTGCGTCCTCTTCCTCTGAGTGTCAACATGTAGGAACCAGGCCTGACTGGGCTGTCTGCCTGTCTTGCTGTTTCATGTCCTGTTTCTAGCAGCTTTCATGTCTGTGTTTATCTTGGTGAGCTAATCATGTTTACTGCTCTGAGAACGCACCCCTCCCTTCCTCAAGACTTTTCCTCCTGTGTGCAATCACCTCAAGTGGGATTTCACCTGGGAGGAGGATTCCTGTTTTACTCCCTATAAGAAGGCTCTTTGGAACTCTGAAAGGGAACAAGAATAATAAACCGCTGCCATGGCTGCTGCTGAGGCTGCTTCTCTCTTAGCACGAAGGACCCACTGTGTTATTGTTGTTGTTGTGTTGTGTGTGTCTGAGTTAATTCCACAGTCCCTCACCATCGACTCGGTACAGCGGTGGTGCAGGCGCCACATCAACAGGTCTCCCCTCCAAGGGGAAGTGGTCAAATAGGGGGCACAAGTGTTCATGTCTGAATCAGTCACTGCTATCCATACAACTGTGAACAATGTGCTTTCCATTGGCTAGATCTGAATAGGTATTCTCGGTTTACAGCATTCATTACCCTGGTTTGATATGCCTGGGTCAAGATACACTAGTCTTAGTGGTTCACAGCAGCCTTATTCAAAATAGCCAGAATCTGGAAACAACCTAGGTGTCCCTCAACTGAAGAATGGATAAAGGAACTGTGGTACATTCACAACACAGAATACTATGCAGCTATTAAGAACAAGGAAATCTTGATATTTAGAAGCAAATGGATTGAACTAGAAATGATCATCCTGAGTGAGTTAACTCAGACCCAGAAAGATACACATGGTATATATTCACTTATAAATGGACACTAGCCCAACAGAGATTTCCCCTGAAAGTCTTCACTTAGCTGGAGATTAGGAAAGATACAGGGAAATCTTTTATTTTTTTCAAGAGTTGGCATGAAGATTTATTTTTGTGGATTGTTCTAAATATCTTCTTGGTTTGTAGGATCATATTTTCCCTGCTACATAGCCAAGACTTGTTTTTGCTATGGTCCTTATACTTCTAGTACCTTATGCTGAGATTATTGTCATGCAGCCAGATACTTGTATTGGGTTATAACAAATCTTAATATCACCCATCCCCTATAATCAATATCATGAACTATAATTTTGCTTTTTGTTCTGTTGTTATTTTTCTTTTCTTTTATAATTTTATTTTATTAATTTATTCTTATTACATCTCAATGGTTATCCCATCCCTTGTATCCTCCCATTCCTCCCTCCCTCCCATTTTCCCCTTACTCCTCTCCCCTATGACTGTGACTGAGGGGGACTTGCTTCAACTTTATATGCTCATAGTGTATCGAGTCTCTTCTTGGTAGCCTGCTATCCTTCCTCTGAGTGCCACCAGGTCTCCCTATCCAGGGGATGTGGTCAAATATGAGGCACCAGAGTATGTGTGAAAGTCATACCCCACTCTCCACTCAACTGTGGAGAATATCCTGTTCATTGGCTAGATCTGGGTAGGAGTTTGAAGTTTATGGCCTGTATTGTCCCTGGCTGGTGCCATAGTTTGATCGGGACTCCAGGGCCCAAATCGGGCTCCATAATGTTTGTCGTGTAGGTTTCTAAGACCCTCTGGATACTTCTGTTTCCTCATTCTCCCATGCATCTCTCACCCAAAGTCCCAATAGGATGTCCTCCCCTCGGTCCCAGTTTGCTGGTTAGTGAATAATTTTGTGGGACATGACCCTTGGGCTAGTGTCCAGATATAAGTGAGTATATACCTTTTGACTCTTTCTGCTACTGGGTTAACTCACTCAATATGATAATTTCTAGTTCCATCCATCTATCTACAAATTTCGGGAATTCCTTGTTTTTAATAGCTGAGTAGTATTCCATAGTATAAATGTACCACAGTTTCTTTATCCATTCTTCTACTCAGGGACACTTAGGCTATTTCCATGATCTGGCTATTATGAATAAGGCTGCTATAAAAGATCCTCTGGAAGAATCCCCATACCTGATCTCAAGCTGTAGTATAAAGGAACAGTAGATAAAACAGCATGGTACTGGCAGAGCAACAGGTGGGTTGATCAGTGGAATCGAATCGAAGACCCACATATGAGTCCACACACATATGGTCACTTGATTTTTGACAAAGGAGCCAAATTCATTCAGTGGGGAAAAAGGATAGCATCTTCAACAAATGGTGCTGGTCTAACTGGATGTCTATGTGTAAAAAATGCAACTGGATGCATATTTGTCACCTTGCACAAAACTCAAATCCAAATGGATCAAAGGCCTCAACATAAAACCAGAGACACTAAGTCAGTTAGAAGAAAAAGTGGGGAAGAGCCTGGAACATATTGGCACAGGAGACAACTTCCTGAACAGAACACCAACAGCCCAGGTCTTAAGGTCAACAATTAGTAAATGGGACCTCATGAGGCTGAGAAGCTTCTGTAAGGCAGGAGACACTGTCAAGAGAACAAAGTCACAGCCTACAGACTGGGAAAAGTTCTTCACCACCCTACATCTGACAAAGGTCTAATATCCAAAAAATATAAAGAACACTAGTAATTAAACACCACCAAACCAAATACCCCAATTCAGAAATGGGGCTTGGAACTAAACAGAGAATTCTCAACAGAGGAATATCAAATGACCTAGAAACACTTAAAGAAATGCTCAAACTCCTTAGTCATCAGGGAAATGCAAATCAAAATAACTCTGAGATTCCATCTTACACCCATAAGAATGGTTAAGATCAAAAATTCAAGTGACACCACATGCTGGCGAGGATGTGGAGAGAGAGAGGAACACTTCTTCATTGCTGGTGGGAATGCAAACTAGTACAACCACTTTGGAAATCTATCTGCTGCTATCTCAGAAAACTGGGAATAGGGCTTCCTCAAGACTCATCTATTCCACTCCTTGGACTACACCCAGAAGATGCTCCAGCACACAACAAGAAAATTTGCTCAATGATTGTTATTTTTCAAGACAGGGTTTCTCTGTGTAGCCTTGGCTCTCCTCAACTCACTTTGTAGACAAGGTTGGCCTCGAAATCACAGGGATCTGCCTGCCTCTGCCTCCCTGAGTTCTGGGATTACAGGAGTGCACCAGAGTGCAGGACTTCACTTTATATTTTATTGTACCTAAATTTTTAAGTCAATTCAAGCTCTTTACCTGGTTTTTCATATGCCATGATTCCTTGATGTTTTGGGGCTTTGGTTACTCATGACACCAGGATTGAACTTTTTGTTATTTTATGGAATTATCACAATTGGAATATACTTCCACAAGCCCTTCACACATATCAACAACTGTACCTATCTACAAATTTTCTAGTGCTTAATTTGTAAAAAAAAGGGGATGACAAGATAATTTTTTAATATAAAATTTAATGAAACAAGTATAAGCATATTTGTGATTTGTGCATATGATATTTCAAAGTTTAAAATCTTTATAGCTATTTCTCTTCCAACTTCTTAACTAATGTAGAACTTGGCCATGATATAATCTTAAATGCAGAAAGAGAGACTTGGTATGAACATGCTCAAAAATGGAAATGTATTTGTATTGTTCTATATCAGTTATGAAGAATTATTATGGTTGAAAAGGTGCCCTACTTTGCATTATATTGCTATGGTAAGGCACTGTGATGAAAAACTACTTTGAGAAGGTAGAATTTATTTGGACTTACAGCTCCAGAGAGTGCCTACAAACCCTGAATTAGGAATCAGAGCAGGCAGTTAGAAAATGAAGCTAAGAGATTATACCTTTAACAACATACAGAAAGCATAGAGATTATACTGGAACTGAGGCAAGGTTATGAATTCCTAAAGCTCACCCCCAGTGATATACTTCCTCCTGAATGGTACATTCTGTCTGTGGCCAAGCCTTGGTGAATTTTCTTCATAATTGATGTGGGAGGACACAGCTCATTTTAGGCAGAGCCATCCCTATGTAGACAGTAATGCATGGTATTTTCCTGATATAGCTGATATTATTTTGAACATAAATATTTATATCAAAGATACAATTACATTAAAATAGAATCTTTTGTGATTCCAGAGTGTAATCCATTCAGGGTTCATATTTAGTTGTGAATGCTTATACTGAATTATGTTCTACCAGTAAGAAATTGAAAAGGGTTTAGAGAGTTAGCTCCACACTGAAGATCATATTCTGTCTGCATTTACAGAATTTTTAAGTTCATTTCCCAGTCTTCATATATGGAGTGGCTTACATCCATTTCACTCAGGAAGCTTTGTAAGCTCAATTTAAGTTGCCAATATTCACACACTATGAAAAAGAATAGGCACAGAAAGTATTTACTGTATTGATTATTCTCAGCTTTATACTCCTGTTAACTCTGAGTGGCTTTTGAAAATTAGTAACCTTACTACAGAAGAGTAAAAAGACACTAAAAAGGGACAAAACAGTTAAATCAAATCCTCTGCATGGTTTTTAAAGCCTGAGCAAAGCAGTAAGTAGCATTCTTCCATGGCTTGTGTAGGTTCTTTAAGCAGTACCACATAGTAGAGACCAAGTCTTTAAATATTTGAGTCTATAAAGTTTAAACCAAACTTAACAATAATTATATCCAAACATAGTGTTTCATACCAGTAATTATATTACTCAGGAGGCTGAGATATGTGAATTATAGTGACTTATAAGACATCTTGAGCTACATAATGATTTATAAGCCATCTTGCAGAACATCACAATATCTACTTTTTTAAAAAATGCTTTCCAAAGCAAAATTTTATTAAAGTTTGAGTCGTTTGCATTTTTAAAAAATGACTTTTATACATGCGTCTATCTTATGAATCTAATAAGTAGATATTTAAGAATAAGAAAAAAACCCTATAGATTACCTTTTACATTCATCTGCACAGATTTCTTTCTCCATCTTCCTGCCTGTCTCTGTTTCAGTTCTGTATCTCTGTTTCTGTTACTCTGTCTCTCTGCCTCTCTCTGTCTCTGTCTTTCTATTTCTGTCACTCTATCACTCCGTCTCTGTCTCTCTCTTTCTCTTGTGTGTGTGTGTGTGTGTGTGTGTGTGTGTGTGTTACTTATTCCTTGTTGATTTGTAAGAAATATTTTTGTATCCTTCTTAAATTCCTCATGACAGATACATGTACTAAAAACATTTTTTTTGAAATCTGCAAATACATGTTTACCATTGAAGACTATTAAGCTTACAAAGCACATCATTATCATATTTTAGGTTTTCAAGTAAATTTGGAATGTTATAATACAATCAATTCATTTATTTCAATTTCTAAAAACATTAGCTATTATATTTTACCATTGGTAACATGTGACCTTCTTACTACACTTGAATATTATGTCATATCTTTGGTTGAAAAATTATTTTTTTCATTTTCTCAATGTATTATAATTCACATTGCATCCCAACTGCTATCCTCTCACCCATATCTTATTATTTCCACCCTTCCTCCACCTTCTGCCCTATTCCCCTATCCTGGACCTCTAACAGATGGGGCTTTCCTTGCCCACTGTCAGAACACAGCCTATCAGTTCTCATTAGGATAGTCTGCATCCCTTTTTCTGTGTGCCCACAGGACCTCCCCACCAAGGGGAAGGGATCAGATCCAGGGTATGAGAGTTCACTTCAGACTCAGTCCTGGCTCCCTACAACAACCGGAGAGAATGAGTTTTCCATGGGCTATACCTGAGCAAGGCCTCTACGTTTTCTGCATTCATTGTCATTGGTTGGTGCCTCACTTTATACAGGACACTCTGGGTCATGATCCACATGCCTTGATGGTCTCCTTGTAGGGCTCCTGAACTCTACAGCATCCTTCCATCCTGCTGTGAATCCTGTCATATGTCCCAATCCCCCACTGGGTGGAATCTCTCAGAGGACATCTATGTTGTGTTAATATCCACTCATTAGTGAGTATATACCATACATGCCTTTCTGGGTCTGGGTTGCCGTACTCAAGATAATCTTTGCTAGTTCCATCCATTTGTCTGAAAATTTCAAGATTTCTTCATTTTTCATAGCTTTGTAGTATTCCATTGTTTAAATGTACCAGTTTCCTTATCCATTCTTCAGTTGAGGGTATTCTAGGTTGTTTCCAGGTTCTGACTATTATAAAATAAAGCTGCTGTGAATATAGGTGAGCAAATGTCCTTTTTGTATGGTGGGCCCTCTTTTGGGTATATGTCCAGGATTAGTATAGCCAATTTTCTGAGAAAGTGCCAGATTGACTTCCAAAGTGATTGCACTAGTTTGCACTCCCACCAGCAAGGAAAAGTATTCTTTTTTCTCCACATCCTTGCCAGCATGCACTGTCACTTGAGTTTTTGATCTTAGCCATTCTGATAGGTGTATGATGGAATATCAGAGATATTTTGATTTGCATTTCCCTGATGACTGGGGATGTAGAGCAATTCTTCAAGAGTTTCTCGGCCATTAAATATTCCTTTGTAGAGAGTCCTCTGTTTAGCTCTGTACCCCATTTTTTAACTGGATAATTTTCTTTGTTTGTGCTTAGTTTCTTGATTTCTTTATATATTTTGGATATTGGCCCTTTGTCAGATATAGGTTTGGTGAAGATCTTTTCCCAGTCTATAAGCTGAAATTTTGATCAGTTGACAGTGTCCTTTCCTATAAAGAAGCTTTTTGGTTTCTTGAGGACCTATTTATTATTTGTTGATAGTAGATCTTGAACAACTCTTGTTCTATTCAGGAAGTTGCTTCTTGTGCCAATGAATTCAAGGCTCCTCCCCACTTATCTTCTAACCGATTTAATATGTCTTTAACCCACTTGGACTTTTAATTTAATGAGGGTGATAAATATGGATCTGTTTTCTTTTTCTACATGTAGACATACTGGTATTTATATACCAGCACCATTTTTAGATGTTTTCCATTGCATGTTTTTGGTTTCTTTCTCAAAAAATAAGTGTTCATAGGGTATGGTTTTTTTCCTGGTTCTTCAGTTCAATTCGATTGATCAATCAGCCTATTTATATACACACACCATGCCATTTTTATTACTGTTGCTCTATGGTACAGCTTGAGATCCAGGATGGAAATTCTTCCAGAATATCTTTTATGGTGTACAGTGTTGTTTTATCTATTCTGGGTTTCTTTGTTTGTTCGTTCATTTGTTTGTTTTGTTTTACCAAATGAAGTTGAGAATTGATATCTCAAGTTCTATAAAAATTGTCTTTTTTTTTTAAAATAGAGATTGCATTGACTCTGTAGATTGCTCTTGGTAAGATGGCTATTTTTAGTATGCTGATCCTCCCAATCCTTCAGATCATGCGAATATTTTGTCTTTTACTATAGATTTCCATGGGAAAATTACTTTTAAACCTCAAGATACGTCATTCATTTACAACAAATGATAAAATTCTGCCCTTCCCATCAAGAAATGTTTTCTAAAGTTGGAACTTAGAATCATATTAATGTAAATTTGAAGTATTCCTTGTTATCTTTAAGATTAAAAAAGCTACAATAAATTGTTATTCTACTGTGAGTAGTGTTATGAAAACATGAACATTATCCCAAAGGTCCTTTGGAATCTTGTTTTCTGGTTTTTTTCCCACTCTGTTGTGTATCATTTCACAATGTCATTTTCTAGGATGTCATGTAGCAAAGGGCAAATCTATAGGATTACCTGATCTCAGTCCTTAGCAGACAGAGACAAATCTAAGCATGTATTTTTTAATGACAAGCTCTATAGTAAGTGTTTACACTAGAAAACTGACTAATATACAACTTGATAATTTAATAGATTTATTGAAATATAACTTACATATCATAAAATTAATTGATTGAATGTATAGTTCTATAATTTAAATGTTTTTAGGCTACAAGTACTGCAATCTTGTATGGAAATTCTTTTAACACCACAAAACTAAAATTCATTATATTTTCTCCTTTCCTCTACGCTCTTGACTCTGGTCATGAGATTATGACCTTTCTTCAAAAAAGTAATTTCACGGTGTTTTAAATTGGAGAATAAATTCAATTAGATTCCATTAATAGTAAATAATATTTAAGCAAAAATTATTTTGGAGAAAGAGAAAATTTAAAATTCTGATTATGTATAAAAGTAATTTGAAATAATTGCAAATGAAGTTAAATTTTTATTATAGTGGATTTACATTTTGAAACTCTAAGGAAGAGATCTTAATTACTAAAGAAATAGTTTTTCTCTTCATAAAAATCTTCTTTTATTTACCTTGGTAATTGTCCAACCATTCTTTATACAGATACATAAAAACATTTATGGCTGTTCATATGAAGAAAAGAAACAAAGTTTTTGAATATATATTTTATTATATGACATTTATGTTTCATAATAGAGTGAAAGGCTACATTCATTTTAAAAAGAAATATTATTTATGTTACTGGAGATCGTCACTCAACATTACCCTTTGTGTGGTATACTACTGAGCCATTTCCATATGCTCTAATTCTTCAAATTAAATATACATTTGCACTGCAAAACTGCACTTTGAGCTAAGTATTATATAAATCAAGTAATCATATACTTCATTCAGTATCAAGGAGATAAATGTGAATAAACTTTAAAATATATTATTCAATACACAATAAAAAATAATCATATGGAAAGGAGGCTCAGTGAATATATAGGCTTGAAAGCTTAAACACGCAGAGAAATTTCTTATAAACAAATTTCTGAAACTCGTTTTCCCAGATAAAAGTCAGTTTTGGCCAAGGGATTCAAATGAGTCACACAGAGAAGGGTTTCCAGCATGTGAGAGCAATACTTTTTTATTGACTCTGAGAAGGAAGCTTGTGTTAGAGGAGTTTCTAAATTACAGTGCATTATTAAGTCCAAAATATTTACCCTCATATACATCAACAGTTGTTCTCAGGTATATAGTACAACAAGGTGTTGCAATTAAGCCAGCTATGGGAATCTAACCCAATAGCAACCAATTATTAAATATGTTGATGATGATGAGAATGAGCCAAAAAATGTGTGTAAACTTTAGCTGTTCCTGATGCATCCATGCATACAGACAGACAGATAAACAGACATATTTTTCCAAAAACATGTGACCAACTAGGCAGAAAATATTCCTCACAGTAATTACTTTCTACCAATATTTTGATTAGTATAAATTTTCTTGTGAATTACATTGCAATGTGAATGTGTGAAACACACTTTTCAATCTCTGCCTACAAATGATTTAATTGAAACAACATGTGTTGTTATTAATTTAGCATTTTGTAGGCTAAATCAAAATGGTAACATGGATATTAATCATGGTTCTTAATTTGATGCTGTTCCTTTAAATTCTATAATACTGTATTAAGCTGAATTTTCTTACATAAATTTATTCTAATTTTAATACAGAATAGGTAAGCATAAACTTGTGAACTCTAATTTACAATCATACTTTGATTTTTGACATTCTGAAGTATTCAGGTAATAAAACACTATGGGAAAAAGAATATTTTCATTTTTTTCAAATATTTAAATATAAATTTTCAGAAAAAAAACTTACTTAAAAAAAATAGTGGCCTTCTAAATAGACTATAATGGAAAGGGCAGAAATTTTTTCCTACAGAATTTCAAATAAAAATCTTAAGGCTAGTAAATTCACCATTCTCTCTACGTGAAAATACTTATGGTCAAATTGACATTCAGAAAAGCAAAAACTCCAAAGTCTAGTATTATGTGGTTTTCTTAATAACTTGGTTATAATTTTGTCTCTGGACTTGTGTTCTGTTTTTCATTTCATTACATGTATTTGGAGTTGATGAGATTTTTCAAAGAATAGTTTTCTTAACATTGTAAATATTTCATAATAAAATAGTAAAGTTTAGTAATTCTACCCTTTTTCACATTTAGTTTAATTTATGTAAATGTTTCGTAGCATTCACTTGATTTCTTTTTCTCAAATAGATTTTCCTACCATGTTATTCACTTTTACCTTTTTGAACCTTCATATATGAAGTTTAGCAGTTTTTCTTGTTGTTTTGTTTGTTTGTTTGCTTGTTTTTGACATAGTATCTTATATTGCATTATACACTAGACTTCAACTTCATATTGGCTGTTCTTTTCAAAAACCCATGTTTGGTTGGTTTCCAACACCTACATGGGGACTAATCACTATATATACTCCAGTTCCAAGGCCTTACCCTCCTAAAAACTAACTTCACTACTTTAAGATTGGATTTCTGAAGAAAAATTAGTTACATGAACATCCTGATAAATCAATCTCTTTTCTCTTTCTGATTCCAGAACTTTTGCTCTTTTTTGAGCAAACTTGTATTCTATTTAGAATTCATTTAGAACCATGCATATGCAGATACATGTTTTGCATAAAATTTAAAATGCTTTTTGAATATTTTCTTCCACTATCCCTGCTGCTCCTTCTCAGCATCCTTTGGTTCATGGCTCCCATTAAATACAAATTGATATGCATGATAAAGTTGCCTAGCTGAGTATTTTTCCTCATTCCTGCTTCTATTTTTTTTTCTATTGGGTAATCAAAAATGAACTAGTTTAAACTTGACAGATTCTTTTTCTGTCTGGTCACACTTTATTTCTAGGTACTTGAGTGGAATATTCTTCTAAACATTTGAATCCAACTTCAAAATGCTATATCATTCTCTTACAACCAGTTCTTTATTTTATCAACATTCTTAATTCTGTAATTCATTGTCTTCTTTCTGTTATTAATAAAACACCTGAAAAGAAACTGTATCACAGAAACTGGATGACTGATTACAGTTTCAATTCTGAGGAGAGATTGGAATGTTGCAGGGCCAGAGTTTAACGACGTTATCTTGAGCTAATTCTAGCTCTCTGAAATAGCAATTCCTAGTCCACCCCTGCTTAACTAACATCTTGTGACTAATCGGAATGTTTTTTTTTTTCAGTTTTATTTTATTTTTTTAAATTTTCACTTATTTTTATTTTATTTTTATTTTTAATATAGTTTATTAATTTATTTATATTAAATATAAATTGTTATCTCATCCCTTGTATTCTCCCATTCTTCCCTCCTTCCCACTTTCCACTAACTCCCCTCCCCTATGACTGTGACTGAGGGGGGCCTGCTCTCCCTTTATATGCTCATAGAGTACCAAATCTCTTCTTGGTAGCCTGCTATCCTTCTTTTGAGTGTCACCAGGCCTCCTCATCAAGGGGAAATGTTTCAAAATTTCTTAGAAAGACAAAATACTTTCATTTTTCAGCATTTTTCAGATAAAAAATCAAAAATATATTAAACATAACATATAAACACATTTAAATTTTTGTGGCCCTGGTAAGTGAAATCGAAAATAAAACATACTATTTTTTCATGAATATGAAATAAAGATACATTCCTTTAGCTAACAATAGAAGAAAAAACAACAAATATGGGACATCAGAGTTCATTTGAAAGTCAGACCCCACTCTCCAATCAATTGTGGAGAATATTCTGTCCTTTGCCTAGATCTGTGTAGGGGTTAGAAGTTTACTACAAGTATTATCCTTGGCTGGTGCCGTACTTTGAGCAGAACCTCTGAACCCAGATTTGCACATCATAATATTATCCTTATAGGTTTCTAGTACCCTCTGGATCTTTCTATTTCCCCATTCTCCCATGCTTCTCTCATCTAGAGTCCCAATAGGATGCCCTCTCCTCTGTCCCACTTTCCTGGTATGTGAAGACTTTCATGGACATATCCCTTATGCTAGTGTCCAGATATAAGTGAGTGTATACCATTTGACTCTGATTCTGAGTTAAGTCACTCATTATGATCATTTCTAGTTCAATCCATTTTCCTCTTAGTACTGCTTTCAATGTATCCCACAAATTTGGGTATGTTGTTTCTTCATTTTCATTGAATTTCAGGAAGTCCTTAATTTCTTTCTTTATTTCTTCCCTGACCCAGGAGTCATTAAGTAGAGAGTTGTTTAGTTTCCATGTATTTGTAGGTCTTTTGTTATTTCTGTTGGTTTTGAAGTGCAGCCTAAGACCATTGTGATCCGATAGGATACAAGGTATTATTTCAATCCTCTTGTATCTGTTGAGGCTTGCTTTGTGACCTACTATATGATCAATTTTGGAAAAGGTTCCATGGGGTGCAGAGAAGAAGGTATATTCCTTTTCATTGGTGTGAAAAGTTCTTTAGATATCTGTTAGGTCCATTTGATTCATGGCATTGGTTAATGATGTTATTTCTCGGCTTAGTTTCTGTTTCAGTGACCTATCATTCAGTGAAAGTGGGGAGTTCAAGTCTCCCACTATTATTGTGTGGAGATCGATGTATGCTTTAAGCTTCGTTAATAGATCTTTTACAAATGTGGGTGCCCTTGTATTGGGAGCACAGATGTTCAGAATTGTGATGTAATCTTGTTGACTTTCCTTTGATGAGTATGAAGTGTCCTTCCTCATCCCTTTTGATTAATTTTGGTTGAAAGTCTATTTTGTTCGATAGTAAAATGGCTATGCCTGTTTGCTTCTTGTGACTATTTGCTTGGAATATTTTTTTCCAACCTTTTACCCTGAGATAATGACTATTGCTATGGGTGAGATGTGTTTCTTGAATGCAGAAGAATGTTGGATCTTGTTTATACATCCATTCAGTTAGTCTGTGTCTTTTATTGGAGAATTGGTACCATTGATGTTGAGAGATATTAATGACCAGTGAATATTAAGAGTCTTAATTTTGATGTTGTTTCCAATTGAGCGTTTGTGTAGGTTTTTTTTGTTTTTGTTTTTTTTTTGGGGGGGGCCATAGTATAGTTATATATTTCCTGAGTAGTTTTGGTTGTAGCTTGTCCCTTTGGGATGGAGTTTTCCTTCTAGTACTTTCTGTAAAGCTGGATTTGTGGATAGGTACTGTTTGAATTTGTTTTTGTCATGGAATATTTTGTTTTCTCCACCAATGGTTATTGATAGTTTTGCTGGGTAAAGTAGTCTGGCCTGGCATCTAGGGTCTCTTAGGGTTTGCAGGATCTCTGTCCATGCCCTTCTGGCTTTTATGGTCTCTGCTGAGAAGTCGGGTATAATTCTGATAGGTTTGCCAGTAAATGTTATTTGGCCCTTTTCCCTTGCAGCTTTTAATATTTTTTCTTTGTTCAGTATATTTTGTGTTTTGATTATTATGTGATGGGAAGTTTTTCTTTTCTTGTCTATTCTATTTCGTGTTCTGTAGGACTCTTGTAAGTTTATAGGCATCTCTTTCTTTAGATTGGCAAAGATTTCATCTATGATTATGTTGAGAATATTTTTAGGGCCTTGGAGTCTGGCATCTTCTCTTTCCTCAATGCCTATTATCCTCAGATTTCTTCTTTTCATGGTGTTCTTGATTTCTTGGATGTTTTGTGTCAGGATTTTTCCAGATTTAGCATTTTCTTTATGGTTCCTTCGAGATCTACGATTGTATCTTCTAGACCTGAGATTCGTTCCTCCATCTCTTGGATTCTGTTAGAAATGCTCGCCTCTGTGTTGCTTGCCTTCCTCTCTGAGCTCCCATGTTCTCGTTTTTCTTCTGTCTGTGTGTTTGTCATTGAATGCATTTTCATCTTTAAATCTTGAACTGTTTTATTGATTTCTTTCATATGATTGTTTGAATATTCCCGTTTCTTCCATTACTTCTTTATAGGCCTTCAGAGCTTGAACAATTTTATTGATTTCCTTCATTTGGTTGTTTGTATTTTCCATACTTTTTTCCAGTGCTTCGCTATAGGCCTCTTTTATGTCTTCCACCTGTTTTGCTGCATCTTCCTTCATTTGATTACAAATTTTCTTTCCTCCATTATCATGCTTATTACTAAGGCTTTGAGGTCATTTTCTTGTATTTCCATTGTGTTTGAGAGCTCTAGGTTGTTTTCTTTGGGATACCTGGGATCTGGAGATGCCATACTGTTTTCGTTTTGTTTGTTTGTTTTTTTTTTTCATATGATTTTATACTGTCCTTTAGGCATCTTGCCATATCTGTTTTTGTTGGTAGCTTCCGGAGTTGGGTGGAGGGAGTCTGGGAATAATTACACCCATTTTCTCACAATTTCCCTAGGCCAGTAGCTCTGATGCTTCACTGGTCTGGATGTAGTTTGGTTCTCTCACAGCCAGTGATCCCCAGCTCCCCTTACTGTGGGTTCTGTAGTCATCCTGGGTCTCTGAATGTGTGTTGGATCAGGCAAAGTGTACACAGCCTTCTGGGTCCTCTTGTAGCACTGGAGCTCTCCAGGGACTGAAGCAGGTCAGGTGGAGGGGGTCTAATGGCCGCTCTACTCTCTATCTCCCCAAGATTTCCTTAGTCCAGAAGCTTTGATGCTCCTCTGGTCTGTGGTTTCAGGTAGCTTTTCAGGACCCAGACTGCTCACAGAGTCCAGGTTAGTTTCGTGGGGCACAAACCGCACACACACTGAATCAATTTCGCATTTCTCGATGCAAACCAGTGTCTGGACCCAAACAGGTCTCTGGACCTAATGCAAGTACTTAGTCCAGTTAGCGCTGAATCCAACCAGGGTCTTGAGCCCAACCCGCACTCTGAGCTCACTGAATTCAGCTAGAGTCTCAGTGCCTGGGCCGCACGCTGAACTCAGCTAGAGTTTCTGAGCTCAAATGGCCTGCCAAACTCAGCTAGGGACTCTGGACCCAAACTGCATGTTGAATTCAGTTAGGGACTCTGGGCAGGTTTTCTGTATTTTGGTACTTCCACTGTAGTGGGGTGAGGAGCTTGGTGTTTTTGGTTCAGAATTCCATGCAATTCCCTGAATCGTTTACTGGAGCTTCTAAACACAATTCATGCTGCTCTCTTTCATCTTGGATCTCCTAATCATAATAGTTTAATTTAATAGAATACTATCTTCCACTAATACAAAATCTATAAATGTCATCAGATAACAACATGGGTTTCCTCTTTCTTTTTATACCTGCTTCCAGTGTATGTACCATGATATTTTAAACTTCCCCTGCAATGACTTTCATTGTTTGGTAAAACTATAAAATCTTCAACTTCATGAAACTTCTTCCACGTGGGAATATGGAGATTAAGTTACACTAAATATCTCTTTCTGTGCCATGTCACTCAAAACGTTTCCAGTACAAGCCATATTTTACCCTCTTTATAATGAGAGCTGAAGTTATTTTGTTTTGTTTTGACACTGACATGCTGTTATTTGTATATTTTTCAAAGCTCTTTGTGTATATTTGAGTCACCCACTTCAGGTTGTTATTTATAGGTAATGGGTGATTTTCTGTTGTGTTTTTTGTTTATTCATTTGTTTTTTGTTTTTCGTTTTTTTGTTTTTGTTTTTGTTTTGTTTTTTGCTTTTAACTTTTCACTGTGTATGGTCTATATTTTTACACCAAATCCAGAACTGGTTCAAAATAGATTTTTCTGCTCTTTCTTAAAACTGAAGTTGTTGTATGATTCCTTAGAATTTCAATTTATTTATTTATTTATTTAATAATGTTTACAAGCTCATCTTCAGGATGAACTCTTTATCTGACAATTTTTAACATATACATTTATATTATTACAAATGAATAAAATAATCTACATACAGGCAGGAAGAACCATAAGACAATCAGAAATTAAATAAATCTTACATTCATAGTGATTTCACTATTTGTATTTGGCAAACTTGAAGAAAACATCTTTCCTATCTTGTTGGGTATAAGTTTATTAATTAAATTCAGTATCTATCATATCTCATCTCTATTAACTTAAAACATCTATCTTGATCTAAAAAAAAATCTTAACCCCTAAACAACTAAACCTATTTGTCAGGCTAAACCATCTGGTTTTCAAGCCTATCAGAGATGTAGGAAGAAATAAAATTTAAAAGCTTGAGTGAACAGGAAGTGCAGGTTAATAGCTTACAAAATGAAAAAACGACTGTGACAGTTTATTGTGTGAACAGTCACCCAACACTCTCTATAACATTGGAGCATCATCTTTGCCCTTCTAGCCAAATATATCTGGCAGACATATTTGTGAGGCAGAAACTATTGAGGACTTGCTTACCCTGTGTTGGTCGAGTTTGGCTGTCGGCTCTGCCTAAGTTTAAGCATTCCAGTTTTTAGTTGGAATTCTGTCTGTGGAGGAAACAAGGACGTTTTGTCCAGTGGTTGGATTTCCACAATTGAATCCAACTCCATAAGGAGGTTCTTTGATTCTCATCATCTTCTTTGAGGTAGGCTGGGTGTTGCCAAGAGCTTACCTGTCTCATTGCTCATGAATCTTTACAATAATAAAAACATCTTTAACTGTCATATTCTGTATGTCTCTGAGGCTTTTGAAGACATTATTACCTATTTTACCTTATATATCTATAGAATCATATCTCCATGTTAGACCTAGGATATATATTCTTGTGATAAAATTATACTAGTACTTGAAATGACCATGATTTGCATCAATACACAAAATTCTATACCAATGAGCTAAAAATGACCTTATTTTTAAGTAACAATTAAGACCTTGAGTTGAGGAGTCAATTCAATAACTTGCATTTTGCTCTATTTTCTCTTTCTATTTCTATATCACTCTTTCTTTGTTTTCTGCTATCACCTTACCTACAAAAGAAACATGAAGGAAAAGAGAAATGTCCCTTATTCCAAGGTAATTTTATCTCAGTATGAGACCCATAATAACTTATTACCAACTCCCAATGAAAATAAGAATCTGTAGACCAAGAGAGTAAACAGAAACCTACCCCACTTAGAGGAAGTGGGACATGCTCTCTAAGGTTTGTTCAGCCAGATTTTGGCAAATAAAATCTTTGATGGGCCCCTCACACACAAAATTGGGGAAAATGGTTAAGCAAGCCAGGAATAGCATTCGTGGTCCATTTTTGTTTTAATTTTTAAAATTATTTTATTTTTGTAGATATACATTTATATTATTACACATATATACAATAGATTTCCTATGGCAAGAAGAACCATGACACAATCAGGAATTATATAAATGTTACATTCTTAGTGTTTTGGCTATCTGTATTTGACAGCCTTGAAGAGGACATCTTTCCTATCTTGGTGCATCTAAATTTCTGAATGTAAAACAATCTCCATCACATCTTGTCATTACCAACTTAGAACATGTATCTAGACCTAAAAACATCTTAACCCCTAAACAACTAAGCTTCATTGTAAAACTAAGCTGCCTGGTCTTCAACTCCCTCAGAGACTTGAGAAGGAGTAAACTTGATTATATGAGTATGCCGAGAGTGCAGGTTAGTGGCTTTGCAAATGAAAAGATAACAGAGAAAGTTTTCTGCCTGAATATTGACCCCAAACTCTCTATTATGTTGGAGCATCTTCTTCAGCCTTCTGGCCCAATATATCTGACAGACACATTTGTGAGGCAGGAACTATTGAGGACTTGCTTACCCTGTCTTGGTAGAGTTTGGATGTCAACTCTGCCTGCATCCAAGCTTGCCCCTTTTTTAGCCAGAATTCTGTCTGTGGTAGAAATGAGGACCCTTTGCCCAGTGGCTCATTTGCCACATTTGAAGCCATCTCCATAAGCCCTTTTATAACAAGAATATACATCTTAGTTCAGCAGATTGATATGACTCTATAGAAAGAAAAGGTCTTCAAAAACTCAAGAGACATGCAGAATATGGCATTTTAAAAGGTTTTTATTACTTTAAAAATTAATTGAAAATGAGAGGTTAACTCATGGCAACACCCAGCCTACCTCAAAAAGATGATGTTATCCATTTTTTAA
Source organism: Acomys percivali (assembly GCA_907169655.1). Classification (NCBI taxonomy): domain Eukaryota; kingdom Metazoa; phylum Chordata; class Mammalia; order Rodentia; family Muridae; genus Acomys; species Acomys percivali. The sequence goes on along the minus strand of OU015760.1, from coordinate 62,853,067 downwards.
ATGTTAAGAAATCCCAGGCTTAATAGGAGCCATGCCAGGCACAGTCTGAAATGCTGTACCAATTGGGATCAGAAGCTTTCTACAATGCTGTCCTGTTCTGATGGGTAACAGAAACTGAGGCACCTAGGGCTAGAACATGGAGGATGCAAGATGTCAGCAACCAGCATGCTGAGTGGAATGAATCCTGTCAGGTCACATCAAGTGTCAGTGTCTAGATTGTTCTGAAAACATAATTTCTCATAAGCATTATACAGTTCTAACATTATAATTCTATGAGGTATGTGGGATTCACAGAGGAATTATGGCTAGCTCTATGCTCATTGTATGAGCAGAAATAAGACATCTGCAAGTCTTCCTTCATGCCAAACTAAGAATGGCCTATAATTATAATTCACAGAGAATCTTAAGCAACATGAAGCCTTGTCTATGCATAGACATTCAGATCTCAGCCAGTCTCAGAGCTATTTTCATGTAGTGGGTTTAGCAATATCACTTTCCTACTTGTTCTGCAGTTTGAATTCTTTATATCTCAATCCCACTCACTCCCTCATCACCCTCTGATCCCATCCCCTCCCTCATCTCCTTTCCCTCCTTCTTCTAGTCCTTAGAAAGAGGAGCCTTTCTCCCCTAATCTCTGACCTCAGCTTATCTAGTGTCCTCTGTACTACCTGTAACCTCTTTCTCTGTGGCCTGACAATTCCACCCTGCCAAGGGGAAAATGAAAAATGTTAGGAGGCCTGAGTCCAATTGAGAGGTAGTCCCTATTCCTCATATTTTGGGACACAAAAGAAACTGTTCTGCCAATCTAACACATCTGAGCAGGAGGTCTAGGCCCAGATCCTACATGGACTTTGGTTGTAATGTGGTTAACCTTAATTAATGGGCTAACATCCACTTCTGAGTGAGAATATACCATGTGTGTCTCTATGGGTCTGAGTTACCTCACTCAGGATGATTGTCTGTACTTCCATCCATTTGCCTACAAATTTCAAGATTTCTTTGTTTTTGATAGCTGAAGAGTACTCCATTGTGTAAATGAACCACATATTCTTCCAATCTTCAGTGGAAGGACAACTAGGTTGTTTTCATATTCTGGCTATTATGAACAGAGTTGAGAAAATGACCTAGTTGTATGATGGCCCATCTTTATGTTATATGCCCAGGAGTGGTATGGCTGGGTCTTGAGATAGGCTTATTCCCAATTTCCTGAGATAGTGACAAATTGAGTTCCATTTTTTTTTGTATAAGTTTACACTCTCTCCAGCAATGGTCAAATGTCCCCCTTTCTCTGCATCTTCACCAGTATGTACTGTCACCTGAGTTTTTGATCCTAGCCATTTGGATAGCTGTAAGACAGGATCTCAAAGTCATTCTGATTCGTACTTCCCTGATGATTGCAGATGTTAAACATTTCTTTAAGTGTTTCTCAGGCATTAAATATTCCTCTGTACAGAGTTCTCTGTTTAACTCTACACCCCAGTTTTTAATTGGGATATTTGGATGGATGGTGTTTAATTTATTGAGTTCTTTATATACTTTGTCAGATGTAGGATAGCTAAAAACGTTTTCCCAATCTGTAGGATGTGGATTTGTTCTGTTGACTGTTTCATTTGCCTTAAAGAACCTTTTCAGTTTCATGATATCTCATTTATTAATTGTTGATCTTAGAGCCTGGGCTCTTGGTGTTCTGTTCAGAAAGTTGTCTGCTGTGCCAATGAGTTCAAGGCTCTTCCTCAACTTTTCTTTTAACAGATTTAGAGTGCCCAGTTCTAAGTTGAGGTCTTTTTTCCACTTGGACTTGAGTTTTGTGCATGGTGATAAATAGGGGTCTATTTGCATTTTTCTACATATAGTCATCCTGTTAGACCACCACCGTTTGTTGAAGATGCTATTTTTTCCATTGTATGGATTGGTTTCTTTGTAAAAAATCAAATGCCCATAGGCTGTGTGGGTTTATTTCTGGGTCTTCTATTCAATTCCCCTGTCAACCAGCCTATTTACATCCCAGTACCATGCTGTGTTTATTACGGTTGCTCTATAGTACAGATTGGGATTCAAGAGGCCTGTTCCTCCAGAAGATCTTTTTTTTCTAATATTTTATTAATTTATTCATATTACATCTCAATTGTTAGCCCATCCCTTGTATCCTCCCATTCCTCCCTCCCCCCCACTTCCCCCTATTCCCCTCCCCTATATCTGTGACTGAGGGGGACCTCCTTCCCCTATATATGCTCATAGGATATCGAATCTCTTCTTTGTAACTTGCTATCCTTCTTCTAAGTGCCACAAGACCTCCCCCATCAAGGGGCTATTGTCAAACATGGGGCACTAGAGTCTACATGAAAGTCCAACCCCACTCTCCACTCAAACGACACTGACATTTCAATCCTACACCCATCAGAATGGCTCAGATTAAAAATTCAAGTGACATCACATGCTGGCAAGGATGTGGAGAAAGAGGAACACTTCCTCATTGCTGGTGGGAATCCAAACTGGTACAACCACTTTGGAAATCTATCTGGAGCTATATCAGAAAACTGGGAATAGGGCTTTCTCAACACCAGGTATTCTACTCCTTGGAATATACCCAGAAGATGCTCCACCACACAACAGGGACATATGATCAAACATGTTCATAGCTACCTTATTCATAATAGCCAGAGCATGAAAACAGCCTAAGTGTCCCTTAGTAGAAGAATGGATAAAGAAACTGTGATACATTTACACTATGGAATACTATTCAGCTATTAAAAACAAGACATTCCCGAAATTTCTGGACAAATGGATTGAACTAGAAATTATTATAATGAGCGAGTTCACACAGAAGCAAAAAGAGTCAAATGGTATATATTCACTTATATCTGGACACTAGCACAATGGCATGTCACAGGAATATCTTTACTTACCAGGTGGGACAGAGGCGAGGACATCCTATTGGGACTTTAGGTGAGAGAAGCATGGGAGAATGAGGAAATAGAAGGATCCAGAGGGTCCTAGAAACCTACAAGAAGAACATTATGATGCGCAGATCTGGGTCCACGGGTCCTGCTCAATCTATGGCACCACCCAAGGACAATATAGGCAGTAAACTTCGATCCGCTAACCAGATCTTGCCGATGGACAGAAGATCTTTTATTGTAAAGGATTGTTTTAGCTATTCTGAGTTTTTGTTTTTCCATATGAAGTTGAGAATTAATCTTACAAGGTTGGTAAAGAATAGATATTGCTTATTTGATTTCTCTACCTTTGCCTTTTAGATAGTTTGGCTTAGTGTTTTTCTATCTTACTGAATTTCTGAAAAACTCAGCTCTTGTTTTTTTTTTTTAATTATTCTTCGAATCATTCACTTTGTTTCTATTTTATTGATTTCATCCTAATTTTGATGATTTCCAGCCATCTACTCATCTTTGGTGAGACTGCTTCTTTTTCTTTTAGAGCTTTAAGGTGTGTTGTTAAGTTGGAAACATGGAATCTCACTGATTTCTTTATAAAGACAATTGTTGCTATGAATTTTCCTATTAGCACTACTTTCATTGTGCACCATTAATTTGGGTATCTTGTGCCTTCAGATTCATTGAATTCTAGGAAGTTTTCTATTTCTTTTTTTATTTCATTCCTTACCCAGATATCATCGAGTAGGGAGTTATTCAGTTTCCATGTGTTTGTAGGCATTCTGTTGTTTTTGTTGTTATTGAGATTCAGCTTTAAGCCATGGTAATCTGATAGTATGCATGGAATTATTTTTCATTTATTTATTTATTTATTTATTTATTTATTTATTTATTTATTTATTTATTTATTCTTGTTACATCGCAATGGTTATCCCAACCTTGTATCCTCCCATTCTTCCCTCCCTCCCATTTTCCCCTTATTCCCCTCCCATATGACTGTTCCTGAGGGGGATTACCTCCCCCTGTATATGCTCATAGGGTATCAAGTCTCTTCTCGGTGATCTGCTGTCCTTCCTCTAAGTGCCACCAGGTCTCCCCCTCCAGGGGACATGGTCAAATGTGAGGCACCAGAGTACGTGAGAAAGTCATATCCCACTCTCCACTCAAGTGTGGAGACTGTTCTGACCATTGGCTAGATCTGGGTAGGGGTTTAAAGTTTACCGCCTGTCTTGTCCTTGGCTGGTGCCTTAGTTTGAGTGGGACCCCTTGGCCAAAATCTGCCTATCATAATGCTCATAGCAGCCTTATTCATAATAGCCAGATCATGGAAACAGCCTAAATGTCCCTCAGTAGAAGAATGGATAAAGAAACTGTGGTACATATACACTATGGAATACTACTCAGCTATTAAAAACAAGGAATTCCCGAAATTTGTGGATAAACGGATTGAGCTAGAAATGATCATAATGAGTGAGTTAACCCAGAAGCAGAAAGACTCAAATGGTATATACTCACTTATATCTGCATACTAGCCCAAGGGGCATGTCCCACGGAAGCCTTTACTTACCAGGAAACTGGGACAGAGGGGAGGACACCCTATTGGGACTCTAGATGAGAGAACCATGTGAGAATAGCAATATAGAAGGATCCAGTGGGTCCTAGAAACCTACAAGTAGAGCATGGAATTATTTTGATCTTTTTGTATTTTCTTCATAGCTTGTATCTCCTGTTTTATGTCATGAAACCTGCTATTCATTTCTTTCTCCTGTTTGATTGTAGTTTCTTCATGTAATTTGTTCAATTCTTTCTTGTGTATTACAGTTCTAGTTTGTGGGTTTATTTTCCTCCTTTAAGGCCTCTATCATTTTCATAATCTCAGATTTGAAATTCTTCCCTTGTGTGTCACCTGAGATAATATATGCAGGGCTTGTTGTGGTGATGGGACTGCTGGTTTTGGTTTCTGGTCATAACAAATGATTCTGGGGTTTGTTGCTTAGGTTCTTGTTCTCACTTCTTACCATTGTGATGACTGTAGTTGGAGTGTATGCCCAGTGCCTCCTTGGACCTCTGAACTTTCTTTGCTTTTTCTGGAAGATATGACATCAGATCCACATGTGATCCCAACTGTGAGGTCTGCTTGGTGTTTAGAACCTACAAACACTGGTGATTTTGCAGTCCTAAACTAGTTCTGTGCATTAGGGGTTTCAAGAGAAGCCCACCAGCCAGTTGTTTTGGGTCCTACAGGAGCACAATGCTGCTTAGAAACCCAGGATCTCACTCTGTGTTGTTTGGTTTTTTTGGGGGGTGGGGAGGGGGAGACCTGAGATCAGAGCTGCTTGTGTTCCCAAGTGTAGGTTCTTCTCTGTGTGAGAAACCACAGACACAGGTGATTGTGCAGACTCATTCTAGTACTGTGAACTAGGAAGCTCAATAGTTGCCTGCCAGCTGGGCATGTGGCTCTAGCCTTTGGAGGCTGTGCTCTCATTTCTGTGGGACTGGGGCTTTGTGGTTTTGCCTGGTGCTCAGAAGCCAGACTGAATGGTACTCCACAAAATTTGGATCCCTCTCACCTGGGGGTCACCAATGGTGATTTTTTCATTTCTCAGATCAGTTCTTGGGTTGTTGATTAGTCACTATTGTCTTGCTGATCAAACAAGGTGTTTGGTGGGCACCACATTCTTGGATCCTGATATACTTTTTTTTGTAAGTAGCTGAAAAATTGCATCAGGATGCAAAAATAATAGATGATGAATTGGCTCAATTCCAGACATGGTTCTTCAAAGTGATACAATGAAGTCCTTATTATTTAAGTGGTCAAGAGGCTTCTCTGGAGGGAATCACCTTTGCCTCAGAAGAAAGCAGGATCCCATCGTAGAGGTTTTTATTCACATTAACAAAATATTGTGATAATGGAATGACTGGAAGCTAAAGAGTATTTTTATTATAGTTTAAAAGACATCCTCCCTCCACTGGGAGAATGGATGCAAGAAGGAAGAAGATAGTCATACTGTTTAAATTGGGGTGAAGATCACACATATTGTCCACAAGTGTTAACAGCAGAACAATAAGTCCAAAATGGTGGGGAAATTCATTGTGTTAAGGAAAGCATATTTAGAAAACAGAAAAAAAAGAGAGAAACTATAATTTCTAAAGAAAAGTATGTATATTTAATGCAGCTATGTGGCTACAGCTTGATAAGGTACTGTTCTAGGGGTAAGTATTCTGGGAAGGAAAAGTACAGTATCTCATTAAAGGACTAATTATTTTGCCTATCTCTTCAGTGTGACTGGAGGAAATTCCATCTTAGGTTGTCCCCTTAGCCAAAGTGACTGACTTGCTCTAACCGGAATGTTAGGTATCTGCTGAGACTAGAAAGCTTATTTTGCTAACCAGAGTTTATTATTATTCTATAAATATATAATAAGCTTCAGAAGCTCCTGCTCTTTCTAGAAGACAGGGTGATTGAAGAAAAAAAGCTGAAGAATTCCAGGTATATAGAGTTATTCCAGTAAAAGAGCTAAAAGACATCTTATTATTGTACCTGCAGCCAAAATGACAAAGAAATACTTTCCCCTGTTCTTTGTTACTCAACAGATATAAAATAGCAACTTCCATGTTGTGACTTTCCATTGGTGACTCTATTTCAAAAAACAGCATGTGGCACCATTTTAAGAACAAATGTAGAGGAAGAATGACTCTGGGACTGATGGTACACATTGACAGTACATTTCTAAAACCTCCTACATTTTCAATACCTTCCAGAAGTAAAGACTGATAAATAACACGTTTTTATTTCTGAAACTAAAGTGGTACTAGTTTCTTAATCAAAGTAGATTAAGAGTGTGAGAGCCCTTGATTATATAAAAAGCAGATCAAAGTAAACAGGTTTAAGAACCTAGCAAAAACATCAGGCCTATAAATGAATGTGACATCTTCATTTTACTTAAAGAAAAAGACAAAAACTGCAATTATGATCTGAGGAGTCATTCAGGGAACAGCAGACTAATAATTCGTTCCTATTTTGGGCCTTCAAATATTCTTGGACCCCACTACTTGAAAAGACCTAATCAAGTTGCATTCATCAGTTTGTCCATTGTAACTTGCTCTGGCATCTATCCTCAATGGTCCTGTACCTCCCTTCTAAGGTTCTATGGGGAAATCTTGCTCTTCGACTCTGTGTAACCTATGTACACTCCAACTGGGATCATAATATATTTTCTAACCACCTGTAGTGGTAATCATTTCTCTGACTCTGCCTCCAGAAAGCCTTATTTGAAGTCTGGGCCCCTTTAACTCCTTGATAGTGTAGCCATTCATATATCACACACGCACACACAAACACACAGACACACAGACACACACACATATAGAACATATATATTTTGTATATTAATTAGATTTATATTTATTATATATCTATTATATATTTACATATAAATATGTTATATATCTTTATCTCTGTGTGTGTCTGTGTATACATATACACATATATATATGTATGTATGTATATGTGTTTGAAATGATATGCATGATCTGACAGGACACACTAGCATATAAGATTAGAAGATAGCGCCAAGTGTGGGAGGCTCATGCCTTTAATCCCTGCACCCAGGGAGGCGAAGGCAGCAATATCTGACAATTTTTAAATAAGCAAACAAGTCAATATTTCTGGCATAGTTGCTCATAGTTTAGAGTCTATGTTAGAAAGGAAAAGCAGCTTCTAAGTGATATTTATAGATTTTCAAACATTTACTCTAATTTACATTGTGTATTTAATTTGTATGTTGACTCAACTTTAATCTTTCTTCTTTTATATATTTAAAACATAACGTAAGTATTTTGATATAGTTCTTAAATAATGCATTATTTATTTTATTTTCTCATTTTGCAATTTGGCTAATTTCCGTAAATTTAACATATGTTCCATGATATCTTAAACCTGTTGATTTTGCTCACAGGCTTATTTTACATCTACTATGTGTTGAAATTCTAGCAGTTTAACTGATTTACCATCAAATGTTCATATCAACCTACTAAAGACAATCATACAATTAATATGTCTAAGAGTCATATAACCTAAGGTAAAGTGACACAAATTAGGCAAATTACAAAAACTGTAATTATAAATAAATAAATAAAAATAAATAAATAAATAAAACAGTATTAATGACTTCAGCATTAATGTGACCGAAATGTGGAGAGTCATTGTTTGATAAACAATGAGTAATTAGGAGCTTATTAGGTAAATGTTTAGTATTTTATTTATAATCATATACTTTTTGTTGAAATTGCTATATCATGTAGAGCACAGTGTATTTTGCTATCTTATGAGGAAAATTCTCACCCTAACTTTTTATTTTTAATTATCTGTTTGATGGACTGCTGTATGGTATTTAGTGACAGACATGATAAGACAGTACAGAAATTTCTCCATCTTGTATTCTTGGTGAGGCCATTTTCAATCCTGAATAGAATTTCACTCTTTGATGACAAGCGTTGTGGAAAATTATGCAACTGTATTCTAGAACCTGAGGTCACAATGGCCCAGCTAACTTATCATAGCTTCTGTTAAACTGCTTGTTTATGCAGGATTGTCCCACATTCCAGGTAACAGATTATCTTATTTTGTGTTAAACAGCTTGCTTGGCAAACACTCCATAGTTGCAGAGCAAGATGACAAGATAAGGTTTTTGACAAATAAAATGAAACAATAACAACAGCAAACCCCCAAAACTCCTTTTGTTAGCTACCCATAACATTTTGGAAGTTCCACAGAGATCCCCAGGGACTAGGTCTTGACACGTAGGGGCCTTGGGACACCATAGAGTCGAGAAGAATGTGCCAGCTGGAGAGGATTCCTAGGAGGTTCCAAGGCACCAGAAAGGCCTAACTTTTTGGTTGCCGCCTAATGCTCCAGAGGAACTCTTACAAAACCCCTTGAGGGAATCTCTGGAACTCCTTACAAACAAGAGGAAGTGAGAAGACGTCCCCTCCTCATTTATGGAATATGTTTTCTTCACCAGTGATTTAATATAACTAGAAGACCCAAAAGCCTCGTTCATTTTTGGGGGGAGGGGGTAAGGAGTAGGTCCTTATCAGCTTGTAGAAAAATGATTTTTATGCATAGAAACCGAGTTAGGATGGTACCCAGCAGCTCCTGGCCATCCTCTTTACTGCCAAGGAGCAAAACATTAGCTCTAAAGACAGGTGATAAGACAATAACTGCACAGACACAGAAGCCCAAATAGAATAGAATGAACTGTTTGCTCAACCCATTTGGAATCCTAGTACCAATGAAAGTAAGAAGTCACTGGACACTTTTCACAGAACATTATTGAGATGATTAAACATGGCAGCTAGAAAACCTACCATCTTGTCCAAGGTAAATGTGGTCACTCAAGGTCCTGATGAATGGCCTGCCAATTTTCTGGGAACGCTATGTAAGGTATTTCAAGTATTTACATGCATAGACACAGATGCCTATGAAATCCATCAAGCCATTAAATTTTGCCTTTGTCCTAAAGTGGTGTAGTGCTCTTTCTTTTACACTCGAATTTATTTGAGGTATTTAAGCTTCAAATTCACTTCAACCTCTCAACCCCACATAAAAGAAAAAAGGTTAGTGGGGAGAACAGGGCTCTTTATTTCTATCAGTTGTTTAGGGTCAATTGGGATATTTTGGGCTATACACATCTCCGTTTATAGCCGACTAGCCAGCAGTCTCCTTCAAGGCTCTGAACCCTGGAGTGTTCATCTCTGTCTGTCTGCTCCAAATGGCAACACTGTCCTCTCTTCTCTCTCCCTCTCTCTCTCTCTCTCTCTCTCTCTCTCTCTCTCTCTCTCTCTCTC